>OY660880.1:19622393-19949893 GCA_962446985.1 Xyrichtys novacula
TGGAAAACATGATGTTGAGTTTGTTATTCTCCTTATAAGCCATGAAATCTTTGAGCTTGAGTTTGTATCCTTCACTGATAGCTAACAGGCATGTTATTGCCAGGCAGAAGTAAGCAATGGACCCCCGGCACGGAAACAGCTCAGGGTTATTTTGCCCTCAGTAGAAAATGATTTGACCGTGCGTTTGTTATCATCATTACATTTACGCTTTACATCAAAATTTCCTGCAACAGAGCGATGATAAATTGGCTCGAGGACAGCAGGATATTCATAGTTTGATATTTTGACAGTGTTTTGTTCTGTTGCTATAGACTGATTCATAGAGACTTGTCCACCACATCAACAGACACTTCAGTAAATAAGAGGTGGGGCTAAGCATGGACTTACATAACAGGTTATACTTTGACAAATCAGAGTAGTTTGTCTCTTTTGTCATCTCAGCTCTTGCTGGTAAGTTTCAAGATTTATATCAAAAGTTTAAAATGTGAAACATTGCGATCTAATACTGTCAAACTAGCTGTGTTGTTTTTCTTGACTGTGTTGCTCTGGTAACCGTATATCTGTTCCTGTTACATGATGCTCAAGTCAAGTAGTTTTATGGCAGTTTAACCAGACACAGCCTTGATTTTCTAGATTGAAATACTAATAAACCTGGGGCGCTACTGGCTTTGCGGTCTAATCCCCTTATATGGAGGTTATGCCCATGTTTTGGCTTCTTGTGAACATGCCACTTCTCATTCTCCCTCCTCATTTCCTGCTCTACCTGCTGTCCTATCATCTCAATTAAATGGACTTCAAGCCAAAAGATATACCATGCTGAACCACTATTTGCCATCTTTGCATTTAAGTATTACGACACTTCGACTAGTGGCAGCTGGATACACAACAGCTTAGATATGACCAGCATTTGATCAACATTTAGGATCAACAGTAATGAAAACATGGATAATCCTTTTAACTGATCCAGGACACTGATACTGACTAGAGAGGTTTAATGCTTTAATCAACTTAACACAGATCCCTACCAGCTCAAGAGAAGCACTCTGAAAGTGGGGTAGTGTGCATTGCTACTGCAGAAAATGCTGTTAGTGGACACAGGCCCTAACTCACCTCTTCTCTGCCAGCTTTTCTTCGGCTTCATGTTTCACAGGCAAAAATCTTGAGACCTGAACTCCTTATAAATACAAATATATACCATCCATATAAATGAACGACGTCGCTTTAATGCCATTTCCGCTGTGTTATGTCTTTTAGCTACATAATGCAGGAGTTTTATGCACATATGTCAGGAATGTTAATATGCATACTTTTAATACACAGAATTCTACAGGGATTACAGGTACAGCTGCAAACATGCCAGATCCAGCCTTTAACTAGATTTGACTTACTCTTTACTTTGGTCCTGCACTGGAAATTATTATGTCTGAAGAGGAAAGCCCACCTTCTCTGCTCGAAAAACTCACACTATTTTGAGACACTACTGAGGTGAAGGACGCTAAGATACCTCACGATTTGAAAAACAAACTCAGGCTCGGTTTACCCTGCCTCCAGTCTTTGGATTATGTTAGCTTCTTATGGGAGCAAACACTTTTTCACAACATGATACGAGATAAAACCTGTCCTGAATGTAAACCATATGTGTTTGTGTAAAGATTTTCTGTGGAGAAACTTTAAGAAATTGAATCTGACACCACAAAGTGCCACTTCTAACAACTTTAAAGCGGAACGTTAAAGGTCTGAAAGCACCCCTCTGTAAAAACAATCAGAAATTAGACTGCTGGAGATGACGTGTGTCTTATCCTCTGATCTTGGCCTGTTTATGTTCAACTCGGGTGTGAAATTCTTTTCTCAAACATACATCGCCCGCAGGAGAGTAAATCCTCCATCACAGACATGCAGACACGAGCATAAAGAGACACACATGTTCAGGCACACATGCTTCCTTTTTGATGTCTCTATACATGAAAGTGCACTGAAACACACATCCAATGCAAAACCATATCACTGCTGCAGAAATTGTCGTAAGGCACAAAAACACACCAAGGATAAACTTGTGCACAGATCACGTCCACTCAATCATTGAAACCCGCTTGTAAATAGTACAAACAGGTTTGCATTTGTGCAAAAAAAAACATGCTTTTGTAGTGTGTCAAATCTCCAGTGTTAGAAAAAGCATGTGCATACTGTCAAAAAGGACCAGAAGACATATATTCATGAGCATACTTTGGACATACTTGTGCAAACATATACTGAGATATTCAGAGACATGCACAGCCTCAATCCAAATACATGACTCCATGCATCCAAAGGCACACACACACACACACACACACACACACACACACACACACACACACACACACACACACACAAAGACATATACTGTATGTCAAAGGCAGAGACAGTGCCAGGGCCCCTAAATCGACTTTGAGAACATAAAGCCTCTTCTAATGAGTTTCTGTGCCGCGGTCATGCTCGTCTCTGTAGAAAAGAGTCTGGAGACCGGCCAGCGTTCGCAGTAGGAGTTCTTCAAGAGAGGAGCACACACACACACACACACATGAAAAGAAAAACACACTTACACACAGAAACATGCAGAGAAACGTCAGTCCTTCAGTCTTGGACCAGAGAGGTCCCAGAAGTCAATGGACAGCCTCATTCAGGCAGTCAGAGTCAAACACAGGTCATTAACATGTCAAGACTAATTGGACCAGACCTTCTCTCTCTCTCTCTCTCTCTCTCTCTCTCTCTCTCTCTCTCTCTCTCTCTCTCTCTCTTTCTCTTCCTCTCTCAATCTCTCCCCCTCTTACTCCTCAGGACTGCATACAGCTTTTCAAAGTCGTCTCCTGGCAGTAAATTTGCACAGAAATGTTGCAGAAGTCTGAGCAGGCGTTGTCATCATGGTTGTGTGGTTGCACACTTGAATTTCAGTCAAACTTTCTCACCAATAACAGGGTTTTTGCTTGTTTATTGGTGTCATCTTCAGCATGAAAAATGGCCAGCATAAGTCACAGTAAATGGCAACAACAAGTTGCACCACATCCTCATAAATCTTTGTAGTACTTTTATTTATGAAGTTGTGGAGCTTTGAATTCATCCAGTTGCTTACTTTGCTCTTAAGAAATCAGAAATTTGGACTGTAAAAATGTTTCAAAGTGGTTTTAAAACCTCATATTGCCACTAAACATACTTGATAAACATACGTCATACCAGTGCCATCAGAAACACCATCTTCATGGCTGTGCGGGCAGCTTGTTCAGTGACTTTGGTTAAAGCTGTAAAATGACAGTCATGTAAGATCACATTACTGATGAGAGAAGATGTTTTCCCAGAGATAAAATGGTAACTTTGGTGATTCCTCAAAGCCACAGAGGATCCTCACTGACGCCACTGTCCCACAAAGTCAAAAAGTACAAGTCAGATAGGGCGGCAAAACATCCTGCAACATGGCAGCCTTTGTAGAAACAGTAAGATCTGGTGTGAAAAGAGGGAATGTCATCTTGGCTTAATGCTGCGTTCCAGTTACCTCAAAAGTCAGACATCAAAGCTGGGAATGACATTACACCCGAGTTGATGGCGTTCTAGTTCACAAGTCGGAAAACCAAGATGGATGCCTACAGTTAGTTGTTGTTAGCTGTTGTATACAATTGTAAGCTGTCATTAGTCATTGTCAGTTGTTGTTAGCTTTTGTCAGCTGCTGTCAGCTGTTGTTAGTTGTTGTCAGCTATCCAGTTGTGAACAAAGCATGACACAGTATTTTACTCTTACAAACACCATAGCACCGTGTTCACAGTTAGACGTTGGGCAGTATAACTTATATCACTTATTTAATTTCACAAAAACAAAACAAAATTGCTCATAAATAATGCATTAAGAGAGCTTTCACTATTACTCTTTACTGTTGATGTACTGTGCTGCCATCTTGGATTATGACATTGTCGTCAAGTCAGGGTTGGTGAGGCTCGTCCAACTTTCAGAGTTGGAAATCCGACTTCTGGGGTGCGTTCCAGATGAATTTCCGACTCGGAGCTCGGAAATTCCGACTTCGGAGTACAACTGGAACGCAGCATAAGGACTCTTGGACTTAATAGTTGGGTTGCTGGATTGTGGCAGTTACCAAGTACAGATATTCATATATGAAACCTGCACCACAGACATTTACACAACTTTAAAAACTCCCCTAAACTTCTATAGTCCAAACTTTTAATCTGTTGTGCATACTCATGTAAAACATTTTTTTTTTGTTTTAAGTCGCATAAATCATTTTGAAGTCAACAAAATCCCAATTACATCAAAGCTAAGTGTCAACTTGTTTATCTTGAGTTGGTAGCTGAATAACAAGCTGGATAATGTCCCTCAAAGAATTCTTAACTAAGGATTCTTAACAAAGATAGTAAAAACAGTGGCTGTTGTACTTGCTGAGAGTCAATATGCCAGAAGTTTTGAAATTTGAGATGCTATCAGAGCTAAGTTTCTAGAAACAAAGAATAATCCAATAAAAATGACTTGAAAATGCATCATATCTCTGGTATGTTTTTCTACCTAATTTAAAGCTCGATGTTTTTCAGAAAGCCGTAGAGGTTCTAGCTCAGTGTTTTGCAGTTTTAATTGTTCTGTAGTGCAACAACATACTTTATCTTGCCAAGCTGACACACTTTCTTCAAAAGACGAGCTGTTAAAGTTCACACACTCAGTCCAGTTTTCAGCCAGAGAAGATTATGAGTTACAATAAAGCTCAGTGCTGCGGCATGAAAATAACTAAGTTAACACAGCAGGCGTCGCTGACATCAGCTCTCCTTTTTTTAAAAAAAAAAAACAGGGGAGTAAAGCTCCAGAGATTTACAGAGTGATACAGCAGGCGCCTAAATTAGTCCTCTAAAGGCCTTTTTTACTGTTTTACAAGACGACTAATTAAGCAACAACAGATTTTAAAGATTCTGGCAAGCTGAACACAAGGCTGACACACACACACACACACACACACACACACACACACACACACACACACACACACACACACACACACACACACACACACACACAGCAGGGAGTTCCATTCAGCAGATTTTGGAGTTGGAGCAAACTATGAGGGAGGAAGCTGATTTCAAAGCGACGCCTTCAAAATAAAACTCAAAATGTTCAAAACTCAAATGTCGAAAAATGTTTAAACTGCAAAGTCAAGTCTATTGAGTCTAAGTTTATATTAGGATTTAGGATAGAACAGCTGAAAAAAAGAGAGATAGTGAAGAGTAGCGAGTAGAGGAAGACATGCAGCAAAGAGCCAATGCTGGAAGTCGAACCAGCGACCCCTGAGACCAAGAGTGTAGCCTCAGTACATGGGGTACAACTTGTAACCTCTCAGTCTAACAGGTGGCTGCAGCATACTCTTAAAAAACTGAATAATAACAAATAATGTGCAATATTCAGTGTATATCTACTGATGCTGAAAAAAAAAACTAATGTTACAAATGTAAGAGACTCTGCAGTGTAAAAAAAAGGGGCCAAACATCTGCAAGCTTTGTGAGACACTCAGATTTTCCTGAAGAAAAAACTATTCAGTTCACAAAATCGTGCGGTTAATTTCAGGAAAAGAAAATGACAAACAGTAAACAGGTTATATGAGTTCATTACATACAGCCACAGTTGAACTGTTTAGTTCTATTTCTGGTGAGAATCATCTCCAAAACTCTTGGAAGCCTTCCTCTCTGCATTAAATATTTATGAAGCCATTTTAAAAATGATTCGACCTTCAGTGTGAACAGTCTTCTAGCTCTGCTGCTTGTTGCTCTTTTGATTGGTCGAGTAGTGCTAAACATTGGCAGGAAGGTTTATTATTCTTTCCAGCATTATGTCTCCGCCTGCAATTTCCTGAGTCTCCATTTTGAGGTATTAACCCCAAGCTGTTGTTTCTCAGTGCACGCAAAAGGATGTTTAAATTTCATGACTGAAATGGCCCATGAAATTAAACATTTTTCCTGCTTTGTTTTCATACATTAAACAGTACAGCCCTGTTTACATGGTTTCTGTAAAAACACTGGAGTAAGGTGATAAAACTTGTCAGCCGCAACGCATTCAGCCAAAACATCCTACATGTGTCGAGCACTTTAAGATGTTTGTAGGCAAAAGTGGGAAGAAGTCCTGGCATGAGTTCATCAAAAAGGAGTTTATTCATGCGTTTAGTGCTTTAAGTATTAACTGGACTATTTTAGGGTATGAATGTTTCATTGTCCTCTTCATCATGATGCTTCTCAGTGTGGGGCTGATGTAGGGATGGTAGAAGATGAGAAAAAGGTGACCACTATATCCTCACACAGCTGTTCACCTCAAAAACTGCAGCCCGAAACCAGCACTAAGCTCTCCATCATGCAGACTCTCTTTCATGAGCACTCTCTTAGATACATGCAGAAGTAGACACACACTGAAACACACACAATAATAATTAAAAAAAAAAATACTAGATGTAAGATTATTTTCAGGCCTTGGTTTTGTTTGGAGAGGGTAGGACAGCAGCTGGAGCAGGAAATGTGGCAAAAGAGCAAAGGAGCGGCATGTGGAAAATGAGCCACAGAAGCAAATCTGGGTTGGCTATCTGAGGCATAACATCTGTATATGGGGTTCAAGTAGACCACTAGACCAGTGGTGTCCCACAACTAGTTTTGTTCACAGCTCACAAATATAAGATAAGAGAAGATGTTCCTTTAATAGTCTCACAGGGGGAAATTCCAAATTTACAGCAGCATAGTACGGACACAAAAAGAGAAATTAAAGGATAAGGAAACTTAGAGTTAAGAAAAAGATATGTACATGAGTCATATTTACATGAGTACAGAATATACAACTATATAACTCACAATGCTACTGATCATGATGTCCCCATATATTCATAAAGACTGAACTACCCATTATGTCCACACTACAAAATCCAGTCAGCAAGAATAAACAAATACAGCCAACTTATGTAAAGTGAGACAATGGTCATCATTAGGTTACCGTCGGTTAAATGTTTCGTCTTGTGCATACATGATCATAAGTATGTCAATTTCAAAAGTCCATTTTCATTGTCATCAACATAACTCATACAGTGACCTGTGTTGAAAGTTGGCCATTAAATGTGCTCAGCCTGAAATCCACAGAGTCAATAGTAATTCACCACCTTGTAGCTGCACCTGGTTCTTAAAGGGAGTGTTGATATTTGCATCTATCCTTGACGTCACTCCTGACAAAAAAAAGGCCACACGAGGAGAACCTGGTCTTTCTATTGTACATACAGAAACAGATGAATCCAAACACAGGCATGAACACAACTATTAAGTCATTTAGCTCCCACAGCACAGCCTCACTTTGAAGCCCACCACATCAGACACACTAAGAAATCAAACAAACCCCACCACCATGACTGCTGCTGCTGCTGCTGCTGTCACTTCATCTGGACATCCCTGCAGCTGAGCTACAGCTGGCTGAACTCCACTCACTCACTCACATATATTCTACAAACATGTCTGCAGAGAATGAACAACATAAATAATTTAATTATGACATGAAACAAACAGTCAAGCCTCACTCCTGATCAGCACCTGCCATGTTAAATTCCCAGATATTTTTTTAGCGTAGCCTGTTTTAATACACAGAAAGTTCAAGTTTCTGTTTGAATAACATATTTTCATTTCTTTAAGGGGAGTTCTGCTGTGGTTCAGCAGTGGTTTGTATGAAGCCACAGCTGAAGAAACAGGCTTTGTGTAACTATTTACAACCAGTCATTAATCAATTATGTTCTATACAAGCAGGCTGCACACACTTTTAAAAGCATGGGTTTGAGACCTCATGCCAAACATGTGGTTTGTGTAGCTATAGTCCCTTTCCAGTAAAACACCTTAAAGTAGCTTTGGTGAGGTTCGATTCATATGGAGCCATCAGCAGAAAATAACTCTAAACATAAATCTATCTTTGTCAAACTAAATGTGATGTGTTTGTATTAGCCCCAAACAAAAAAAAGGTTTCTAAATTATTGTGCAATTGTTTGTGACACTGTTTGGTTAACCCAAATTATGGACAATTATTGGTTTCGAACCTGTTTTCTTTCCAGGACCTCAGCTATTAGTTTTTGACTTTTGTTTTGAAGCTGACAAATGGAGCTAGTGGACTTGAGGTGGATCTGGTTAGAGGGGCTGTAGGACTGTCATGACAGACCTGCAGATAGAACTTCAGAGATCTCTCAGGTTGAAACAGATCTCAGTCAAACAGACTCTTGACTTAGGCCACGTTTATACATAACCAGTTATTTTTAAAAACAGAGATATTAACCATCGTTTGTACCCTTTGTTTAGACGCAAACAGGGAATTCACCTCTGAAAACAATGCTTTTTAAAGACTGTGGCCAGAGTGGACTTTTTGGAAAACTGCTGCACATTTGCATAAACAGAGAAAAACAGACATTTGGGTAGCCAACGGCAGATTGTAGGCTGGACACTGCAAAGTTGTTTCCAATCTACAGTCCATTTGTACAATCTATTTGTCATGGATGCATGCAGAATAGCAGTTGCATTTATGTTGGTGCAATCCCTTTGTATTTGTTTGCATTTGCAAATACAAGTGCTGTACTATGTGGAGGAGCAGAGATGACTGAGTGCTCAAAGGTCAGCAATGTTGCAGCAACTTCTCTCTCCGACATGAAGCGTGCCCCAGCGTTTGGGTGTGACCTGGGCGCACTGCTGTCTGGTAGGAGACCCTTGAAAATGAAATGGTTCTGCCAGGGGAGCCGCGTAAAAATTTCTGGATGTCACGGGCATCACTGCTGTCACTCTTCGAGTTGCTGCGCCTACAGGTTTGGCATGCTCTTGACAGTACAAGGGTTGGTTTAATCGAAAACTTTTCTGAAGACGTAGTGGTGTGCACTCAGTTTTTTGTTTTTTTGTTTTTTGCAAATGGAGAGGGTGAAATGTTCGTCGTTTATGAAAATAGCCGGGCATGTGTAAACGTCATCTTAATCAGATGCTGATACCCACAGGTATGTAAAGTTCAATGTGTTAGTGTTTGTCACGTTATCTCCTCCATTCTGCTAATCGAACTAGAATCGTAGGCGCCACATTTGACGAGAGTCATGCTGGTTTTTACACTGAATTTCCTGCTGTTGTCACTCCATCCATCAGCTTCATATCACTCTGTCTCAAAGATAAGTATGTCTGACAGCTTTTCCTCAGAAACCTTCAAAGAGATAGTTGTATACGTGTGATTTTCCACATTCAGACATGCCTGAAGCCAAATAAGATCATGAGACAACAACAGGAGGAGGTTTGTTTTTTTTCATGTCATCATTCCTGGTTTTATAAATGTATCTCGTCTCCCTCCAGTTCCCAGAAAAGTCATTTAATGAAAACAAACACTCACGTCTAAACAATCACAGTGTGTTCTGTCTGTGCTGGTGGACAGCTGGAGCTCGCCTGTGTGCGTTGTTGTGTCTGTGGCTTGTTTGTGTATTGAACTATCCAGTGTGGGGTGTGATTGTTTAACCGAGCTAATCGAGCGTGATTAATTGTAAAGCTGTTTCCATTAGAGCGGTTTTAGATCCAACACAGACACGGCTGTGAGCAGGAAGAACAAACACAATCGCTGACAACTTTATCTGATGCCATCTATCTCTAAAACAGGCCAGCACCAACTCCCTCAAATAAATAGACTGTGCTTCTACTCTGTTAGAAAGTGTTTTGGGTAGGGTACATCACTTATCCTTAATATAAAGGGTATTATTTAACTTTTAAGTCTTCTAAACACTGGTAAAGTTTGGACCCTGCTGGCCTCTTTATGAAAGCACATGAGAGACAAGGGGATTTGTCTGTAAGATTGATTTGCTGCTGCTCTTCCTCCCACCACCGGTGCTGCCGTGTAAGCTCATGAAAGTTGGGGAAGGTTTGCCTGATGTGGTCATTTTGAGAGTTATCTTGCCGATGCTGCTCTGCCTGCCTTTGCTTTTCATGCATAGCCGTAAAACATGGGAGGTGTGCTTTCCCTGCTGCAAGCTTTGGTGTTCCACGCAAACACAAAGAGCTAAGCTCTCAGTTTTGAGAATTGCTGCAGCTTCCTAATTTAATTTTCACATCTCACACATTTTAATTCATACCCAGTTGCTTGTAATTGACCCTGACTCCAGCTATGAATCTATCCTTTTGTATTCTTTCATTTTAATCCACCTATTATTTCTTTCCGCCTTATGATGAAGGTGAAAGAAAACAAGCTGCTTGAGAATCCTGTAATTTCATTCTTATTCACCACTGGAAGACTTTCAGGTTCACAGAAAGGCCCTTTCTTCTTTGTTTCCTTCCCTCCTTCCTGCCGCTGGCATCCCCTCAAAGTCAAGTGGGATGTTGGTTGAGTTCTGTCTGGATGGAGGTGACTGATATCCCTCTGTTTCTCTCACTTACACTTCAAAACATGAAAGCTGTTGTGACAGATGTGGAGTCCATATTACCCTTTATTGTTGCTAATAATGTGATTAGAGAGACAATAATTAAAAATAGATTTCCTCAAAATGTGACAGAGGTGATATGTTTCCATAATAAGTAAAATGTAGGTCGAGTTTTCACACACAGATGTTGAGGACACATGTGGTAAACTGACTGTTTATACACGAGAGGACCAGCTGTTTTAATATTTGTCCAGGTTGCTATTTTTCTCATCCTCCCACTAAAGTCTGATCACTTTCACCTCTGGCTATTCGGTTATGAACTTGTCTGAATTTGATTTGTATTTCAGAGCTACATTACATGATTTAAAGGGTCGTTCAAAATATTTTACACAGACAAGTCAAGTTGTTTTGTCGAGTGTGTCCTGGAGTTACATTCATACCTGGAGAATCTGCAGTTTACAATTTCTCTGCAGACATTCAACGCTAATACAAGATGTATGTAATTGATACACAACAGCCAAAAGTAGAGCCTTTGTTGAGGATCTGCAGCCTCTCAGTTTCTTATCTCATCATCCATGCTGTGATCTGACTGGGGAAGAGAGCTCTGATAATAAGGCTTTATGTCTGTGGATGCCCAAATGTTGTCTGTGGAGGATGCAAACTGGTGCAGCATGCAGCAAAATCGATGAGTGCTCTAGAAGAACCCATGCCAGAACAAGCTAAATGTATTTTATAATTAACTGTAAATATAATCCAATCTTGATAGCACATCTGATGTTTTTGGATCACTTACTTGTTGGCAAGGATCTTTAAATGACGTTCAATTTCGAAGCAAACCATATCTTGTACTTACATCAGTCATGAAACACCACCATAACCAAAACCATCTCCTGTCAGGGGTTCTCCTGACACACCATCTTAAGTTTTGTAGATTTCATTGTACACGTCTTTAGTTAGTCCTCCAGGTTTTGTGACTACAGTCACATCCCTCCAACTTAGTGTATATGGTGTAAAGTCAGTGCTGAATGAATAAGAAAAACAGTAAGAATGACAGACATGCTTAAAATGTCTCGACTCAACCGCATTCCCAGTCTGTCTGAGTCCCTGAAAGTGCCTCTGTCCTGTCCTCTATCGCAGTTTTGATACCTGATTCCCCTTTACCTCAAAAGGGTTATTCAAGGTATTTACAGATCACTCTCAACATCCAAGAACTGTTTGCTCTGGCCTTTAAGAGTTTGGGTTGGACATCTGGAAGGTAGAGACATGCTTCCAGAAGCTCAATTTCATCAAGATATTCTGGTAAGAGTCAAGTCAAAACCACCTCCACGCCCGTCGCTTATCAGAGACTCCTATTAAGATTAATGTCTGCGTGGAGGTGGAGAGGTCAGGAGAGGCTCTGAACTTTGTCCCAACACTGTCAGACAAGTCTGATGCCTTCACGGAGGTCTGCTGATGAAAGAGCTGTGAGAAAACAATGTCCTCGGCTCAATTATCCTTCTCCAGTGAGGTGTTTTCAGTGGTTTGACCAAAACCTGACCACTGTTAGGGTTACTGGCTGATAGATAAATGGATGAAGTAGTTATATTTACATTCTTTCTTTCATTTGGGGAGAAACACAGTCATAGTTGTGGTGAGATGAGGGTTGAAAACCTCTTTTATGGATCACAAAAACAAAAGATCAGCTTTTTAAACAGTTTGTCTTTTCATAAAAGTCAGCAAACACTACCACACACAGTTAGCTCAAACTGGACCATCAGAGTCACAAAATCCACTTTATCTTGGTCACGTGTTTGAGGTGTATATACCCTGAAAGAACCATTTACAATACAGTTTCAAAGGAAGTGTACCCAGCACTCTGAATAAATGAGAACTGTGTATTCTATGTACAGTAATGAGCTGTATGCCAAATAGAAAATGGGAAATAAGATCCTTAAGTAATCAACCAAATGGCTTATAACCAATTATGCGGTTATGGGATTTAACTTCACAGTCATGATCAGCTGATTATAACCAACCCTTGCAAAAATGATATGAAACCTCAGCTTGTCTTCACAGTTTCAAATTCAGCAATTTTTTTCTTTTTGTTTTGTTTTTTAATTTTTATTTTAAATTAGGACCTTTTAAAGTATGTCATTTTTCTACCTCATCCTTTTATTCATTATGTTTTTTTTTTCAATTAGGACCTTTTAAAGTTAGTAATGTTTCTACCTTATTCTTTTTGTTTGTTTTTTTTTTTTTCATTTTTTAAAATTATTTTTATTTTTTAATTTTTATTTTTTACTTGTTTTTTAATTTATTTATTTATTTATTTTGGGTCTCCATCTATCTTTTTCAGAGTCCACACATTTGTACATTTTCACTCTCAGAGCCCTGGTCTTGTCTCTGCCTCTTGTACTGGCGGAGATGTTTCGGGGTCAGGGATTTTTTAAACCTCCTCCATGCAGAGATTTTCTCCATCTCAGGTGTTGTCGAGTTAATCTCTGATGTCTCCTGGACCGTATTGGGACATCTTCTTTGCTGTCCGCCAGAGTGCTGTCCAGCGCAAGGGTGGTCTCTGTGTTGTCCTTGCTCATCTGGCTGTCCTTCTCCTTTCTGAGCTCCTCCAGCTCCACTCACAGGGCCTGACTGACCTCTCTCTGATCTTTGAGTTTAGAGGTCAGCTCAAGTAAGCTGCTGGTTCTTTCTTCCAGTTGATTTTTGAAGTTCTCCTGCTCCTCTGTGTCAGAAGTCTCTCTGTTTAAGGCCTCTGTCTGCAGGTTGTTCATCTTCTGCTCCAGTGATTCCTTTTCTTTTGTCAGCTGAAGCTCTTTGTTTTATTGTCTGGAAAAGCTGGTCCCTGACTTCCTCCAGCTGTGTCTGGAGGTTGCTATTCCTCAGCATCCCTGCCTGCAGCTGACAGTTGTGAGACACAACAAGATTTGGGACCTCTTGCATCTTGTCTGAATGATTTGATTCATTCTTGGCTGTCCTCAGGACCTCTGTCCGGGGGGGTTCAGCTCTCACACATTTAGCCTGCAGCTGGCTGTTCAAAGAAGTAATGAGCTCTGATATCTTCTGCTTGTTATCAAAGTTTTCTGTTGCTCTGCTGTGCACATTTTCAAGCAGGGTCTTCACTTCCTGTTCCAGAGCAAGTTTCTCAGTCTTCAACTGAGGAACTTGCCTTAAGATCTTGCTGTGTTGCTCTAGAACTGTACACCTCAGCTTCGCCTGTTGTTATTGGAGGGTGTTGGCTCTCAGTCTTTCAGCCGGAGGCTCCTCCTTGAGAGACGCAACATGGTCTTTGAGGGCCTGCATCTCAGCACTGTTATCAGCCCTCTCAGCTGGAGCTCTGGTGGGTAGAGTTGAATTTTTTGCCCCCCTTTAACTTTCTTTAATCTTCTTCTAGTGTCATCTTCGTCATGACACTCCTTCCATCTCCAGACTGAAAGGCGCTGCTGTTGGTTCCCAGATGTAGAGCTCTAAGTTCTTCTTGAGCTCCCCCATTTCCTTCTCCGTGGCCTGTTTGGCTGACTCGTGTCCCCTGAGCTCAGTCATTGAAGCCTCCATCTGGAGGGCAGAGTTGAAGTTTGTGCCGAAGAAGAAGATGATGGCCTCATCCTGCTGGGTGATTTCCGGCTTCTTTTCACCTAAGGCCTTTGCGAGGAGCTTTTTGTTCTGGGCAGGAATGATGCCCATGAGCTTCTCCTTGGTACTCAGTGAATAATAAAACATGTTGTGTGGTGCTGCATAGGACGGGTTCAGGTGTTTTACCTCCTCTTTGAGCTGCAGAATGACTCTTTCACAGCCCTCACACCTCTCTACCGTCACCCTTTCCTTCAGTTCTGCCACTTTGGGGTCATATTTTTGCTGCAGCACATCCCTTGGCCACTCTCTCCTGTTTCAGAAGCAAGCTCAGTTCCTGTATTTGGTTCCTGAGATCTGCTTCTACCTGCCATCGGGGAGGACGTCCCCGGAACCCTGGGTTGTAGGGGGCCTAGTGGTTGTGGCCTTCCTGGGGGTGGTTAACCTTGACACCTCCTTGTTGTCTATGGCTAGGGGCTTGCTGGTTAACCTCTGGGCCTCCTTGTGACCTTTGTTGTGGGGCCTGATGATAATGGTTAACCTTTGGGCCTCCTTGTGGTTTTTGGTTTTCAGCCCTCCTCATGGATTGCGGTTTGTTGTTGTTAAGCATTGTTGTCAGTAGCTGGATCAGTGTCTTGAACGTAGACTGGTATACAAGAACAATACAAAAAAATACAAGAGTATACAACACACAGTGCTCAACATAGACTGTATATAGAATGGACACTGTCTGCATTCTCGCTGGGTTGAGGCCACTCTGAGAACAGCACAGGAGCCTTTGCCTCCATCATTATGGGGCTGTAGACAAACTTTGGAAATTTATTACACAGAACATAATTTTTCCTCAAGTGGTGGAGTGTGTACAACGCTACTGCGCAATGTTGGTTTCAGGAAGTGGAGAAAAAATGTGGAATTACCAAGAGTTTTTGGCTTCAAAACCGTATACTGGCCGAAGGCGGAACCAAGTTGTCCATAGTATATACAGTCTATGGTCTCCACCTATAGTTTCCACCTGGTCTTAACGCATACACAGATGTGCCCATACTTTTTGTTTGTACTTTTAAAAATTTTGGAATTCTTTTTTTATTTTACTTAATTAATTAGTTTTTTTGAATTTTATTTTATTGTTTTCAATTGGATTTCCACAAATCTGTATGCTGCCTATACTAAATTTGAACAAAATGGCCACTCATTGCTTACATACTGCCCAATCCAACACTAAAATGAAGCCACTCTTAAATAAAATAAGGGCAAGTGATGTTTTCTCATAGTGTAACTTGGTGTTGAATTATGCTGTTTAATTCACCCTGGCAATTTAGTCTGATCTGTAATGGTCCCATACTTACACAAAGTACATCATGAAGTGATTGTGCAGACCTACAACCAATCTTAACAGCAGTCTTGTTCTCATGAAAATACATCATCTGGTTTCTAAATCCACCACCATTGTGGATTTAATGAATTGTCCTGAAGTGGGAGCTGACAGTGGAGACAACCAGATGACATAGGTCTAAAACACATGAAATATATCCTAAAGTGATCGTTGACAATTACTGTTTAGTTCCTTGATTGACATTCATGGTTTAAATCATGTGTGATGGAATGACGGGGTCCTTTTAAAGCTAGAAGATTTCTGTGGACATACACAATTACTATTACACACACATGCTTACACAGATGTGCCTAAACTTTATTAAAAACCCTGTGAGGGAGCTAAACTTAGGGATTAGTCACCATGGGTGCAAGGTCAGAAGTCAGAGAACTGCTGGGCATTCAACCTGTATGACATGTCCATACCAATGTAAGAGACATTAAATGCAAGTTCTTATTATCAGAGTTGCTAAGTGGAGAATGTGGACTTTTTATACAGTATGCTGCAAACATTCAAAGACCGGGTCCCATCTTTTTCAGTGGACAGTAAAGAAGGAAAAATGCACCTTTAAATAAAACATTCATCACAATGGATGATGACATCCTGTTAAGGGTCCATTTATGCCCCCTAAAAATACATATGTAAGATTTAAACAGTAAAACCACCAGGATGGATGTTAAAACACTGCACCTGCAAGAGGGCGCCACTTAAAGTCAAAAGTGAAACCAGATAGGAATTAACATGACAACTAGCATGGTCATGGTAGATAAGGTTTTGATTTGTCCTTGTGAACATTTCAAGTACACTGGCTTAAAAAACTTTCGTGGGACACTACCCTCTAAGCAGCCTCCTAAGCATAGAACAATCACTTCCTCCCTCTCTGGTACACCCTCACACACACACACACACACACACACACACACACAGATTCACAGGCTGCAGATAAAGAGATTTACTAAAGGCACCATGTTGTTTTTGGCTTTGCTCTCAGAGGAATGCGGCTCTGATAGACCTCCCTCTGTCTTCTCTGTCTGCCCTGATCATGACACTGTCCAGCCATCCTGTCTCTCTCACTGGCAAGCCATGTGTGTGTAGTCGATATTACTGGGATGCTGTGCACACATTTATATCTGCTTAACGCTCTGTATGGGGACCAAAGGATATAATATTAGTGTTAATTATTTACCGTTAATGTTTAAAGTTCAAAGTTAAAATCAGTTCATATAGAGTCTAGACCAAAGGAATTCCTCCTATGGCATATAATGATCTAAGTCCAACCCTGTGTGTGAGAACTGAAAAGATAATGCAGAATCCATTACACACTGAAGTCCAGCTGTTGTACTGGCCTTCTTTCCCAGCATTTGATACAATTGTGTAAAGTGTCTTTCCTTCACAGACAGATTCAAAAACCATGAACATATGAATTTGCAACTAATCTGTGTTGGATTTTGCTGCCAGTTTTTTTCTGTGATTGTGCTTTGTACACATTATTGAAAAATGTGGAACAATAAGATGTGACTGAAAAAGACACAAATGGATTTCTCAGGACTGCAGAGCTAGATAGGAAAATAGATCTGAAATGGATTTTTCAGGCATGTGTCTCATCTTGCAGTCCATTTCTCACCGTTGTCACATATATGAACTCAGACTCATCTCTTATGTCATAATGTAATCACAGTCTGACACCGGAGAAGTGCAAATGCAGCCAGTTAGACTATGTACCTCTTTCCTAGAGTGTTAAATGTTTTTAATTCACATTTCTTTTTCTTCTAGTGAGGAGTTGCTCGAGCTAGAGCTATAAATTCCGAACCCCTGCTGTTTGATTTACAGCAAAGTACACATAGCAAGCCTCTTTATTGCCAGTTAATGTCCATTTTCATAATTTAAGGTTGACTTGGTAAAACAATCCTGTACTGTTGTCAAAAAATCAACCATTTAAAAATCTATCCATCCAGACTGACTTTGAAGGGTGCCAAGCACAAGAGGCAAGCAGGTGAGGTAATAAAATGGACATTTAAGTTCACATCATAGAGATGGTTTGGGTTGATGGATCAGTCAAACAAACACAGACTGAGGTGCAAACTTGAGTAACTGTTTAAACTATTTTGTCATTATTATTGGACTTTATATTTATGACTCTAAGTGTCCCTCAGCGCATCATTAAAGTCGTGTAAAACTTTCTGTTACTAACATAACAGTATCTACCATTGACTGACTGCACCCTCTGGCCTGCTGGCTTAAGCATTACAATAGTAGTGATAATAACTGATAATGGCCGTTTAATGGTTCATTTAATGAACCGTTAAAGTGCATAGTGTGTGCCTTGTCTGCAGGCAGCTGTTTGGATGCGCAATTAGGTAACAATTTTGGCAAATTCACACTGCAGTGTGATAATTTGTCGGTGTTGTGTTTACAGTCGTATCCATGGCGCAGAAGTGGCCAAAAAAAAGCAACTTTAGCATTAGCTTAACAGAAAAACCTCTAAAATCTCTGCAGTTAGCTGATAGCGACGTTTTTGGTTTGTTGATTTTATAGGCAGAGTACTTCATATTAAAAGAACACATAAATCAATAGAGTCCTTTTTTTTTTTGCATTCATTGGATCCCCATCAAGTGGTCAGAACGCTTTGGAAAATTAGTCCAAATGTATCCTGGGATCAATATGTGATCAGGAGCTTTTGAATATCACACAGTTATCCTGCCCAGTTAGGTCCCACAACAAATACAAAGCTGTCTTTTATATCTTTTCCCTGCAAGTTTTATCTTTATTCTTCTGTCTCTTTACTTGCTGTACTTTAGAGAAGTCATGTCATGATAACAAAACAAAATTTAAGCATTTATTTTTTATCCAGGACGTTTTTTATTCAGTGTTTAAGAAAAAAGGGTGAACATATTGCAAATTAAAGCAAGTCAAAATACTGTGCCATGGAACCGTAGATGGGATGATGGTGATTCGGTGCATGCTTCCTTGTGGCACAAGAAAAGGAGGCCCTGAGGAAAAAAACAGAAGTGCTGGTTTAAATCAGTCATCAAGGACTGAAATCTTGTGAAAAAATTATTGCTATGAAAATATTGCAAACATATACTTAAGTGGCAGAAAATATACAGGGTCGGTCCGCCCATGTATTGCCCTGGTGTAAGAAACAAAACAGTAAGACATAGCTGAGCTTTTAACAAGCAACTTGTACAAAGAGCAAGAACAGTTAAATGTGTAAAAAAATAAAAATAAAAAAATGGTAAAATTTAACAATAAAACAGAGACAGAATGGTGTACTGTTAAAGGCATTGAGTAAAATTGGCATGTTCCTGCTTTTTTGACATACTTCAGGTGAGCTGCCTCAGTGTCCAAGCGTCCCATTTGTGCTCCAAGCTGATGGGAGTTTTTCTTGCTTGATTAATTCGGTTATTCTACTCACACTTTTTTTTCCTCCCCTCTCATCTGAATCTCTATCAGCTCCTTGGTCTTGTTTCTCCTCCTCCTTTTAAAGGGAAATTACAGCTGAGAGCTCCTTCCTATCAGGCGCTGGTTGAAGTTAAATTTATGTCTGTGTGTGTTCCTGTGAAAAAACACAGCTGCTGACAGACCATCATTTAGCAATTAGGCGCTCTGTGTAGTGGATAGATTTTGGCTTATTTAGTTTTTCAGGTCATTAGGAATGAAGCTAACACACATAATGAGCGGGAATTTGGAGGGTTTGTTTGCAGCCATGTGGCTTTGCAGCTCTTGTCCTGCTCTGAGGTCATACAGATGTGTCCTCGCTTTGATGCTAGCTCAAACAGTGTCGCTTTCTTGGATACATGGAAACAGAGATAGTGTTTGCAGAGTCATGCTGAAAGGGGGCATCACAGTGCCAAAGAGCATGTGTGGAGGGAGATATCCACTTCCTCCTGTTTTCCAAATTGTCCCTTTTTACTCCATCTGAGGTTTTTCACAGGCGCTGGTCCCCGCTTAGAGTATTTCATCATGGCGAACTCTGAGGATCCAGTTTCAAAACATCTCCCAGGCTATCAAACCGTAACCATGCGACATGCTCCCAACATAACATGAAACCAAGGAGCTTTTTCTCATTAGGCCCAGTGGAGCTCAGAGGACAGGCAAAAGAATAAGTGGTCTTTATGCCACAGCCAAAAGAAAGACGAGAAAGGTTCATTGGTAATATGTTAACTGCTAACAAATGTGATGTTACAGCTAAATAAACATGCTGTAATGCAGATCATGTTCTCCCAGTACCCTCCACAAACCCCTGAAAGAGAACATGTTGACCCTGCTCCTTTTTAAATCTGTTTGTTTCTGATTTTCTGCTTTGAATTTAACAATCAAAAAGTCCCTGGTGAACTTTTGAGATTAAACTTATTTATCACACACTGTCACAAGTAGAGGTTTTCTGCATTAAAAGCCATACCAAATTTAATAATATATGGCGTGGAACAAAAAAACTCATGTCTTTACTTAACCTAGACAGTTTTTGATCTGGATAAATAGGATGGAGGCTGTGTATGTAACTATTCTTTGAGGGTGAGGAAGCCTTTATTTCCTACACATCCCCAATATTGATGAATTAGTGACATGACCTACTGTAGTTTTGATCATGACACAGTCCAACCAGCTTGTTAATCTAAAGTTTAGACTAACAAGCTGGTTGGACAGTGTTTAGACTCTAAACAGAGCTTGTGTCTGTACATCTGTTGACCAAAATTTCAATTTGCATAATGGGGCTACACCTTTATTCCTTTATTGATTATTTTTTGTAAAGACTTCGGTAAATCTGTCTTGGAAGCCAGTGTTACTGGGGGGTAGTGTGTATACATTTGTCCTTGTTGTTCTATCTTAATGGGGACCATAAGACACTACACATATTGTGGGGACACGTTCAGATTGCTTAAAAAGGGGGTATAGTGCTTATTTTTTTCATGCTTATGTCTTAATAATAGTTTTTAATAGCTTTTACAGTTTAGCTACTGTCTCTTTTAGGGCCCCCTACCACCCCAGAAGCCTCTTCCACTGTTGCCGTTAAACAAATACATGTTTCTCTATTTTAGGAGGGAAAAAAAGGATTTTTTTATGGAGAGTCTCTAACTGGTGATGTCACAATTTGAGCTAATCTCATGTTGATCTCATTGGTCTCTGTGACTTTCTGAACAAGCTGCAGGCTCACTTGAGGATTACTCCAACAAACATTTACCTCACAATCTGAAGTTTTGCCCACATTCAGCATTGGCATCTAAAATGCATCTTACATGTAAAAAAGCATAACACAGCCCTTAATTGTTTAGTTTGTGGTAAGACGAGTTATTTTTAGGCTTATGACATGTTTGTGAAAACTTCAACATGGAAAAATAACTCGTAACGACAGATGTCAGATCACTGTAAAAACTGAGTAAGCCTATGGATGCAGGTTTATGAAATCCATATCATTCCATTAGAATGTCAAATCCTTGAATAAAAACACTTTAGATTAATGTTTTCTCTCCAGCAAATATTGGAAGTATACCATCATGTAGAGGCCAACTTCAACATCAGTCAAAATAAAGGCAGAATTTCCATATTATGTTTTCTGTACAGATTTGGAAACCTCACACAGAGCCAACTCCAGAAAACAGGTTTTAAGTCATAACAGTATTTAGGTTTTGTTTTGATGTAACAATACAAGCAGCAAGAAGAGAGAATCAGGATTAGTTCAAGGGTCTAAATCAACATCTGCTCTGTATTAACAGGCTGTGTCTGTGATTGATTGTAAACGATACTTGATTTGAGGACTGCAGGGGAATTGAGGAATCAACACCCTGGACAAATGTATAACTCTCTCCATCTTTCTCCCTCTCTCTCTCTCTCTCTCTCTCTCCCCAGTCTCTCGCTCCCAGGTGTCTTCACAGCGCCAGGAGGTGCTTATGGAGAACGTGACCCGGATGTCAGAACGTTCTCGGCAGCCCCAGCCAGGCCTGGGCGAGGCTTCCACTCAGGCTGACCTGCTGGAGAACATCTGGAAACTGGAGAACCTCTTCCAGAACCACAGTGACTGGCTGCAGAGGCTGGAGATCCTTATCAAGGCATGACACAAGACTAGAGAGAGGACCTGGAAGTTATTAACGGGAGTGTGAAAAACATGACCCCGGCGAGGATTGCAAACAAAGTTGACGCTGTTTTCTTTCACATACAGGGTCTGGAGGTGGATCTGAGGAGCATCCAGGCACACTCCCTTCAGTCTGAGGGTTACTTAGTGCAGCTGGACGACAGGCTGTCTACTCTGAGCAGCTCCGCCAGCAGGAACCTGACGGGCCTCAACACAGAGGTGTCCCGAGCCTCCATCTGGCTCCGTGACCAGGACGTCCTGCTCAGGTATAGATTAGCCTTGGTCCTCATTTCATGAGCATGAAGAATAATTTTGATTAGATCAAGAACATCTGTCTCCATCCTCCGTCAGGGACACCTCACGTCAGGTGAGCAAGCTGAGAGAGAAAATGGACGAAGTTAATTGGACAGTGGGAGCTGTCAATCACACCTTCACCAATGACATCAGTATTCACCACCTGAAGATACAAGACCTGCAGGTTCATAATCATATCATTAAAGACCCTCAAAGTCCATGATATAAAGATTTTGTTCACCAGGATACTACAAGCAGACTCATGATCTAGACTGACGGTTTCTTTTGCTGATCAGATCCAGATCAGCAACATCACAGAGGACACCAGCAGTTTATGGGTGACCCACGTCCACACAGAGGCCCAGCTGAGGAACGAGATGGAGATCCTCAACACCATCACAGAGGACCTCCGCCTGAAGGACTGGGAACACTCCATGGCCTTGAAGAACCTTACCATTTTTGAAGGTCAGCAAATGCTTCTTCAGATTTCTCTCCAAAGTGCTAAATAATCTGCTTTTTTTATGCTTGTCCCCTTCTCACAGGGGACATTTCTGTGCTTCATTACCGTCCAAGTCCAACACCAAAGGGACACTCAAGGGACCAAAGCGCCCCTCTTGTTGGCCGAAATGCTCCCTTAAGCACTCTTGAGATTAGCTTTAGTACTGCAGCCCAGTTCACATTGACTTGGTAATTTGCAGGTCTTCAATTTGCTGTTGGAGAAAAATTACAAATCGTGTAAATTCAATGTCATGTTGGATATTTTTTTTCGACCAATATTTCAAAAAAAAGTTTGCACCATGTGAAAAATGTTGATAAAGTCAGGTTTAATGCTTCACATTTTTCTGCCGGGGAACATTATTCTGAGATCATTGAAACTTTTGCTCTCACAGTCTATCACTGATGATGACACTCTTTCCATCCTTCCCTCTGAAAGACTTGGCCTCTCTTGGATCCCCTTTTCACACCGACTCATGTTACTAACTTGTTGTAAAATTGACCTTATTAGTTAAGAGATATTCTTCCTGTTACTGTTTTTAGCATTTCACAACTTTTTCAGTTTTTGTCTATATCCCAACAGTTTTGTAACATATCACAGGCATCAAATTTAAAATATGATAGATTTTCAATTGAACAGGGGGTTTAAATTATTCGCAAACCACCAAATTATGTTGCTGTCAACATTTTACAGAGCTGCCCAACTTCTCTGGAATTGAGCTTGTACTTTCGGTGTGACAACTTAAGTTTTTAATGGTTTGAAATGTTCATTTCAGCAGCAAAATACTATTTGTATTTGGTGTCCAGGCTTCCATCTCATGCAGAAATTTGAGAGGATTTTAGATAATATCCTAAATCCTTCAGCCAAAATCTGTGGGGGCTAAAGGGGCTGAAAGTCTAATCCAAGACAGCAGTGTCACAGACAGAGCAGACTTGAAACCTTGTTGCTTAAGTAGATCACCATATCATGGGGATATGTTAGGGTGACATTTAGAGTGTGAAATAAGCCCAGCTTGACTGGCCTGCCTGAAATAGCTCCCAAGGGTAGATGATTTCATTAACCAACTCCAGAACAGTCATCTCATGGTGGAATCAATTCAAGTCGGTTTCTTATTTGTCTTTGCTTCATCATAGTTGGTGTGTGAACACAAAATGTGACTTCTCCTCTATGCTATACCCAAACTCGCCCCCTAATCTCAGCCCAAAATAAGTTCTGATGGCACATCTGACACTAACAATCTCCTGCTATGAGGTGTCAAATGTTTTGACCTGAAATTCCTGTAATTATCGACAAACGATAGAAGGGGTTCCTGAAACAGCCTCCTCTTCTGCGCTTCACTGGGACTGATTGTTTGCTTTTCAGCATGTGGTTGTATTTCATATCACAGATAGATACAAGTATTGTGCACAAGTCATTTCTCCTAGACATGCAATTCTCATGTTTTTTTCGAGTTATTAATGACAACAGAAAATACCAAGAGCCTAACAGGAGCTCATGAACTCTGAGGATTTTAAAAGGGCATCAAGCTGAAATAAAGAAGAGCAACTGTTGGGTCTTGGTATCGAGCAGCCAAATCCAAATTGATGGAGGCAAATTTGGTCAAACTGTTTTCCCACGATCTGAGTTTAATAGAGCCAAGTTGAGGACATGATTCCCCTGAGTCTTCTCCACAGCAGGTGGTAACTTTCCCGTGCTGTTGTTGAAGAGCTTGGTAGCAGGGCCAACCTGTGATGGTATTCCCCCTCTAACCTCAGCCCTGCCTCTTATTAATCTGACTCATCACATGTGTGTTCGTGCTGCTCATTAAATAGAAAGCCCCTTTTGTTTGTTTTATTCTCTCAGAACTTTTGTGACTTCAATCTGGATCTCTGTAGTTTGATTTCCATTCCCATATACAGGGGGTATTTTCAATCATCAGCCATTTTCTAGCTGTGTTAGATTTTGATTGTGAAATACCACAAGTAATGGTTATTTTTCCGACCTGTCAACGAACCTTAAATCCAAGTAGAGTCTCAGTTCCCAAACTGAGTTTTGCATCTTTTGTACAGTCCCTGTTATAGTTTTTGTAATCGCCACATGATTTACAGCTCAAAAATGTCGTAACTCATCCCAGCTGCTGCCTCTTAGAGGGCCCTCAGCACTTGAGAGGCGTCTCCCACTGTTACCATACAACAAAGTCATGTTTTTCTACAAATTAGCCCTTTTAAGGAGAGTGTTATTCACATAATAAAATACAAGACTTTTAATAAATACGTAGTCCATCTGAAATCGCACTAAGTTGAATTTCCTAATAGTTGGACTAGAATATGTAAATAATCTTCTCTTGTGTATATATACATCTCTACTGGCCCCTCACCAGCGCGGAGGTCTGCACAAGCTGAGGCCAAGCTCAGACCTAGAAGTCAAACAGCATGGATGCACTGTAAGAAGTAGGTTAATGGGCATTATCAAACTTTAGGGACCACTATGAGCCTGAGACATATCGTGCATTTTGTTTGTACCAAAAGTTAAGTGTGGAGTATGAAAGAAAGGCACAAAGATGTGAAGTTGTCCATGTTTCAGTGCAGGTTTTGTTCATTAGGTGGATTCTGCAAGAAAGCATGCTTGCACAAATTAGGGCTGATTTTGCCCCAAGTGACTGCATAATGGCTCATTCAAATGCATGCAAACAACACCTGCACCGGTGACGCTATTCCCTCTGCAGCACAGTTTGTGGGGCGTTTAACCTTTTGCATGTGCATTGTGAATTAGACATCTTTTTTTGCTCATTTGCACAGGTTTAAAAACCACACACTTGTGTAAATCAGACTGATTTCTTGCACACAATGATGCAGTTGAACAACAGTTTGATTGCACATAGAAACCAGAAAAACTTGTGGTTAGTGGACCTAATGGGTTCCTTGTACCCAGATTTTGAAGTTAACAACTTAAAAGAGTAGAGGTCACGGTTAAAGATTTAAGTTGTAACAAATCTTTCAGTTAAACTGTGTAACTGTTTCACAGAAGAGAGTTCAGAGCTGCCGAAAAGAGAAATTAAACATGTCAAAAGACATGAAAACAGCTGATGAAGAAGGGACTTTCTCCTGTTCCTGTGCAGATTTACAGAAGATCACACTGGACAGGGAGAATCAATTTCATGGGAGTACAAAGTGACATCGGCCGAATCAGGCAGCAACAACAAATATAAAAAAGATTTGCACTGTACGACTAACAAGAGGATTACACAAGAAACACATGAGCGAGAATGGGAACGTGAGAACTCTAAGTCTCAGCACACTAAACCCTTTTGGGTGGAACTGTGTGTTCAGAGAAGATCATTTACCAAAACCCGTCTGCGTCAATAGATGTTGTTAATGTGATCGAATCCAAGTGACCCAAGCATGCAAACATGATTTTACACTGTGGGATTACTCCGAGCAATGCTCAATGTTCTTCCTCCGATCTGCTGGGATGTGATTAGTCCCGACATGGTACGACTCTCTCTGCCAGAGCTCTAAATGACTCCTCTGGCTCGTTCAAATCAGTAATGGTATGCTATGATGTAATGCTGGCAGGGGGACGCGGCCCGAGCTGATTGATGGCAGCTTGAAACGAATGCGACCCCTGATCTGGAGTCTGCTTCACATGTGGGTGGGACGCTGTTACTGCAGAGCCTGGAAACAATTGTGGGTTAAATTTAGATGCTACATCTCCAACCAAAACTCAACCACTCAGCTCTTTCATTAGTCGGAGCTGCGCGGCCCATTTGTTTGTTGTTAGGTCACAGTCACCTTCGCCAGGAAAAGTTTTACATCTCTATCCATGTTTATCCTCCTCTGTTCTCTTCCACTCTCATGCCCCTTTGTTTCCCTTTGCCCACTTTACTCTATTTTCTTATTCGGGTCAGTGGTCTTTGACTCCAGAGTGAGTCACACAGTGATGTTCATGACACACATGGTACTTGTTGTGTTGGAGATGAAGACACATGAGAAGCTGTTTAAAGTTGTGCCTGGAGTCTTTGTAACCCTACAGTCGGTAGATTATTGTCGGACAGGATATTATTATTTATTGTAACATGTGCCCTCTGGAGTCAAATCATCAGATAAATCCGGCTACTTCTTGAATATCAAAGAGTTGAGATTGTTATCATTTTTTCACCCATCAAAGACTAGACTTTGGGTTTTCAGATGTCAGTGCAAATATTTCAAGGATCAAGAAGTACCTCCTTGACTGTGTCTTAGCAGCATGCATGTGAGTGAGAATTAGTGACAGAATCAGCTTGATTTGATTATTTGCTACCAGTGTCTCTACTGGCTGTAAGCAATGCAGTAAGTGGTTCCCCCTCTATTCTGCTAGAACAACATTGTTAACATTGTTAATCACGGTAAGAATAATAACTAACGATAATATTTCAGAAAAATTATTTGTCATGTATTATTACTTTATAGTTTGGCTCATGCTCCATCTGTTTACTCTGAAGAGGGCTGGAGCTATGAGCTGTACTGCAGCCAGTCAGCAGGAGGAGCTCTAAACTTTTTGGCTTCACAGTCATTGAACACCCATGAAGTCTATTGAAATCTGCTGTTTCTTGTGGTAATAAGCAGAGAAAAACAGCACTGACATGAAAAGGCAGTGAAGACTAAGCTTAATGATGCATTAATTAGAAAACAAAAGATTTTAAATCCTAAAAAAAGCGTCTTTCTTATTTTTTAAAGAGGAGAAAACATGGTCAATATACACACCGGAACTTAAGTATGCACACTATGTATAATGATGAGGAACAATAAAGATAAACACACTATTAATTTGTCTACTTTATAGTGAAAGTTAACTCATTACATTTGATATATGCCACACTGACCTAGTAAGTCCAGAAATAAATCTTATTTCAGAGAAGTATGAGCCAAATTCTGAAGGACTTTCTTGGACCAATATGCACTGCTTATTTGAAACACTGGGTCCATATCTTGAACTAAGATTTATAACTGGACTTGTCAGTGTATTCTCATATTTAATGTAACAACATGTTTGGACCAGAAATGACTCAAATACACTCTGTCAGGTTCTGCTAATGACTCAGCAAAGTTTCTCAAGGCTTTACCTTCATACTCAACAAGTTTATGACAACCGACTCAAAAAAGAAAATATATTTCAGTAGCTTTTTGAGTCTGGACCACTAAAAAACATGTCTTTATTCCCCCTTGGCCGAATAAATTAATTTCCCCAAGGTTTTATTTGCTTTTGCAGTCCAGGTCTTACTTCACCAACACTGACGTCACGGGGTTTTGGTGTGACAATGGCGACATGTCACAGATTTGGATGGATGATCTGTTGTTGCTGAAAGCTGCTGAATTAGTCATATGTGAAGATCTGGACTGAGCAGGTCTGGAATCATTTACAGGCTTTGTGTCAGCTGATGACCATTAATGGACATTTTGAGTGGCGTGTTTGTTTAACTGCTGAAGAGTCCCTGAGCTCAGTTGAGTCTGGCTTTTATTATCACTGAAGTTCCTCCAGTTAGACACGTACATTAACTCACTTTTTAGTCATGGCGAATCAAGTGTGTCAGACTACACAGGGGTAAACAAAGTGGACCAAAGGGAGAAAAACGGAAGGAACAAGTAAAGGATGCAACTCTTAATCAGCTGAATTAAAACATATAAAAAAATTGATATTTAGTGTAAATGTGTTTGATGAATGTAGCGTGAATGATTTAAAAATACTCACTTTTACCTATCAGGAGTTTTTCCTTCTTTGGAAATAAAACATGCAACACAGGCCTGAAGAACCTTCTGTAAACAAACATACTTCATCAAACTACAAATTCACAATATAAGGATAAAAAAGATAATAAAAGTCATGTATCTTTTCATAGCATCTAACAGTCTTTTGATTCTGACTTAAGCCTGCTATTCAGAAGCTTATGCTGCGTTCCAGTTACCTCGGAAGTCAGAGCTGGCGTTACAACCGAGTTGACCGCATTCCAGTTAACAAGTCGGAAAACCAAGATGGACACCTACTATTAGCCTTTGTTCGCTGTTGTTTACAATTGTCCCCTGTCGTTAGCCGTAGTCAGTTGTTAGCAGTTGTCAGCTGTTTTTAGCTGTTGTCAGTTTGTTAGTTGTTGTTAGCTATATAAGTTGTAAACAACGCATAAAACAGTATTTTAATCTTACAAACACCATAGCATCATGTTCACAGTTGGACTTGGGCAGTACAACATCTACCACTTATTTAATTTTACAAAAAGAAAATAAAAGTGTTAATAAATAATACATTACGAGAGCTTTCACTGTTACTCTTTACTGTTGATGCAGTGTGCTGCCATCTTCGATTATGACGTTGTTGTCAAGTCGGGGTTGTTGAGGATCATCCGACTTTCCGAGTTGGAAATCCGACTTCAGGGGGGCGTTCCAGATGAATTTCCATCTCGGAGCTCAGAAATTCCACCTTCCGAGTGCATTAGTTCCATTTAGAGGGTGGATATTAAGGCCCTGCTACTAACCAGAGCTGATGATAGTTACTGGCTACTATCATGATGATGCTCCACTACCTGGATGCAAACAACCTGAGATTAGAAATGGTGTCATCATGCCGTTTGACAGTATTTTGATCTAGAAAGTGCGGCTAAAGTTGGATGTAGGCTGTATCTGGTTGAAGCGGCACTCAACTGGATCAGTGTGTAACCAACACAGGACTGGTGGTGCTAGCCCTGCTGATGTTAGCCTTGTGAACCAATGTAACATAAATCACAGCAGAGTCTTAGGGCCCGCGTGAAGTAGACTGTGTGTTGTTATGACCTTCTGAGTGTCCTCTTGGCTTCAAAACTGCAGGTTGAATTGAAAGAAAAAAGCCGCTTGGTAACAACCGTAAATAAAACAGTCCAGCTTAACCAAAACACAAAACGTCTCTATGGAACAGCATCCCTCCGTTAGACCGAGATCCAAATCTTCCATCAAAACAAATCACTTTTCAACACCAGCCTGTCCCTTTGAATTAGGGACACATTGAACGTTTTAGTCTTCTTCTGAGTGCACGTTCATCCATCTGGTCCTGGTTAAAATGTCTGTATCCTCAAATAACATACAGCCTGATAACCCTTTCGCCATCGATCAGAGTGATGAATTTCACAACCCACTGCTGCTGCTTATCTCTTCTTAAGTTTAGCATACATGTTTTCACTGTGTTTTAGAGATTGTATCTAACATACCTTTTTAAAGAAAAGAAAGCACAAGCTCTGTTGCGCCACTTTTCTGAGGATCTGTATCACAGGCTGGATGTTGGATGGAGGCGCCTGAGCTCCACACTTGTGTTGTGTTCTTGGACTCTGTTGCCGTCAGATGCTTCCAGGCTGATCCTGGACAGAATGTTTGGTTTGTTGTTTTTGAATCAGCGTCAGCTAAATGAACAAATACGACACTGAGCGCCAAGAGATTCATAATTTAAAGCTTTGTGTAAATAAACAATTAACAGGGATGCGGTTCATTCTAACCACCGGAGCGTCTCCTCCAAAGCTGAGGCATGCAGACGCACACAGATGTAGAGCAGTACTTGTGAGGATCTTGCAAGTTTGGTTTCCAAACTGTAATTTTAAACAGATGATCTACTGTGTTGATAACTCTGAATAATCAGCATTAAAAAGTTTTTTTCACACACATCACAACAAACAAATATAAAATAGACTGTTTTGAACTTTATTTGAGTTGGCTAAAACCAGCAGGAATATAAACACCAATAACAGGAAACGCAGGCCAAAAAAAAAAAAAATAAGAAACTGTTTTGACCAAAGCAGCTGAGTTATTCTGCTTTGTTTGTTGTTCATGTGAGACTGTTGGCTGCCAATCATCTATGTGTTACTGGAGTTCAGTCAAAACCTCCATCAGAACCAAACATGAGAAGAAACCGTGAACTACACCCAGGTCAGGTGAGGTCTTTGAAAGTTGGAGTCCAACTCTTGAAATAAGCCTCCAGTAAAAACTGCACTTTGTAAATAAACTTATTATTGTTCACATTTACATTTGGCAGATTGAATCCTTACCCTAATGTCGACTTTAAGCTCTCATGTGGAGTTTCTGGCTGGTTATAGGTTGAATACAATGTTTTTTTTTTAATTCGCAAGAAAGAAAACAAGATTGTTAGTATCATGATTAATAACTTAATGCATTTTACTTCAATGCTTGAAACAACAGTAACAGAGTTGGTCTGAGTGCTGCTGAAAAAGTCATTTATAGATTTTTTACTGCAGAATCTTGAAATAGAAAAGCCAAATCTTAAGTGTAGTAGAGACAGTTAAACACACATCGAGTAGTTATCAAAAGTTGCCAGGGGAGCAACCATTAGTCAGTGCTGTTAAAGGTACCATATGGAGTTTTTTTTATGTTTATGAGATAGACTGAAATTTGTGTTGACTGCTTTGTCCACAGGGCACACCAACGTTGACACAAACCAAAAATCTCTCACCAGAGCCTTGACAAAATAGAGAATTGAAAATGATGACAAAATCATCTGCTGACAATTTTATTGCGATTATTAGACAAGTAACATTCTGAAGCTGGGTTCCTCTGCCAAGATCTCTCAACGCCATGAAACTTAAGATAGATGAAGAAGTTGCAGGCTGCCAGCAATTTAGTGGTAGCACTCCCCTGAGAGATGAATCAGCACCTTCCCATCAACCGATGTGCAAGATTCATTTTGAATCCAGAAACAATGTTAGAGCTTTTGTTGTGCCTCTTCGAGGTACTCATCAGCTCAACATTAACGCTTTCATATATTGTCACGGCCTTATACATTAAACATGAAGAAAATTGATCCTTAACCCCATTTTCCAGTTATGTTACTCCAACTATAAAATGTCCATTTAGTGTGGCTTAAGTTGGACTTTTGTGATGACACGTATTTCAAAAGTCCAGTTGCAGTTAGACTGAGATAAGCTCAATCATCACCTGCAGAGTGAACTCAAATGAAAAACAGCCTGCAGCACAGAGAGTGAGAAACAGAAAACAACAGCAGCACGGATAAACAGAGATGTAAGAGTAAGGAAGAGTGAAAGCTGTGGAAGTGAAAAGTTTTGGTATCAATTCTACCCACATATCAACCATATTCAAGTAACCAGCTGATTATTATCCTGACTTATCATTAATCATTCTTGTAATTTTGGTCTATAAAATGTGGGAAAAGCAAAAACTTGCCCAAAAGTTTTGTCTAACAAACACTTAAAACACATCAATGTTTTTTTTTTAATACATAACGTTATTACTTATAAGAGAAGAAGTTTTTTTTTTTTTCCACTAATTTCAACCTTGAACTAAAGTCCATGAGAGTCCTCACTCAGAAAAGTTTATTTAGGTTGTTTTCTTGGCCTTCAAGGGATAGAAATGAACACACACATGCTCTCACCCAGCCTCCCCTCTAGATGTGACCTTTTCACGGTCACATGATCTGCCTTTTCCCGTTAAGTGTGTGCTCTTTAACAGCAGCAGATCTGCATCATAAAGCTGGCCAGCATCACAAACGTGTGAATGGAGAACATCAGAGCTGTGACCGATCAGATCCTCTGGACATGTGCTGGACAAAAACAAGCTCTGAATTTTGAAGCATTCCCACAAGCTGTGTTGTGGTCCATCTTGTTAAACATGTGGTTCCCATTGTGGCCACGGCTCTCTCTCAGTATTTGGACCTTTTTTTTCTAAGTCTCTCCAAGCACAACAAGCTTTTTGGACTGGATCTTTACACCAGTTGTACCGACCAACTTTGGCCCTCAGTTTGGCAAACATGTTGCTGTTAGTGTGTGTGGACTGTAATAAATGAAAAATATGACTAGAAATCTTGACGCTGATAAAAATCATAATATCCAAGAATTAAAGGCTCATTTCTTGCTCGCCAAAACAAATTTCAGTCCCCTGTGTACACTTTTGAAGTGCTAATCTACACAACTCTTTCCTGCCTTGGCTTAAGCAGGAAAAGAGGAACATGCTGCTGTGATGGAGACATGCTAATGAGTTCATGACCCATGGTTTTAAGTGTATGAGTACATTTAAGGCATGTCTAAGTGTCCTATTGCTGGTTTTAAGCACTTAAGATTGGATTAAAGTCGAGTTTACAGAGCATTCCTTATTGTTGTGTTTGGAGCACAGCCTGGATCCCACCAACTTGAGGTGTTATCTCTGCACCTGTAAAAGTCTTTTTGCATCTGGAATATTTGGAAAATATCTGGAAAAGACATGTATCTGTTCATGCATGAAGTGAAAGTTAAATGCAATTATAACCTGTTCTATCCACAGAACTGCATGATTATAGCAGCTGTGTGGGTTGGAAACTGATTGCTCTGCATGGGGGTCACTTTGTTTAACAAGGCCTTCAGTGCCTGCAGAGTGTATTCCCAACTATATAAGACTATAAATATGATTCAAAACAATCTCCTGCTGCAGCTTTTATTTTACTCAAAGAAACTATTTGGACAGTATTTTTTTTACATGTGTATAAAGTCAATTAAATAAAGAAAAATAGGTGGAAAAATAAAACTACTGAAGCCTGTAAAACTGCACAATGACACAGCTTAAGCTTCAATTAGGAGAAGCGAGTTTAAGAATAAAAGGTTATTCACATAGACAGGATATACTATGGACAACTTTGCTTCGCATTCCGTCATTATATGAATTTGAAGCAAAATTGCTCTCATATTTCTGGGATATTCTCCGCTTCCTGGAACCACCACTTGTGCAGTAGCATTGTACCCATTCGGCAGGAGAGTTACTGATGACGCTTTGCTCAAACAGCGTATCCCCTGGGTGAGCTACGCAATCTTTGTACACCCATAGAAAAATATAAACCCTCTAATAACTTTGAAAAATGGAGCTGCACTGAAAAAAGAGGACTTGAGCACAAACCAGTCTTACAGTAACTACATGTCAACACCACAAGCAGGGGGGAGAAAAATGTATATTCTGAGTAGTTGATTTTTTAAAGTTTGTCCACAACTCCATAGGGATTGCTGGAGAAGACAGGATTTATGACCTATCCTGCAGTCTGTCACCAGGGGGTGCTGCTCTCGCGGTGGCTTCACCCAAAGAGGAGGCAGGCGGTGTCCACTCTAAAAGTCTATGATTATTCATCACAATGATTACTGAATTAATGCTGCTTGACAGAAGTCTGCAGTCTTTGGACTCTATAGGGAAATTTTTACTATCAAACGGTGAGCAGTCAGCAGGAAAATCCCACCATGGAGTTCTCAACTGGTGGTGGCATTGAATGTTGGATGATGATGATAGAAACTGATGATTCTGCAGAGATGAGGTAGAGATAGAGAGGTGTAGAGCATGCATGTACTATCAGCATGAATGAACTAGTGGCATGGGGGGAAAAAAACATATCTACAATTGAATAAAAAGGCTACAGATAAAACAGCTGATTAACCAATGAGGGCGGGAGAAGTGAGTGAGCGTGAGAGAGGAAAAGGACAATGAAGCAACATTAAGTGCAAAAATAGCCTCTCTGACTGAACTTACTCTGGAGCTCCATTTGATTCTCAGTAAACCTCCGTCCACTTTTCAGTTGGCAAGAATTACATGCTGCATTAACGAAAGCTGGATTGTATTGTACTCCAGTCAGGCCAACACATGGTCTAAACTTTCTTTCCAAGATCACAAAATGTTCTCTCTCCATATTCAAGGTTGAAGTTCACAAAGCACTTGCGTAATGTTTCTTATACTCTACAATCTTTACAAATGTTGGACTGACTGAGACCAAAGTCCTGTCTTGATGATGGTGGCTGCGTACATATAAATGAATGACCATATTGGTAGAACAGGACCTACAAAAAGCTCCTGTTGTTGTTGTTTACTTTGACATTGTGTTTTACGCGGCTAATTCTGATTTGGTTGTCTTTTTGCAGGACCTCCTGGGCCAAAGGGAGAGAAAGGCGATACTGGACCACTGGGACCTGCTGGGGCTCCAGGGTTGACAGGCTTGAGAGGTGAGCACAACCAGACTACCATTCATTAGTGAGTGAAATATGTTCAAGTTGAAGCATTGTGCAAATTAGAAATGGAAAGACGAGAGGGTCTAAACCGTTTGAGTCCTGGTGGCCTGATCGAATCACCAGCTCGTCCTGCTGCTGATGAAAAGGGAAAACCCTAAAACTGGAGCTAGAATATGGTTAGCCTCTTCAGCATCGAGGCAGATTGGGTCTGTCCAAGAAGAGGAACAAAAACTCAGCATTTTTTGGCTGATTAAAACTTGGAAGCACAAATAATTGTTTACTGTACCATATCGTACCAAATCTGGACCACTTGGTGGAACCGCAGCTTTGCTGGACACTTTCCTGGTTGACAGCCCTCACCACAGTGACGACATGACAGTACAGGAGGTCATTTCTCCAAGCCAAGATAAAAATCAGGCCTGTAATCCCCCATGAAACCACAACTTGACGTTTTTACAGTCAGATATTCTCTGGATTAAACGCATAAGATGAAAAGTGCAAAAGGAGCCAGGAGGCAGTTTCCACTACATTAAAGTCTGACTGCTGAGTTTAACTAACCATCTCCTGGCTCCTGCCTCAAATATGACTGACAGAAACAAAAGTGGAGTCTCTTATCTCATCTTACACTCACAATAGAGTTGCATGGGTATACGGCCAAAATGTTGAGCAATACCTTGGACAAATGACGGTAGAAATGAGGTCAAGAGCCTCCTATTGATCTCAGTATAACAATCATGGATACTGTGAGGAGTTTTCAACAAGATCCTGCATGAAGACTGTCATTATTTCAGACCTTTCCACTGGAATTAGAATATCAGAGACAAGACAGAGTATTTCTTTGTTCTGAATCAGATTTTCGATATTCAGCTCTCACCCTGGGCTGTCCTTGTTTGAAACTCAGTTGGGCTAGTAGCTACACATTTTGTACAAATTTAGCAACACCAGATTTGGCGTGAGGCTGTCTCTGCTCTGAATTTTTTTTTTTTTAACTATTATTGTGACTGTCAGCACCTGAACTCCGTTGCTCAGAGCTGCTCTTCGTGAACTCTATTCCTAAAGACACCAAAGAGTGTATGATGAGCAGAGTCACTTCTTTTAACACAGTTTTTTGTACTTGTGGCTGACACTGGAGCAAAATTAGCAAAAAGAAGTGTTATTTACGACAGAAAAACTTCACAACCAGGGCTTTGGAAAGTAAAACAGCATGATGGCAATAATCAGGATTTTGTTTTTATGTCGGCGTATGACCACTTAACTGTTCTCCAAGTTCAACTGTGCGCATTTTGACATTATTTTACATTGACATGGACACCAGAGCACGCAGGGACAACACTTAATGTCCCTACAAATAATGTAAAACATATAAAACACTGTTCAGCTCAGGAGTTGGCAAAAGATGTCCTTAAATACCAATCTATTATATCATGGTCATTTGTTGCGTCCAGTAAGTTCTCTCAGGTGTTTTTCAGTGATCAATTACGGTGTTTCATAATCACAATATAATACCTGAGTGAAGGCTTGGAGCGTTTTAAGTACATGGACTTGTTTGACTTCATTACCAAGAAAATTGCTCATTCTGACGACTCAAAAAGCCTCAAATTTTTGTGTCTGCCACTCAAAACAAACCTCAACCTGCAGGGAGCTGTGCCCCGTTTCTGCTGAACAACCTTAAATCTTTGCAAATCTTCAAAGTAAGAAAATAAAGTCATGAAAACATCAGATCTTTACAGCGTACTGCTGGGTGCTCAAACTATTTCTCGGTTGAATTAATCTGAAGCCAAAGACGCAAAGACTCAGGCTCGCATGATGTCCGATTGTCTGATTTACTTGTTTGATTTTTTTGCCCTGGTGTGGTTTTTGGATGAATTTTACAAGCCCATGGGTCATGAAATTTACCTGCCCTATAAACGTCCAATGTAAACATCCCATTTTGAGTTACAAGCTGCTTTATATGCTCGAGGATTTAGGTTTGAGTGGCGAGAAAGGTGAAAATCTAGCTGCATTTTATACAGAACAGACTGTAGCTGCTTTTCTGCTTTTGTGATTACGTTACATGGCATTAATAATGAGGCGTGCACAGAGAATAGAAATAGTCACATAAATCCGCTTGTGAAAACAAGGCTCCAGACTTTGGATGAGGTTTTATTTTCAGGCAGGGTGTGGACAGGTCCGGAGGGACGGGTCGTCTATCTTTGTCTTGCCGGTCATTCCCCCAAAAACCACAATATGAACCTCCATCTGGGCAGAATTGGCACCAACATGAGCATTTTTCATAAACACTGTAAGATAGGAAGAGCTACAGTCTCGATCCAGATGTTCTTAGGACCCTTTCCAGCTTGGTACCTCTTGAATCTTCACCCTCTCTGCTCCTCCCTGTCATCATACCTCCTGTACACCCAGACTGAAGCACTGCAGCGCTCACATGACATTTCCAAGAAGTATTATCTTACAGCGGAGAGGAAATCCCCCCACTGCTGCAATAACTCCAAAAAATATGGAGAAAGGAAATTCTTTCTGTCCAACACAAAACCTTTGAAAAATTGATATTAATGCATATCAAAAACGTTACCATAGAAACAATTTGACTGTTACGGAAAAATCACCCGTGCCATTAACAGCTGTACATTTTGTGATGCTACCCTTCTGCTCCATATGCGCTGAGGCCAAAAAAAATCCATCATCGCATTACAGCCCTGAAAATCCTCTTGGACTTGTAGAACGATCTTCTCGGATTGTCCTGTGAAAACATGTCTTCACTCCCTCCAAAGTATGATTAATACCATTTTTCCCAACAGGCTTTTGAGGCGTGAGTTATCGACCCTTCACAGCTCAGAGACAGAAAACCACCAAAAACATGACATCATCCATCATCGCTTTATTTTCTGTCCCTAAATGTAAACTCAGCCTGTCTAATCGTTTCATTCAGGTCGCCAGTAACAACGGTGTAATCAGAGCATTTCAGGACACCGGGATGGGTGACAAAAGTGCTATAAATAAGTAATTACCTCGTTAAAGTCGAGATTTGGGAGTGTGCGGACTGTAAACAAATGTTCTCATTGTGTGGCGCAGGGCTGGAGTCTGCAGGACATCTGAGAGTTTGGTTAATGAAACAAAACGAGTTATAAAGCTGTTCTTTTAGAGTCAGGAAGCGTTCAGGAGGGAAATGTTGGCAGGTGGTAGAACAAGAAAAAGACCAGCGGTAACATTTTGGACATTGTGTTATCAGGCAATTAAGAAAACCAAAACACATCAGAGCTCATTAGAAATGGGATCATGAAGTCCTCATTGTTATTGTGAAAGAAATTTGGTTATTGTTGTTGATAGGGCTGTCAAACAACCCATTTTTCCAATTGCCAGTAATCGCTGAATTTTCAAACATCATCTTGATTAACTGAATTTTGATCGGTCAGACAGTTTCCCACTTAGAGACGCTGGCAGCATCTCTGCATCATGTCATGCAGTCAGATGATACAGTTTTAACCTGCTTATGAGGATACAACTCTGTTTACTGACACTGTTTTTTTGGGGGGGTTGATTATGAGCCCATGCAGTGAGTTTCACTACAGAGTCAGCCCAAAGATGATGTCCATTCACCTTTGTTTTTGTTTTTTTGGTCGTCCTTTTTAGAGATTTTCCAGACCATCACAAACATTAGATGAGATTGTGTTTTACAGATAATAAAAGAAAAGTTAATGCTTCAGAACATCATTCTGAAATTGTTGAATTATTAACTCGTTTCAGTTTCTCACAGGGTGGTGAATCTCTTTCTGTCTTTACCTCGGGTGACTCTGCCCCTTTGAGTGCTTTTTTTGCACCCTGTGTGTTACTAACATGTTAAAAATTGACCAAATTTGTTCATACAGGTGTTACTTAGCATGATACAACTTTCTCAGTTTCCTTCCCTAACTTTTTCAAACATGTTGCTGGTATCAAATTTTAAATAAGTACATACTTTCCAGTAACCTTTTTTTTTTCATTTTCAACATTTGAAATGTTGTCTTTGCAATAAATTAATAAAACATATGAATTAAACTGTTTGCAAACCAACAACACCTGTTTTTATTAGTGTTGTGCAAAACCATTCAACATTTTTGGACTCAGCGTTGTGATTTGATTTGAGGTTTTCAACTTTACGACTAAAAAGAAAGAAGCCTGAAAAGTTTTATTTAGTGGAACCAACAGGAACCAGCTTCAACTGCAAGTGATTTAATAAAGTTTTTTTTGACTGCCAGGAAACAGCATTGGATTTAAAAATATGATAATAATGCAGAAAATGTCTAAACAGAATAAGATTCACCCTTAAAGTGGATAAAAACCTAAAACTAAAGGTATTTTGATGAAGTCAAAGCTGCTTTAACTGAAAGTGTGATGATTATTTACTGAACTGAAGCCTTTGAATGTCTGTGTTTGTGTTTCAGGGTTCACAGGAGAAAAAGGCATCCAGGGCCCTCGAGGAATGAAAGGGTCCATAGGGGTTGATGGTATTCAGGGAGAAAAAGGAGAAGTTGGACCTGTTGGTCCAAGAGGTACGTAGCTATAATGTTTTTTACATTAAATGCTTAGCTGTGCTTCAAATGGAAATAACTGTTGGTTTTGGCTCATTTCTGGCCCTGAGCCGGAATCTAAAATAACCGAAAGAAATAAAAAACAAACAGTGTAGGTTACATTACCGTTTAAACACAGCGAAGACAGTGAACTTTATTGGGAAACCATGTCACCATATAAAAGTGTGTCGGTTCCTCACTCACCAAACAGCTCATAATTCACAAGCCTGTAGAAATAGTCTGTTATTTCCTCACAAAACCCACAGTTCAGTCTTGTCAACACTTTCACCGCACAAATCTTTTCAAACCGACAAACTCTTTTCTTAAACGTCCCTTTGCACGTTCACTTTTTTAACCAAAACTCCTACCAAGGAAGCACAAACAGTTCTCTCCCCACACATCTTCCATCAGTAACAGGTGGGACTGTTTTCTTTCTGCTTGTCTCCAAAGAGGCTGTAACTGCTGTACTTAACATGCTCTTCTAAACTCAGTCCAAAACAAACAGCTGGCTGAGCTGATCAAGTCAGTTTTCAGCTGTCCCATATGAGTCAATCTGAGAAATTACTTTATCACAACAAAACAAAACACCAAAACAGAGGACAAAGACACCATCAGTGCTATCTCCTCAGTTTACCTTCTGTTTGTAAGATACAACTGTTTTGTCTTTTTTACGTCTTTTCTCTGACTGTCGAGGTTTTATTTGTTACTGCTCACCTCCTTGTAAGATTTATGTGATTTAACTTTCTGCCTGAAGCTTAGCCTGTGAACTCCTGAGCATGTGCAGAATGCCTCGGCCAGTTTCAGTCCAATTGAGTTTGTCTTTAGGTAGACGGGTTTGAATCCACCATGTAAAATAAGCATGTATAAATGGCTCTGGAGGGAAATAAAAGCAGACACTGATTGGTTTGATTCATGTTCATGCCTCTGAATAATCAAAGGACCTTATCAAACCTCTTTCAACTCCGTGCCTCCCTTAGCATCTAGATTGTGCGCCGTCCAACTTGCAACATGCAAACACACCCCATGCTTTTTAATTGGGGCTCATAAAGTCCAGCAAAGATGCAAGTGCAAGGATTCAGCTGATCTATCCAGAGATGGACCCCAATGTGCACCCACATGAGCAAGCTCTCCATTTATCCATATAGTTGGATTTGATAAAGAGGTCTGTCTCTTTTGGCTCTCCAGCAGTTGCTTCTGTCACTAGTCCACTTAGTCCTCTTTCTCTTCATTTAAACCGCTGTAGCGTTTTTCATGAATCTAGAAAAGGTGCTTTACATGAATAGGAAATCAATCAAAACAGTCAGATTCATCACCTCCCAACTCATGCACAAGGATAGAATAAAGAGGCACCGAAGCACTATCATGAATAACTTGTAATGAAATTGACAATTATATATCAAGACAAAACTAAGATTTAATATAAAAATTAATATATGGATAAGTTGAGTTACTTAAAATAATGTCAAATTCATTAAAGGCTAAACTTGAAGGTAGGTTGTGAGTTTGTGTTTAAAGACAAGAAGCAGTCCTTAAATTACCTCAGATGGATAGATTAATCATAGTCAGCGGTGTGGAGGGATTGGTCTTTATTTTCCCAACACTTTGAAAGGTATGCGGTGGCACAGAGCAAAACCACAGAAACCAATCATCTAATCATGACGTGTAATGTATGCTGTTGTAGAGAGTCCAGTGCCTCTAAATATGCCAAAATTCTTATATGGTGTAAAACCCATTAAAGCGTTGAGTAGTGACAAGCAGCTGCATATACCATTAAGCACAGTAGAAGAACTATGACCATTATATTTTCATTAAACTCTATAAATATATTTCTCTATGACTTCAGCCTTCGAGTTTGAGGTATATGAAGTTTGATAAATCTGATAACTTCATGACAAAGTACTGCACATCAGTGATCAGTCCAGCAAACTTTATCTCCATAAACCCTTTGGGGAAGGTTGTTGATGTTTCCACTTTGGCATCACCATCCAGTCAGTGCCAACGATAACAAACACAAACTGAGGGCCTTTGTGAAAAATATACCCATGACTAATACGATAAGACGCTGCAGTCCTTTTAGGTCAGCATGTCAGTGTGTGTTTGTGTGTACAAATTGTGTGTTTAGCCAACAGCTGTTCCCAATCAGAGTTTGGTTTGGCTGAAAATGTCCAATGTCAGAGTCCCACAGTCCCCATGTTGGCCAGTAGTGCTTAAAAACCTTGGAGCAGACTGATCTGTTGTCCTCTGTGCCTATGCTTGTGCTTGGGATTGGTTCAGCACTCTTCAGCAGCCTCAATTTGGTTCGTTTCTTTTAAACATTGATACACCCAACGCTATTGGAGCGTAGCTTAGCTATTGTCCGTAAACATAATGGATAGTAAATGAAATGAACTAAGAACAGTTGGTATTAAGTTTAAATAAATTGCCTGTTGAAGTGGTGACAGTTCCACTGAGGCTGGGAAAATATCATCAGTCTCTTTGGTTGTAATGAGAGGCAGATTTATCCAGAATATCTTGTATTGGCGTTGTCTCATAAGGGCTGTTGGTAAACTCTTGGTTGTTGGACTTTTACTATCACCCGGTTTTCACATACTTTACTGAAAGCTACAAAAGTTCACTTTTACCAACAAACTTTCAATCAAGTTGCTTGTTTGTTAATAATCTTTTTGGCTCATTCACTACATTCATGTTAAGGCTCATTTGTTCTCGCCATACGTATGAAAATGTACGCATCCATTTCAAACGATGGTTTTGTCTCTGCCCACGTACTTCCCTGCATCCTTTACGTTGGCATGGATGTTAACCATTACATCCACCAGGAGGCAGGCCGGAGTCAGAAGTTTCACACAACAACAGACTAATAGAAACACGGCGACTGTGGTGGAGCTAGTAATAATGTATATTTTGCATAGGAGACAGAAACGGAGGCAGCGGTGGAGGAGGCAGTGGTTGGTCAGGCCATTAAATGCCTCACGGTTGGAGGACAAAGAATTCTTTTCTCTAGTAGTTCCGATGAGAGAAATTGATGACAATCCTCAAAAATCCCTGCCATTGTCTTCTTCATTTCTCTCTAGTGATGCGTATTAGTTTGTAACAGCAGCAACACTGCCTCCACGGTTTTTGGCGGTACTACTCTGTCTGCCCCGTATCAGTAAACTCTAAGGATACGTGCAGAAATACGGAGAAAAAGAATGCGAAGCTCGGACGAATAGCTCCAGGTATCCGGATCTGTATGTAACATTGAGCATAAATAAGCCTTAACACGCAGATTCTGCATGCTCAGGGGTCAGTTCCCTGTTAGTTTAAGTGAGGGGCTACAGGATAGTGATAAGACGTGGTCTTTTATTGTAGATTGATCATGTTTTAGGTCATGCAACTTGCATTGCTCATTCTCTGACATAACTGTTGCTCGTGCATAATTGTAACTGGGCTATTCAAAGGATATATCGTTCGGCCCTAGTATCAGGGCTCCCTATACCCTAAGCATGGTGACAGGGGGAAATAACCGTCATGGGAACATCTGGTCTTGGTGGAAGTCATCTGTTAAACAACCACATTTTATGTGTCAGGGTCTTTTATCAATATTTTGCGAGAATAGACGAAATCTCTCATGGTAATCGCCTTATTTTGAAAATGACTTGTGGTGTTTCCACAAATCAGTGTGTTAAAAACCAGCCTTAGGAAATAATATTGTGTTTCAGACAGTTTTGTCCATGTTTTTATTTGTGTCACAGGCCTCAGATTTGTTTTGAGCGAAGGAAACACTGACAATTATCAGTGGCAGCGATGGCCACCATGACCGAACAGAAACAAAAAGGATCATTGCGGATGTTTGGTCATCTACACTCAAGCAGTTTACAACAATGCGTGACTGTGCTCTCGCCCATCTGAGGTCTGGCTGTGGTTTGAACAAACCAGCGAAGGGTGAAGAGTTTGTAGATCTTCTGCTGTGAACGGGGTCTCGGCGGAAAGCAGATGCTGGGCTGTGGAGGGAAGAGGGAGACTGGAAGCTTGTTAAAATAGCACTGGGAAGCTTCATGGTTTCTTTTTATAGATGGATGGTGAGATGAGCAGAGAAAGAGTGTACAAAGTTGATCTTGTCTTTGGTCAGCATGGAGTCTAACAAGGTCCACGTTCTGTCTTCTATAGATGTTTAAAGACACTCTCAGGAGCTTCAAATCAGTGTAATTGTAAGTCCTGTTGATGGCACAGCTGGGAAAATCTTTAACATTCATCATCTGGGATTCAGGAACGTCTGCAGAAAGATTTAACAGCGATGTCTCCAAAGTTGTTGAGATCTTTCTGTCTGAACAAACACCAGTTCCTGCTATGAGGGGCCACCAGCAGAGGAAAATAATGGAGCCGTTTAAATCAGATTCATCTGTTGTCTCTCGAGGCACAGCAGTAGCTCCGCGGTTTGTTTGTGTTTTCCTAGCTGCATTGTGTAGTTGTTAAGGATGTGGTTGAGATGGAGGTGATGCCGACAGCTTAGAGTCGTCACAGGCTGGGTGTGGCGTTAGCTAAGACACTCAGGCATGAACACAATCATATAGTAACACACAGTAGGTGGGACTGAGTGCCACCTCTGCTGGCAGCCATGCTGTGGTTTTTGGATGTGAAAAAGAGTCAAATTAAAGGTGGGATAAGTGCAGACTCCAGCCTGATCCCCTTATAGCTTCATGGCTAAAGCAGACTTGTGGTTTTTCCAAACATGAGCAAAGAACAGTGCTGAAAGAGATTCTGTCAGGCTTTGGAGTGTTTTCTTGTGCGTAAGAAGTATAATCATTTTCTAAAATGAAAACAAATGAGGAGCAGGCGTTTCCAAGAATTTGATATAAGGGTTTGGTGCATAACTGACCATAATTTTGCAGAAACCACAAATGAACAGAGCTGATTGAGGTATTCTGCATCATATCACCTTTTCCACTCTGCAAGCATCTACATTTTAATGATACTCCAGGTACCCTAGTTTCAGCTCCAACAATCTATCCTCTCACGTTTCCTCCCTTTTACTCTTTATTCACCTCGACTCCAACCGAGAAAAAGAACATTCAACCGCGACTTTTAAAGGTAAATTAAGCAGCAGAAACAGGGCGGGGATCCTCTAATTTGACTTTTTATGCCCCTATCACACAGCAAGATTACAGGGCTGAGTGTTCGGAGGCTTATTTTGGACACATACAAAGGAAGTTTTAAAAAAGGAGAGGAAATGGGTGTGAAGTAGAGGAAAGGTTATAAAATTTTAACCTTTAGATAGTTGAGCTGCCGCTGCGTGTCATTTCATTTGCACACAAATTTCTACCCTCTGGAACAGTGGTTCACACTTTAGTACATGTGATTATAAGTTTAGGTTATGAGTGTTTGACTAAAGTAAAGGACAGGTCTGCCACTGTGTACCTTAAATGAAACACAAGATACTTCTGCATAATATCAGTGTTTTCTACTTTTAATAGGACCGAGTTACCTTTGTTGTTTTCGGGTAAAACCTCAACCACAATCTTAGTGCTGTTTTGTCATAAATGTCACAGATGAAATTAAACTTCTGAACATAAACATAGATGTTAGTTGAGTTTCTGCTTCTACTAATTCTTCGATTTTCAAGTTTGTTCATATGTTTTTTTCTTTTTTCAAGGTGACAAAGGAGAGAGAGGATTGAAGGGGGAGAAGGGGGCAAGAGGAGAGAAAACAGGTAAGAACTCCTTCACTTAATGAGCTGAAGAGGTGCTATCGTGTTTTCTCATGTTTTACACTCAAATACTGAGTTAAAATGTTGGATGTCCAAACTAAATGTGGGCAAACTCTCAGACTGTGCAGTTGACTTGTGTAGGAATAAAAGCAGGATGAGGCTGTAGGCAGCTTTGTAAGGCATGTCCAGAAAGTCGCGTAACAATTACACCAAAGAGCTGAGAGATGGGCTTCAAGACGTCACTGATTGGTGGATCTCCTTATAAGAGCAGAATGAACAGAACACTTACCCGACCAAAACCTCTTGCTTTGTTCTTTGTTGCTAGGAGTTTATTTTTTGATCCTTTTTCAAACTTTCTGGGTCAGTTTCAGAGTCGCAAATGTGGCCATATTTTATTTGGAATGAAGGAACACTAGTAAACTCAGTGACCACAACTTTGTTGGATGGCAACAGTGGAAGAAGCCCCCCGAGAGCTGGCCCATCAGTAAAAATGGGCTAACAAGAATTGACATGAATGAAGTCATGAGAAAAATTCACAGAGCAATAAATTTATGGGGAAAAAGTTGTAAAAATTTACCCAAAAAAAGAGTTCTAAGAGAGAATACTTTAAATGACTTTCAAATTTAAGAAAACACGATCAACATTACTGGAAAAAATATGTAAATCTACAAGTAGTAAGTTCTGGGAGAAAAATCATGTGGAAAAAGTTGTCAATTTGTAAAAAAAAATATACAAATATTGAGTTTTGGGAGGGAAAAAAAGGGAAAATTCCAAAAAGAAATGTTGTAAATTTCCAAGATTTAAAGCTCCTGTCGGTTTTTTTTTTTTTTACATTTATGAAATAGACTGAAATTCACATGAATGTCACCTTATGATGAATGGAAAGCAAGTAAGATCAATGACAAGATTGATGGTTTTTATGTTGTAATTTTTAATACCTGAAACTGGTGTGAGCTGGTCAGTGTCAGCTGAATAAACAGCTTTGTTGGTACAGTTTCCACATTATGTTAGAAAAGAGGCCTGTATCATAAAAATAAAAATAAAATGTTTAACAAAGACAAACTACGTGAAAATCGTAAAAGAAAACTGTGCAAAGTTATAAAATCAGTAAGTTCTTAAAAACGTATACTTCCATAAAATGTTCCCAAGCTGCAGAGTCACTATGAAAATAACTGTATAGGGCACCTCTGCTCCAGTATCAGCACATATATCAGAGCATATGATCCAAAGCCAACAGTTTAAAATGCAGGAATGAAAATTTACGAGCTGAAGACTTTATGAGCCTTGTGCATCGCTGCTTCACCTGACATCCTGAGCAAAGTGCTGTGAGAAGTTTGAAGGATCAGCAGATCTGCTCCTCTTTTAGCCTGATCTTACGGTTTCCGACTTGAGATGAAGAACCACATGGTTTGGTTTACATCAAAAGGCTCTAAAAGCCATTATATGTATGCACATGTCCTGTGGTGGTAAACTGAAGCCTCGTACAGAAACCATTAAACTCAAATCAGGCAGAAGAAAAATATGATTAACCTCAAACCCTCAGACGTTTTGCCTGAAATGTTGGTCTTTCTCTGTTACATCATCACGGTGATGAGAGATGGAGTGGCATTCACGTCAAATGGACTTGATCCTTGGACCATCTGAATGTGTTTTCTGCTCATTAGAGAGCCGTCAAAGACCGGTGCTCTCCTCACGTCATTAACAAGACACGGATGTTTGAGGCTTTGGAGACTTGAGGCCGGACTGGGACCACATGCTGGTGGCTGTCAGAAATATTGTATCTCCGCGCTGCGCTCTTTTCCGTCACAAACCTCATGTGGCTGACTTATCATCTGATGCATGACTCGGGTCGTCTTACACTTCAAAGCGTTGGATGCATACCTGTATGATCACCAGAACCAGACCAAGAGTAACCCAAAACCATGGCAGTTTTGTCTGGGAGAAAAACACACATTCCTCCACACATGTTAGGTGTTAACACAAAAGAGAACCTGCCACACTGGGTGTTGTCACCAAGAGGATCAAAAATCTTTACCTCTTTTGAAAGGCTGGACGCTACAAAAAATAGCCAAGAGAAGCAAATGGACACCAGACTTTAGTCCAAAAGGGAAAAAAAAGGGAAAAGTTGTGTTGATTATGAGGCAAAAAAAGAAAAGAGGGAACCAGACAAAATATTGATCAGCAACTCTAGAAGAGGTAATTGTATTTTTACAACTGAGGTCCAAAGTAAAGAAAGTAACACTTTCCATGTGTTACTTCAGGATTTTTCACCTTAGTAGGATGGTTAAGTTTAGACTCTCCCAGAATGCAATGCTGCTGTGCTGTCCCTGCTGATTACCGAGGCAATAAAGAGGAGTGATCCTCACTTAAAGTCAAACTGTCTTTCTGTTACCTGCACATATATATTATCTATTTTACAGGGCGTCAGGGGTCCAGCTTCAACCCCTCATGACCTTAGGCCCCAGAAACAGCCCTGTACAGACGGTTCTCTGCTTTCTCAAATACTTCCCTTTCCTCAGAGATTTATTTTTCATTGCTACAAAACGTCTTGTTAAATTTGTCTCCAAACAAGGATCAAATGAGGTTTGGACCTGGAGCTGTTAACAGTTAAAGCAGCAAAAAACATCAGACTCTAAACTGATGCATGGCCCCAGGAGATGCATGCATCTTTGTCAACCTGCAGCTGGAGAAGTTTATGAGAAAGATTCAAGGAGGCAGAGAGGATTACAGCTCACCTGTTGCAGATCAGGAACAAAATGAACACTGTACCTCTCAGCTGACTCAGCCTGTTACAGATGTGCTTGTGCTTTTGGTAGAATTAGATCCACAGTGGGGCAAATATGGTGACTCTTGGATGACCAACGCCCCACATAAAATAGTTTAGTCTCACCATTGTCTCGTTAAAAAAATAAAATCGATATTTGTCTGAGTTTTTCATGACGTATTTAAGCTCATCTAGGTCAAAGAAATAAACCAAACTATCTCTTGTGCTCCTATTATCATCATTAAAGTCCCACCCCAATCATTTTGTTACTATTTAAAGTGTTCTCAGTGGGATTTATATTGTGATTAGGAAGTTTTAGCTAAAATCACATTACCTGTGTCATTTTCAAAGGCTTTTCTTCTGCAGAGCTTCAGTAGCTAATAGCAATTCACCTCTGGTTTGTGGGTGGGGACAGCGCTGCTCTGCAAACTCCTCTTCACATTAGCTTGCAGCCTAACATTGCTGGTGTAGTAGAAGTAGCAGGTAACATAGGAGCTATTCAGCTCTCAGACACTAATGTCTTTTGGGACATGCTGAAAGTTAGTACTAAAATTAGCTTTCTTACAAACATTGCAATCCGCTAACGCACATGCTTGTTCCACGATCATCCTCTCTACTTTCTCAATATGGCCTGCATAGCGGGGCTTTGGGGATGAAGCTTGGATTTGCTACCTAGGAAATCTTACTGTGTCTGATCCTGCCGTTTGGGTCTGCCAGAGATTCACAGATTTGAATGCAAGAATACTCAGAAATGCAATTTCACACATAGTTTTCTCATGATATGTCCTGTAGCATCAGAAAAATGCCATATGAACGTGTAGACAACAAGAAAAACATGATTTTCATCGGAGTGGGTCTTTAAAGTGTCATTAAAGTGTCATCATTTTTTACATAAACTGTAATCCCATAAAGTAATATTGCTATCTTACATACTCTGTACTTGAAAGTACTCATAGTCTAAGCTGGTGAGCTGTCATAGTCTCTGTGTCTGAGTAGTTAAACAGTTTAGACTCCACTCAAAATAATGTGAATTTCTGTAAAAACCTGTTTTTTTCTTCCTGAATACGACTGAAACAGACCATAAAATTATAAACTGTATCACTTTGCTTTGATAGGATAATATGCGTGAAGCATATCCAACTATCAAATTCCCCCATTACCATCTTAACAGACATTTTCTCTCATGGGAATATATCTCTGACAAAGCACGTAATTTAATCCTCATTTTTGGGGGGCATTGCAACATTTGGTGTAATTTTCATTCGGCAGCTGGCACATTACAGAGAAATTGGAAGTGATGCTTGAGCACATATAACCCCACACAAACATGCAGCTCTTGAGGTGGTTTGATCCCATGAGATCCTCCTAAGTGTTCGGGTCTAATGTTTGACAGACTGAGTTTACGATGAATCTGTGCAGCCATGATGATCAAACAGAAATGATTGAAGTTTCAGACCTCCATGTGAATTATATTTTCACTCTGGAGCTTTAGTGCATGGGAACATGTGATTATTTTTAAGTGTACTCACCTGAAGCCAGACCCAGAACATTAATACTTGAGAACAGATCTTGTCTTGTGTTGAAATCCCCCCTGCAAAGTTTGGTTTTTATTACTCATGTTCACTTTTTTATTTGTGAAATCCAATTATCTGTGCCTGAAACAGAACAGCTCAGCCCCCCTGCAGTTTTTAGATTAATCCAATTCATTTATTCCTAATATCACTCACACACACAGTTAACAAGCCACACATGCAGAAAAAGCTCATACTGAGAACAGTTTAGAGCAATAAGGTGAGTCAGTCTTGTACTTTATGATTTAATCCTCAGAATAATAGCCGTCATGATGCTTTTATGGCAAGTTTTCTCTGTGGCTGCTGGCTCTGCGGTGGCGCCTTCAGTTGTGTTTTTAAAAAGCCTTGTCTTTAATGTCCACGGGTTCAAACTCAGCGGGTCAGTCTCTCAGAACATGGTCTGATTTGTCACAAATAGGGCAAGTCAGCCTTTCACATCCAGACTTCTTTTGAGTGGCACTGTAGTTGTGAACACTTTCAGTTTTTGTTCACCACATGTCCATGCTTTAGTGACTCTTCAGCCACAGAGAGACTAGGATTCAAGTTCCTCTCACACTATACAGAGTGTGAATCTGGTCTGGTTACTCCTGCTTCCTGAAAGGACGGCATATTGTATCCAAGTGGGAACTTCCAGTCTTGAGAATTAAATCGATGCTGAAAAGTTCAGTGCTGCAGTTCCCTGAGTGCCCTCTTGAGGCTGACTGTAGAAGCACTAGAAATCCGATACACACACCAAGCCAAAGAAGTCTGTTGTTAGAGTGAAAATAAGTATGTTCACAGCCTGGACCAAAAACTAGTTTTGGTCTAAGTAGTTCAGGGCTCCCACAGCACCAACAAAACTAGAGTGTTTGATTTTAAGTTATTAAGGTTCAAGATCGGCTAATCAGAGACACAGCAGATCTGACTGACCTGCAGTTTGGTTGAGTCAGAAATACAAATGTGGAGACTGCTGCTGATACACTTCAAAACTCAGCTTCACAAACAAATGGGTGATATCACTGACACTCTGTCCAGTTATTATACATTCTGTGATTGTATCTCATACCTAGATTCAATCATTTAGACAAATGTGCCTCAGACCATTTCCATATGTGGCTGTACGTGATTGGATCATCCTCAACACATCTGAGGTGTTTTTAAACCTCTGGTTTAGACTGGTTTCTTGTGATCTAATCACTAAGACCATCCATCCTCCTTGAGTAAATAGGGTTTATATTTGTGCTCTAGATGTATGTTGATAATGTTATCCATGCATGGACAAAGCCAAATCTTTTGTTGTTCTAAGAAGTGATAGATTTTCTACTTTGACCTTTACTGTCTGTGTAACTTTGATTTTATAATAATGTCGGTCACCTGTGGAGTTAAAGCTTCTTGATCAGTCGTGACAAATTTTGCTAACTTTTAGGGCTGGGTGATAAAACGATAACAATATATATCAAAAATTTATTTCCCGCAATATCAATATAAACATGGTCAATATCCTTTTCAATAGTCAGCATTCTGCCATGTTGTGGTAGACTATAAAAATAGCCAATGAAAAGGGGGAGTTGCTCCAGGTCCACTTCACACTGAACCAATCATGTGGTGAAGAAGAACCAAGTAGCAAACAGCTGCATAGTAGCAGACTGCAGCTACAACCATAGCATTTTAACATGTGAAGCCGACAGTCGGTGAGAAAAAAAGAAAATTAGTGCTACCACCAGCAGAAATGCAGATGAAGGCTCAACAGATGACGACATCGTTGACAACACTGGCACGAAAACATTGGTGGTGGAGGTATTTTGGTATTTTTGAGGTCGGACATAAAGCAAAGTGCACTGCAAATTATGTTGCGTACATGTTCTTGCAAAGTCGGGAATACCTCAAATCTTTTTCACCACCTGAAGCAGTGCCATGCAGCAGAGCACTCACAATGTGAAAGATAAAAAAGCCAGAGCGGAGCAAGGAGCCCATGGCGCCTGTGCAGCCGAAACAGCTGACCATTCAGTCCACTTTCTCTAGCGCAACACCTTACAATAAAACGTCAAAGAGACACAAAGACCACAGATGCAGTAGCTTATTGTATTGCAAAAGACATGCTACTAATAAGCACTGTTAAATTTCATTTTTTTATATCGTGATATATATCGATATCGACTGATATGATAAAAATATATTGTGATAAACTTTTTCCCATATCACCCAGCCCAACTAACTTTGCACAAAACACCTGCCTTAAATTCATGGAGAGTCTGTCTGTATGAGAGCTACATTTCACAGAGACTCAGCAGCCACACAGAGGACTGAGATCATCTGCAGAAAAGGATCAAGAATATTAAAATGATTGGTTTGGTTACTGCTGCATTTTTTCATTCATAAAGTTCATAAAATGATCACGTAAATAAAGTTTCTCTCCTAGCAAGCATGCAAGCCAAGAAAAGCTGCATGTATTTCTTAAAGTCAATCATTTGTATCGTCAGTTTCTGCCATATGTGCTGGACAAACACGAGAACTGAAAAGAACATTTTTCTGTGCAAAATCGTACAGAGAGAATCATGGCCTCATTTTAGTGTGCATGTCCACCGCTCAAGAAAAGTCCATTAGAAGCAAATAAAAAATGTAAAGAAATATTAGTATAGAAGTAAAAGGATGAAGGCATTAAAAAGACTATAAGGTTATACTCAATGAAGGACAATAACTGCAGAGCTTTAAGGAGAAGATTTCATAAACAGATGGAGCTTGTTAACATTTGCCCTGCAGCTCTTCGCTCCTGTCCAGTCCAGACTCTTCCTGCCTGCCAGAAAAACATTAGTAATACAAAATCACTCCATGTTCTGGCTGTTTCCTCAAGTATCGACAGTCTGCTCCTGCTGCTGGAGCCTCTCAGGCCTCAAGTTTGAACCATCTGAACCACCACAAACTCTCAGAGCTCAATTATTCTCGTTTTTCTGACACAAAACTCTCACTATGAGTTTTGCAGCTCACTTAAATTCATAAAAGTGGAGCAAAAACTTCAATGAAGTGTTGAGGTTTTCATCCAAATAGCTCGTGTTTCTGTGTCATGGTTGTTCAGCGCAATAATCACGGCTGTCAAACTGTGGAGAGACAGGATGAGTTAAAGGCAGGATCATTGATTTTTTTCTAATTACTTAAGGGAGTGTTTACTTTTGTTTGACGTCTTCTCTTTCCAGACTGTATCATTGTGCTAAAGGGTTTTGATTCAGGAAAAGTCATTACAGATTCGACATAAGATCTGAGTAATCTGTTGAAATCAGCTTTCTGAGACTTAGTTTCCACTGCAGGAAAAACAGCTTTATTCGTTTTTGTCTTGTTTGGGTCCAAAAACGAAATCTGTGGTTTTGAAAGGTTAATATTGAATTATATTATAACACTTTTTAGGAACAAGAGTGAAGGACACCAGATAAGTGTTTTCAAAAACAGTGTGCTGCTGTTAGCTACCGTTGCTACGTCTGTTACTCTTTCTTTTCTCACATAGTGAACGGGTGGTTAACAGTGACAGATTTACCGCTCCGAGGGCTGGATTTAGTCAAAGTTTGCGTGTGCAGAAATGTGTGAAAACCTCATAAACCTGCAAAAAAATGGGCGAACTGATCTACTAATGGTGCGCACTGAGGACTGTATTTTTCGCATTGTCCATTTAGTACATGTGCCTTGACAACTGTGATATATGGGGCTTGTAGTGGAGATACAGGAACAGGGAACTCTGGATCAAAGTTTTCACTAGATTCACTCAGGGGTGTCAACCAGAACATCACTTAAGGGCCCAGTTATCCAGACTAGTCAATAATAAGAAATAAGAGTTGGTTCAGTGGTCCTGTAATACAGCTAAGCTAAATCTTTCAACTCAAATCTCAAACAAAAAAGACTTCAGAAAGAATGTAGATGTAAATCAAACTTTGATTATTATGGAGAAAATGTCAAAAACTTTAAAAGTTTTAAAAAATTCTTGCTTATCCCTAAATTTCTGTAAGACAGGACAGAAGAGATTGAAGTTTACTGGGGTCATGTGAAAAGACAGATATATAAAGTTGGGCGTCATCAGCAAAAAAATGATCATTGATGTGGAAGTGTGAAATAATATTTCCACATGGAAGCATGTACAGTGAAAATAAAAGAGGCCCGAGAATACTTCCCTGAGGAACACCAACGCATTAGCATAAAGTAGCCTATCACAGATTTCTCTCATATTTTCAGATCAGTTCTACCTTCTTGAATATCACAACACTAAATTTGACAGAGCATACGGTACATTTTCAAATACTCTGGACATAAATCAGAAGGATAAAAGCTAAGTGACTTAGCCAACTGACAAACAAATACATTGTGAGGTGTTCCAGGTCTGGTCAGTAAGATAATCGTACAAAGTCGTGATGTGTTTAAATGTCTCATCTAGATAAAAAGGGGAATAAAGGGTTTTGGTGACAGCCTCTATAAATACAATTGTTTGCCATCAGAGAGCCGTTTTGTTTTGCACTGTTGCAATAAGTCCATGAAGAGTTTTCAGCCAAATCCAAGAAGCAAATTGTTTCTATTGTTTAGAAGTCAGTTTCATCTAGCAAATCATTTTAAAAGACATTTATTGATTTAACTTTAAATTCCCATTAAACAAGGATTGATTTTTTACCAAAATTTACTCCCTCTGGGTTACATAATCCAGAAATATTCCAGCTCAGCTCAACATGGCAGACATGAATGACTGAGAGGTCTTCTTGTATGGTTCTCATTATCCATGAAGACTGCAGGTCTACATGTTCTGCCTTCATCCACAACCTTTTCCCCACGGTGGGGAGTCTCTGTAGTGGGAGACGAGGAATGAAGAAAGGATGAATAGATTAAGAGAGATGTGAGAAAGGTCGCGAGGGCGTACTCACATGTGAAAACTGATATAAAAGTGATGTATGAGACAATGTAGAAGTTGAACATACAAGGCGAGTCATTTATATAACCGATATGTGATTTTTTTTTGATTATCTTTATCTCAATTAAGCCTCATACTAACCAGGTTTTGTTTATGATGTTTGTTTGTAGATGCTTACATCCAAGGCCAGCTCTCTTTCTGCTGGACTTGAGCAGATTTTGGTTTGTAGGCTCGAAAAGTTCATTTCACAATATCCAGTTGACAAAGAAGCCGTCCAGTATTGTAAGCGCTATAAATCACAGTGATCCCTTATGAAGTGGCAGCAGGTTCTCTCTCCCTTTACTCAACTTTAAAACATTAAAACTAGCCAGATCATTTGATACTTGATGAGCAGACAAATAGTTTCGCCATCTGTTTCAGGTAATTGAGAATAAAATGACTCATCCTATCAGTTCGGTATTTGCTGTTCTTGCGCTCCGCTTTCCTCTCTCTTTGTTTTCTCGAAGTTCATGAAAAGAGCAGCAGGAGGTTGAAAGTGTATCTTGTTTCTGGCTTTAATTTGCAGGAATATGATACAAATACATGCAGCAGATATGATGGTTTAATATTATGTTAGATATTATATTATGATGGGCTAGTAAGTGCAGAGTTCTTGACTTTATAATGAGAGTTAAATGGTACACAGTTAAAATTTATGATGGTCCGATGAGGTTAATATCCTGTCTACATCGTGTGTCTGGTTTTACTCTCCAGCACTTTTTGTCAACAGTCTCAGCCGGCGAGTAGATCTTAACACCATAGAGCCTTTTGCATCTGCGTCTCCATGTGCGTGTTTACCTCCCTTTGTCATTTTTTCTGTCTTCGTAGTGAAAAGCGATAAATCATGTCAATTATATGAGCACAGCTGCTCTGTGGTTTCAGGGATACCAGATGTTTGGTGGATCCATGAAGCTCCTATTAACCCAAATACACACTCAGCGGGAAATACCCCATGAGCATGACTTCAATTAATGATGATTCAGAGTTCTTTTCATGCAAGTGTATCCCAGAGCAATATGCTACCAAACAACAGTGAGAGTTTACACATCCAATACTGTAACAGTTTTAATTCTTAAAGTCTTTGTAAACCAGCCATATATATCAAACTGTGAGAAATAAACCACAACTCCAACTCGCAAAAGTGGCTGATGTGTAAAATGTTTGGAAATTTGAGATTTTGATGGTGTGAATATAATTTTAACATTATGTTTAATCAAAAATAGTGCAAAAACAACATGTCAGATGTTAGAACTGAAAAAACTATATGAAATGTATATGCTCAATTTAAGAATGATACTAGCAACACATTTATAAAAGTTAGAGCAGCACTGAAAAAGTTGTGAAATGCAAAGCAAACCCTGAAAAACACCAGTTTGAGCAGCTTGACTAGGTATTGAAAGGAATTCTAGAGAGGCTAAAGCTATAGATGAGAACAGGTTCACTGCTCTGTGAGAGACTGAGTGAGTAAATAGTTCCTTGATTTACAAAAAATGTTCCTCAGAGCAAAATTACAAAGAATTTGGGGCTATTTGATCATATCGAAATATCACTGAAAAATTCAGTTAATCTGAAGAAATATTGACATGAAAGGGGCTAAACTGTGGATCTTTATGACCTAAGTAGTGCTGCATTTAAGGCAGACATGTCTCTGTAGTGGAAATCCCAGCATGGGCTCAAAATCACTCTCAGTGATTGTATGTGGACACAAGTTTGTTGCTGCATCCACTAATGCAGTTTGAAACTAATGGAAAACTACTTGTAAATGTGGTGCATACACACCAGCAGCTTCTCTGGGCTAAGTTCTTTGAATGATCCTGTGATGAGTTTTTGATCGATTTCAAAACAGTCCGATATGAAAAGTGATAAACCTCCATGATGTAAAAATGAAAATGAAACCATCTATGACAAGGCTGTTAATCCCTAACTGTTATTTAAATGCCTGTTATTGCAGTGAAGGGTGAAGTTCACTGAAGGAGCAGCATATGTTAATTGCCCCACAGTAAACCTTCACAACAAGTGATTTATCATTCTGCAATAAGATGATCAAGTGAGATTTTGTGTGGATTAACAACACTTTATGAAAATAAGATAAAATCAGCAACAGAATAAGGGTTAGAATTTTGTTCACAGGACAACAACACAAGACAACACAAAGTTCCTCACTAGAGCTTTAAAGTAGACTGAACTGAAGTGGAGAAATGTGGTGTGGTCTTGGGATTCAAAATGAGATATTCTTTGTGTAACTCTTTAACGGCACATCCTCCGCTCTTAAGAGAAGAGGGACCACCTAGCTTGTTCTCAGCACGCAGTTCAAAGAGCTAGCTTACACACATAAGAGGGCACCAATAATAAAGAACAATAAATGTAGGTTTTGGAGCAACATGTGCCGCTACCCAGATAAGGCTTTTTTCAAAGACAACCTCTTGTAATTCAAGACAATGCCAAATCACATTCTGTATGTATCACAACAGCAGGCTCTGTAGTAGAAGAGTCCAGATGCTTAAAGCCCAGCTGGTCACCCACTGAAATGAAAAATCTAAAAAACATAAAACAGTTGTCATGAAGCTAAACTGCTTTTGATGCTGACGCGATGAGACGATAGAAGCAGCTCTTGTGTTTGACTGCTCAGTATGAAGCTAAAGTCAATAGCCAGTTAGCTTAGCCCAAAGACTGTAAACGAGTAAACATTAAAATGAAAAAGGAGAACTCCAACCATGAGGACCTCTACATTACCTCCAAGACATTGTATCTTGAACCTCCACAAGACAAGTTGCGGTTTTATGAGGGGTTACGTGCTGGACTTGTTCTGTCCTGGGATGGATTCTTGTCCAGCAAAATGACAAACTAACTGCTTACAGATGCATGAAGGGAGTTAAATATTTTAAAATCTCTGAGACCTCACTGTGCTGTTAAGTTCACAAGATTGCTCACAGACAACAACTCATGATGTTCAAATGAGGGTCAGCAATCAATGGACAAACTTCGATGCCAAATGTTTTTAACCCCACCACCCTTTTATGAGGGGAAACGTCCCATCTCCCTAAATACTTATTTTTTATTCTTCTTGTCGAATCAAAGGAGATATTTTGTGGTTTGGATCCAATTCTGCTGCAGCATGTGGAAAACAACCTCTCGGTCTGTGTTTGTTTTCATCTTGATTTGATTTACGATGCTTCATTAAACTCATAAACACTCACAATGAAAATAATCTGTGCTGTGTGAGTTCAAACATGCAGGCTAAAAGTTGGCATAAATAATGAGGAATCTGTATTTCTGCACACTAAAGAACATGGAGGCTTATGGAGCTGTGAGAGACGGCGTTTTATTACATGGAGAGAAAAAACTGTCTGCACACACATCAAAACAATTGTAAATGCATTTGCTGATTCATTTGTATTTACTTCAGTTTGTTTGTTTGTGTTTTCTGCAGTGGAGGAGACGTTGGTGCGGCTGGTAAATGGGTCAGGTGTTCATGAAGGTCGTGTCGAGGTTTTCCATGAGCGCCGATGGGGGACGGTGTGCGATGACGTCTGGGACAAAAAGGACGGAGACGTGGTGTGTAGGATGCTGGGATACAGCGCAGCCATCGAGGTGCATAAGATGGGCCGATTCGGACAAGGTAAGATCCTAATTACACCTGGACAATACAACTAGCTATATTATTTAACAGAACTGTGTCAAAAGAAGAGATGCTTAACTGTTGAGTAAAACAACCTCATGGTGAGCCAATTTTAAAGACTCCTCAATCAAAGAAAACAAGTGAGACAGACCTGAGATGAGACAAAGCGGTTAAATGCTTCTCAAACTGCAGTTCCCTGAGTGGCCACTTGAGGCTGGTTGAAACCGCATCTTAACCCTTCCCTCTGAAGAGCAAAATAAATATGTTTATAGCCCTGTTCAAAAACTAGTTTTGGCTTAACTAGCTCATTTTTCTTTCATTACGCACTAAATGTAGAGTTAATTTGGGTAGTTGAACGGCATAAAAGTTATGAGTCAATTCTTCACATAACATTCATCAAGTTAAACACCAGATTTCATTTTAAATAAAGTTTTTTTGCACTGTGTCATAAAAAATAGAGGGATTTTAGCACTCTAGTAAATCATCCAGCTTTTTTGAGCTTTCATACATCATCCTTATAACATCAAAATTTTGACTTGTATTTTTTAATGATTTGGAACAATCCCTTTCACTTTTAGTGCTCGGGATCACTATAGCTTCTCCCTCTATCTTGTCATGCTCATTCTGTCCATAGACACACACCAGCCTCCTCTTGCTCTTCTCCCCACTCTCCTCTCTCCATCTGTGGCTGATAGTTTGTACCTCTGTTAAACTTAACGTTAATCTCCTTGAGCTTCCAAACTTTGTCTCACATTGATCTGAGCTGCTGCTGATGAAGTGAAGGTGTCTGTCTTATTCAGAATGTAATAGTCATGATTGACTGATACTGGCTGCCTGATACAACTGAGCAACAGGAGTATCTGCTCTTATTTTTTCCACTTAAAAGGCTCCCTGGTTGGTGAGGAGTGACTCCACAGCTGTAAAGTTTCATCTATATTGAAAACATACACTCTGCAGAGATCACTTGCGTTTCAATCTGGGCAATATGACAATGAATGGATGATATACTCATAGTAATTTTATATCTGCTCTCTTTATAAGCTCCTTCCTTATGAGTCTGTGGTTGTGAAGTTTTATCCACCCTCAGCACATCCCCTAAAGGAAGTATTCCTGTTTTTTTACCAACTCTGTCGTTTTTCAGAGCATCCGAAATGCTACGGGGATTAATATTTAAAGTTTTATAGGGAAAGTCGTGAGCGCCAGATGTCATCAAAACAAAGTCTCAGAGGACAAATCCATCCCTGGCTTTCTCTCTATTTTATTTCATTCACACAGTCAGCCTTACATCATTCAGAGTCCGTGTCCAGGCCTCAATGAGTTGTTAGAAATAAGTCTGGAAATTTGGGGAAAAACAGCTTTTGTTCCATAGGACGACCTCCAGGCAACAGCGGGGACTGAGAACACAGCTGGATTCAATTTCAACACAATCTGGTATTCAAATACATCTTTTCAGATCAGTCACATACTTTTAGGATTGTTTACTCTCACTTTTTTTTTTAATTCATATAATTTTTTCAAGTTTTCCAGGCATTTCTCAGAATTTAGGTTTTATTCTCATTATGGAGCTCATGAAATATTCTCTTCAGCATGCATGACTTCATCTGAAATACTTGCACTTTTATAGCAACTCTGGAGTTTTGTCCAACACATACATTTGTAGCACGTTGGTATTTTAGACACTAGTGCTCAGGGTTTAACTGAATTTGAATTTCTATGATGTCTTTGGCTTTCCATGATTATGAGACTAGATAACTGAGATTGAACAATCGCTGCTGCCTGCACTCGCTTCCCTCAAACAGTTTTCACTCCAACTTTTGGGAGCTACAGCCAGGGTTGGACTGGTAATTTGGCACACAGGCCAATACATCCAAGGGCTGGCAAGCTTTGACTATAACATGCCATCATTAGAAGAGGAGAGAGGAGAGCTGGGTGAGGAGGAAGTGTGTGTGTGTGTGTTAGTAAAGCAGAGGGAAAGAGGGAGCACCAGAGGAGGGAAAGTTGGAGCATTAACAAGCTGACTGCCAAGCTTAACAGAGAGCGACATCAGTTTGGTTCAATCAATACACACCTATGCCAGAGGCTAAAATAAGAGATACAAAAATCACTTCAGGGAAAAAGAAGCAGTTTTCAGATAATTACAGTCAATAAAGAGCATAAATTAAGAGTTTCAGCAGCTTTTTTACCCTTTTAGTAGTAAATGGTTCCAATTTACTGCCAAGTTTGCTTTTCAAAAGCTATGAGTAAAGGTCTGAAGTGTCTAAATTTGGCTTTGTGAAAATGAAAGTATCCTTTAAAATGTTTTTCAAGAGTCTCCAGATAATCTAGCACCACCGAACGTAATAAAAAATACAGATATTTGACTCCAAAATAGAGCATTTCTTGTTAAGTATTTCTGGTGGTCAGATTGGCTCAGGTCCTGCTCCTGCCAGTACGGCAACTCTACCAGGACAAACTGCATCTAAGGGTTAAAACTCCACTCATAAACTCTGAGATGGGTTTGAAGAGTTTTTAGGTTCAATGGACATTTATTTCATCAAATCAGTGTGCAATTGAGCTAAATATTAATTAAAGAATCATGACCCTAACAGAACATGGCAAGTAAAGATAAGATAAGATATTTCTTTATTGGTCCCTCAGGGGAAAATTCCAAACACAGGGAAAATCCAAGTAGTGACGAGAAGAAGTTGGAGAAACTGAACCATCAACCTTGATCATAACAGCAATTGCTTTGCTATAAAAATAAAGTTAAAGTTTCTGTGTGAGATCAAGATAAAAAAAACAGTCGCTTAAATTATAGTAATGCAGTTATTTTAATTTAATTTGAAGGAGCTCCTTCAGCGCTGATCCAAAACACAACAGAATCCAAGACAAAGTTTGCTGCAGACAGAAACTGTAACCAATCAAATCCATCTGCACAGCTTAGTCAACCTGAAAGAAGTCTGTACTTCAGTGCATTTATCTATGATTAGTTAAATATTAAAAGCAGACATTTACTCTTGCTGTGAGTTCAGCGCAGGCTTATTTCACTGATGGTTGCTTATTAAATGGACTGCTAAAGTAGATCAAAATCCAATACTTAAAAATAATCAGTGCAGTAAGATAATATTCCAAGCATGCAAATGTAGATACCTCTGAATCTGAGTGATTAGGTTAATGTAGGGCTTGCCTGAGTAAATATTTGTCTCCAGTGATACTGAGGATTTCCAGTAAATGAAAAAGAAGCTCTCTCTGCCTAGGTGAATGATGATTTCTATCTCCCATGACAAGAAACAGGAGAGCTGAGTTTGTTTGACCTTGTGATCAGTGAGAAGAAGCAGAGATAGACCCTGGAGGAGAATCACTCACAGAGGTTGGAGAACATGGGCTTAAACAAAATCCAGGACTGCATGATTCTCTGCAGAACGGGGTGTTTTATGTCTGCATGAGTGTAAATTTGCATTGTTTTGTCCTTGAAACGAGCCGTTACTTCCGAGAATTATCACAAAAAATGTGGTCAAGAGCGCCTCGTCTGTCTGTCTGCAGACACTGTTGGCTGTGAAAGTGTGTTAAAGTCCAGAGTAAACAGCTTAAAGGTCCGTGTCCACTAAAGCAAACCCTGAGAAGTCCCAGCAGAGGAACAGCTGGTGCTGATGTATCCCCCTGTGCACACCTCATTTCCATCCTGTGCAGCGCTGCATGGAGCCACGTGCTCCTGCTGTTACAGGCTGCTTTGAAGACGTCAGATCTGCAGCTTGTTCCTCTTTGTTATGTTACATTGTGGAGGAAAGCAAGAATTCAGGAAGCATATGGTTCTTCTGTGGTGTTGGTTTGTTGATTTTTGTGGTTGCGGTCCAGATATCAGCTTTTATATGCAAAGTTTGATCAGATTTATAGATAAAAGTCTGTTTATGGAAAATAAATATTTTACATTTCCTTGCTTTGGACAGAAGACTTCCTTCATTGTTGATTTTTCCAACATTTCTCTCTTTTAAGCTCCCAAAAAGTTTTATTTACTCAGGTTCTCTAATCTTAGCAGCGTGATAGATAGCCCCATATGTCGTGCAGGCTTTGAAGCACATTTTTGGCTCAGGATAGTGAGCTGTGTAAATAAAATGATCCTTTCTCTCTCAGTTATTTTTGTGCAGATTTCAGTGAGGAGTTCACATACGATTTAACATATGTAAAGCTTTAAACAGTTTTCCAGCTTTCACTCTAAAACTAATGCTCTAACTCTTAAGACTAGCCTTAGTTGAGAACTAACTTTTTCTACCACATTGTCAACAGGCAGAGGGCAGATGTGTTGGACCCCGTCACACTGTCCAGTTTATGTGTTGTGTCTTTGGTGACACTTTTGCTGTTTTTGTGTGGTTTTGACCATAGGCTGTATATGCTACCCATGTGCAATAGAAGGCTATTAGACGTCTTTTCTTTTTTTAGACCTAATTTCAACTGTCTAGATTCTGTATATCTTTAGACAGAATTTAGACGTTGCACTTTAACCCTTTACTCAAAAACTATTTATTTCAAAAAGCAACTGTGAGTTGCATAAATGATCTCCAAGTACTTAAAGCTATGGTCTACGATCTGAAAACCAGTTTGGCTGTTGAGACAGATTTGAAAAACGCAGCCTGCCCCCCCTTCAGTTTGGATTGGTTGATTATTCTGCCTTTTTGCAGCAGATATACTGAATGTTTTTTTTTTTTGTTCTTTTTGATCTTTATATTGTTAGATTGGACCATAACGGCCTTATAAACGGTGTTATTAATAAGTCCCAAGCTTCCAAGTGGTAGATCATAGCTGTAGCCAAAATAATTATGATTGCCCTTGAGCAATACACAGACCTCTGTAAGCCGGCTAGTCTAAACTTGCTCAAAATTTGGACGTCTAAAAAACTTTCACTTTTAGACCTGTGGTGACCTGATTTTAGACCAATCGTCTAGGCTACATTTAGACGTCTATTAGACCTCTTTTAGACCAAAAAATGCTCAGTGGGCTATGAACAAATATGCTCCACCTTCTGTCAGTATAGGAACTTGAAGCCAACTTGCTCTTGGTATATCTAGGATTTTCTCCACTTCCTGGAACCACCACTTGCGCAGTAGTGTTGTATGCACTCGGCGGGAGAGTCACTGTGATGATGCTCGTCTCAAACAGCATATCCCCCAGATGATCTATGCAATCTTCCTATGCCCATAGGCTGTATCAAGTTTCAATCATAAACCCCCTAATGACTTTTAAAAGTGGAGCTGCACAGAAAAAAGAGGACTTGAGCACAAACCAGTCTTACAGTAACTACATGTCAATGTTGTAAGGGGAGAAAAAAATTGTATTCTGTGTAGTACATTTCCAAAGTTTGTCCACAACTCCATTAAGATTGCTGGAGGAGGTGGGATTTATCACCTATACTGCAGCCGGTCATCAGGGGGGGCTGATCCATCAGAAGTTCCTGCATAGAAAAGCCCAGCAATAGTAGGGTGTATTTATGGTGGATTGTTGAGTCAAACAAACATGGAGCCCAGAGTGGAGGAGACCTGTAGTCAAATTTAAAAGATTTCAGTCAACATAAGTCACACCAAGGATGTCACTGGACTTCATATCCTGAATTTCCAGTCGTATATTGAGCTGAATTTAACCCACAACCACTGTATTTTACAGTACTTGAACTAAAAATGTCTACGCCTCAACAAACTGAAGCATACAACATATGTTTGACATTACAGCTATGACAAAGAAGTTCCCTTTGTTTCTCCCCGTCATTACAGACATACTGAGAATGATAAATGATTATCCATCAGATCGCTGCAGTTTGTCTCATCTGACGTGTTCAAACGCTGGTGATGACAACTGAAAATGGGCGAGTTAACAGCGTGATGACAACTGAAGTTGGTGTCTGGTTTTATTTCAGCAAAGTGAGGAGGAAACTTTCACCCTCTGAGTGACTCGACTCCTGTGTAAAGACCTGCTGTCCTGCAGCCCCACTGAACACTCAGGAACATGTCTCATGATCCAGCTCTGTTTGTCTGTCCTTATTTACACAAAGTCACAAATGTGCTTCTAGCTGAAAAATTGTCGTTTAATTTGTTCAGTAAATTTATTAACTCACTCAGTCTGGAGACAGTTTTTATTAAACATTGAGAGTTTTTCCAAAGCTCAATTTAGAGGTTGTTATTGTAGTGATAGGATGGCGTGTCTCTTGCCAGTTATTTGACTTACAGTTTGAACTTAAAAGAATAAATCAATAAAGAGCTAAACAGGACTGAAAGGTTTTATTTGATTTGATATGGCATATCGAACTTTATGGCAGGGAGCTTGATGTTAATGTTGTGTTTGGGTATCATGTTGCTGTTACAGAGCACTGTGCAAATATTTAGACTAATTGTGTTTTCATGCTTTGGCGATGTCGTTCAGTCTTCAAACTTTCATGTCAGTGAAGCTATTTGAGTGGAAATGAAATGAAAATCATCTGAGGACTAACCAAACATCATTTATATTTATGTTTGATGAATATTTTCCACAAAGAAAAAGTTTCCACTCAATAAACCTGAAGAAAATTTCTCTGAACGCAACGGGAATGAGGGCAAATGAGCATTAAAATGTAAAGTCTAAGGCAGGTAATGATGCTTGCAGCTTAAATCAGCACTTGAACTGGCTGGTGTTGTGCGTTCAAAGGTTAAAAGACTAAGTAATTCCTAAAATTTTGTTTTATATTGACACAATATTTCAACTTTAGCTACAACACAATTTACGTGATTGTCTACAATGAGCAAGATGATGAAGGTCAAAGTTTAAAATCACTTTGACATCCTTATGTCACGGTAAGACGCCCTGTTTCAGTGAAAAAGGATTTATCAACACCAGCATTGTTTCTCTCAACCACCAGATTTGTCCATGAACTTCACCACCTCTTGGCCTGTCTCGTGTTTATCCTGCTAAGTTGGGCAAATGAAAAACAAAGGCTCTAAAATTAGGCTTGAAACGCAGTTCAACAAATCACAACACCATCATTTGTCAGATGGTCTTAATGGGCCGATAGTTCTTGATTGTGACAGCGCCTTGAACTTTGTGCCAGTTTGAGGATGAAATGAGGAGAAAGATTAAAAGTTTGGGTTTAGACTTTTTCCATTTGGCCTGAAGCTGATGAAGTGCTTTTGATTAAACTTCCCCGCTGTATGTGAAATTGGCCTTTTATTCTTCCTCATCAGGATTTTTCTGTATCATGTATGTTTGACATATTATTATCTGATGTTTCTTATCAGTACAATGTGTTTGAATTCTCCTTTGACAGCTGAACACCTGAATGATAAACAGTTATGGTTCAGAGTAAAGCAGCAGAGGTTACACAAGTCCAGATGTTGCTTTTAAGGGGCAGCTCTGATGAGTCAGCCTCTGCTCAGGCCTGTGGTAAATTAACCCTTCCATTAACAAGATTTAGTACTATAAGAAACAAAGCAATGCTGCATGACAGGATACAAAGAGGCAAAACAGGATAGTCTACACCTAGATACTGTACAGTACTAGACTGATGTGAAACCACAAAGTTACCACACGGTACCATATGATTCAACAAGATACCATGTGATGTGTACTGTCATACACACAGAGAAATAGGAGTACATAAGATACAATACCTTACAATCCTATACCTTATAATATGTATGATATGATACAGTATCCCATAATACCATCCCTCATTGCTGCTGTTGGGCAGAAACCTTTTATATCCAGAAGGTAAGCACTGCTTGAGTTTCATCCATATGTTTTTTTGGGGGGCTTTCACACCTACCTTGTTTGGTCCGGACTTTAGGACTTCTCTGTTTAGTCTGTTTAAACCTCCCTAGGACCTTGGTCCAGACCAAACAGCTGGGCCTTGGTCCGACCATAAGAGGTGGTCTTGATCCGGACCAAACTGAACCATGGTCTGGTTCATGTCCAGTGTGAAAGCATTATTTTGAAAGGTTTACGCCTTCATACCAAAGACAGGAAATGACACGAGGAGTACAAGTGTCCGTTATTGTGAGTAATGGAGACTGTTCACAAACGGGAGATTTTAAAATACTGTAGATACCTCACTATCTTTTCAAGAGTTTTACAACGCATACTTTCTCTCCAGAGTCGGTGTTGCAGTAGCTAGCAGGATTGTATACTTCTTCTCTTTTCCTGTCAACAACATTCAAGTTGTCGTCTAATGATAAAATTCTTAAGACGAATTCAAAGTAGCCTCCTGTACAGCTCTTTAAATTATTGCTGTCGGTAGTTAAAAATCAACAATAATATATGGGGGGAATGACGATTTTATTAATGTTTTACAATATTCAAGACCCGTGTCACTTAATGTGTTGATGTCAGAAGCCGCTGGCCAAATGACCAATCAATGTAAACTACAGACATGCAAAGCAAGTAGTTGATGACGATATCGTGTAGGTTCGTCATGTAAAGTTTGTTAGTCTGTTTGCTATAATGACAGTGTGAAACCTAAACAGACTGAACCAAATGTATATAATGTAACAAAAATATGGACCCTCAGGTGTGAAAACACCCTTGGACACTTTTCATCTGTAAAATGTCAAAAAACCTACTGACAAGCATGAAGGGAGATCAATCGTATTGATTCATGAAAATAATAATAATGATAATGATATTAAAATGAAGTCAGTGGGTAAGGGTGTGTTTTCTGTGCTGGTTTTTATGTAACCCAAACTACAATGTGCAAACAGCTATCGCTCTTGTTCCCTCACAGCTGACTATGATCTGCTGCAGCCAGCTACGAATGTTGCAAAAGCGGGACTTTCTGAAACACTCCTGTGATTGCTGTTTTACAAACAGGAACTGAGGTTTATAGCAAAACAACACTGCCAAAAGCTCTGCTTACCAGCTGGGGCTGTTTATTTTATTCCCGGATATGATATTATCTGATCAGCAGTCCTCAGAGGAGACGCTCTGAGTACTAGCTGTCTCAATCAGGAGACTCATTTACACAATTTCATTGGTGACTGATTCTTGGACTGAAACTTTGATTTATGTAAAAGTGCAGCGGGATCATTTTACTTTACTGAGGCTCTTAACCTTTTGTTGACTTTTAAACATTTTGGCAACAAGCAGAATAACAATTTAAGAATAAGTCGACCACCTGGGACACCGATACAACATTCAAGAAGCTCAAAAATATTCAACAAGTTCATCCAACTAAAGGCAGTACAGACTGTCCTTGAAAAATGTGGCTCCCAAATAAGATCAAATCAGAAACTCAGCTTCAAATTTTGCCAAACTCTACCAGTGCATAAACCTAAAGATCCCTCATAATTTGCCTCATATCTTTGTTGTATTGTAAGTACAGTTTTGAGTTCAGCTTCAAAAGAAAATCACAAATTCAGCCTCTGCAGAGGACCTGCAGCCTCTTAGTTCCCAATCCCATTAGCCATGCAGTGATGTAACTGGGCAGGGATGCTTCAGGGATGAGGCACTGCTCTAGATGGCTGCCTGAATGTTGTTTGAGGAGGTAGAGTATAGACAGGTGCAGGCGTATGCAGAGGCAGAACACTAACACAAATATAGCGAGTGCTCCAGGAGAACCTGGAACACCCCACCTATGACCTAAAATATGACCCTGCATACGAGATAGCAGCTGTTGAAGTGTTGTTTATAACGGCATGTCTTTGAGAGGTTCATTAAAGTGGGAGTATTATTCGTGTCAACTTTTATGCCTTTAGTATGCCTTTAACAGTTCTGGTCTCTTTTGTCCTCTGGCCCTGGGACAGATTATAGACATTTGTGTTGGTTTTTGCAGCCAATTACAGAGCAGCTGGGGTTTTAGGCTCCTATACTTAACATATTTGACAAAACCATTTTTGTATAGTAGGTAGAAGAGGGGGAGTGGTCTTGATTATGCAAATCACTCCTGTTATTACATCATCACAGGAGCATGTTCAAATCACCCTGTAGGAAGTATATTTTTCCTCGTAAGTAAGCTACAAAAACAATGCAGAAGCTTTTTTGCCTCCTCCCTTGGTTCGAGAACGTCTAAAGTAGGTTTGATACAACAAAAATTCTGTTTTTATTATGTGACCTGCACAGATTATGATAAACTCAAGTAAAGAACATCCACATTTGAAACCAAATCATGAACTTTTTCTAAACCTTACCCAAATCTGATATTTTCTCTGAGTTTGCCTCATATCTACAGTTCATTTTTTTGCAGTTCAGTTGTTGCAGATGCACTCTAGAGCTCTTGTTTGCCATTTTGCTGTAGGTATGAGAGCGTGTTAGAAAAGAAACAAAACAAAAGCTGCCTACAGCTGCAGAAGTGTCCTCCACTTAACCTCACATGACAAAAGGCTTTATTTACAGAAGTTTGGCTTCAGTAACAACAGTGAAAAATCTCTGTTTTCCGCTCGCTACAACTCAAAGAAATAAAAGGTCAGATTTATTCAATAGGCTCGGGGTGCTTTTGTGTCAAGTTTGTGCATATGGTTTCCATAGTTTATGACCTGTGTATACGTGACACCCACATATTCCAGCCTGTGATTAAGCTACAAGCAGTCTTAGCCAACAAGTTTACTCTTTCTGGCTGCAGTTGCATCAGATCGACTGAAGTCAAGAGGAACGTGATGCATGAATGAGCCATAAAGGGAAACACTGAACGTGGACTGCTGCTGTTTAAGTCCAGATGTTATTCAACCCCCCCAGCCCTTCAGAAGACATTGGTTGCACTATTGATCATCATGAACACTGATGAAGAAAACTTCTGAAGCTGCGTTTCTATCCCACATTTTTAACAACAGTCTTTACCGTAGATGGGGGTTCTCTTTGAGCAGACTGCCAAAAGGAATTTCCTCAATTATAACTGGGGATCATTTTTCAGAATCCTGTTTTCGTCCCACTCACTTTTGTTGTTTCAGGTTGATTTTCTTAATGAAGTCTGTCTGAACATGAAAATGTTGATCCACACTCATCTGAGTGCCTCAAGTTATTACCTCGATGCTGCAGCAGCAGCAGCTGAGTGTGATGACTAGAGTCCGAGCAGCTGTGTTTTGATTCCCTGAATCTGCCATGTCTCACCAGACCTCATACAGTCAGCTCTTTATTGTTTAACTACTGAGGACCAGAAGCTTATTGCCATGTAGGTTTTTTGTTTAATGAAATGGCCTCCTCTGAGTATATTGTTCTCTAACATTCAAATATGGAACAAGTCTGTCAAATCTGATAGATCATGAGCATGAAGTGAACTGGGTCACCTGCTACAAACCACCTGACTGTTTGTTTGACTATCCTGAATCTTGAAGAGAAATCATGACAATATTGATCCCACAAAAATAAAGCTTCAACATGTTTTTCTCCCATTTTTACAGGTACTGGTCTGATCTGGATGGATGATGTTGCGTGCACAGGAGCCGAAGACACCATCCACCAGTGCTCGTTTCCAGGTTGGGGCAAAACAAACTGTGGCCATGTGGAGGACGCTGGAGTGACCTGTGCTGTTTAAACCTCTTACTGACCTGATGGAGTGCCTGCTTTAACAGTGCCTTATATAAAGCAGCTACAAGATGCACAACAGCCAATGATAGCTGAGGGTTAACTACAGCAGAATGGTTTCCATTAACCTGCTAAAGGAAGAGCAGCCTTTTTTTTTAGCAACAACCTCCATGATGGGCATGAAGGAAATCTACAGCTTTTTCTGAGACATTGACTAAATGTTGTTTTTTTTCTACAAGGCTGATTAATGGAGCAGAGAGAATGCACATATCTTCAAACTTTGCCCTTTTTATCATGAGCTGTTACATGGAGATAATCCAGGACAGGACTCTGCATCAGGGCGGCTTCTTCAGACTGGAGAATGAAGGTCAAAGGTCAGCTTTGAGGGGCTAATCCAAGGTCAGGTTTGCTGTTTTGACCTCCAGCATGAGAAGGAAGCAAATCTAGTGACTTACTCCTCAAAGAGCCGTCTGTCATTGCCCGACCTTCAAGCTGGACATTAACAGATAAGACTGTATGAAAGAAAATATATTTTTCACTTAGAGGCAGCTGCTCTTCACAGTATTATCTAGGAATGGCTTTTAAGAGATGCTGAATATACACAGTACTGCTTTATCATATCAGCTATAGCATTACATAGGAAGCAATCTTTTGGTGATTTGCAGGTCAAAAGAAGTCAGCGTGGAGTTTCAGCTTCACTACAGTGAGTGTAAAAGGTGAAAAAATAAAGGTGCACTGAGGAACTTTATGTCAACAATAGAGGTTTTGCATGAATTTTCCCAAAATACATTAATTAGACAAAATATACGGTTATATTTAGACAGTATTCTTGCCATCATCTTTTCCAGCTAAGAATTAAGTTCTCGGTTCATCAAGTGTAAAAACAAAACCTGCCTCAGCTTCGTGGAGGAGTTTTAATTTGAACAACTTTTCACTTGCGAATCACCAAACGAGCTTTAACTTTGTGCCTTTAATTTTCTTAATGAAGATGAAGAAAAATCTGCCACTAACACAGATTTCATAGAGGGTTATTATCTTTCACTGCCTTTGACAGATGAAGCAATCATGGAGGAGAACAGATGAGTATAAACAGATGGATGCATGGACGCCTGCCCTGCCTTGTTCGATTTACAGCGGCGGGTCTGTCAGTGTTTTCTGCCAAAAGTTGGGTTGTTCTGGCATTAATGTGGAAGTGTATGCACACACACACAAACACACTCTAATCCAACCATAACAGACTGGAGGTTTATGCCTCTCTCAGTGGGGTTTAATCTTTATGGGCTGCCCTCAACTACAAAAGAGCTGGTGCCTCCCAAGTGTTTGCTTCTTCCTCCGAGCCAAGAGACCAGACCAGAGCTGCAGGTTGGACCAGAACCTGTCTTTTTACCCAGTCGTGTTTTATATCTGAAGAGGGGAAACATTTTAGTGCACCTTAAAATCTGCCAAACATACAAACCTCACACTGTCCCCCCTGAGGAGCTGGAGTTGATTTTTTATACTCAGCAGTTAAATCTGTCTGAGTGAGCTGTCCTAGTTAAAAGAAGTCATCAGCAGTTTGGCCCACTTTCCCCTTTTCATGAAATTAATCTGCACATGATGTCCATTCATGTGTCTCTGCAAGGGAGAAGAATAAATGTTGGATATGAATTAAACTTTACAAGGCATCAGAGCCGCAATTTACTTTCTCTACCTCATGTTCAAGTGTCTCAGTGTTTGCAATGGTTTCTCTTCGAAGCCACAACTCAACCACAAAAGATGACAAATTAAAGAAAGGAAAAGGGAAACTTTGAAGAGGGAAAATGAGGTGAGAAACCAGACTCCGTAGACTTATGTGACTCAGATGCAGAAGGGTGAAATATTCCCCAGAAAGTTCTGTGGATAAATCACTCAGCAACTTCTGCAAAATCAGGAATGATGTTGGAGAAATCTGAGGCTGCATCTGAAATTATTAAAGGATCCGCCATTGTAGAGCGCTTTATGAATTAAGAGTGAGAGTTTTGTTACCCTACATAGTGGACTCATTGTAGTGCACAACCAATATTCATCATGCACTGCAGTGCAAAAGAGAAACAGACAGAAATGAAGAGCATGGCCAGGGAGGTTGGTATTTGATGCCATTTTGGGGGAAAATTATGCAACACTTAAACAAAGTGCACTTCTACCCTCTGCAATGTGCCTTTTTTAGCAGTATAGATAATTAAAGTGACATTTTTTTTAAAGCATACCTGGTTGTACAAAGACCTTACAGTGCTTTGCATTTGTGTATTTGCATTTGATTTATTACATTGTGCTGGTCATGAACATAGACTGTATATACTATGGACAACTTGGTTCCGCCTAGTATATGGATTTGAAGCCAAAAAGCTCTCAGTAATTCCAGGTTTTTTCCACTTCCTGAAACCAACATTGCACAGTAACATTATACGCTCTCCACCACTTGCGCAGCAGCATTTTACACAATAGGCAGGAGAGTCACCGAAAGTCGCTGTGATGACGCTCGGTTGAGCTACGCAATCCTTGTACACCCATAGGCTGTATCAAGTGTCAATCATAGAAAGCATGAACCCCCTAATAACTTTTAAAAAATGGAGCTGTACAGAAAAAAGAGGACTTCAGCACAAACCAGTCTTACAGATAGATAGATAGATAGATAGATAGATAGATAGATAGATAGATAGATAGATAGATAGATAGATAGATAGATAGATAGATAGATAGATAGATAGATAGACAGATAGATAGATAGATAGACTTTATTGATCCCAAACTGGGAAACTCTCTCCAAACTGGGAAATTCTCTACAGTAACTACATGTCAACATCACAACCAGGGGGGAGAAAATTTTATATTCTATGTAATAAATTTCTAAAGTTTGTCCACAGCTCCATAGGGATTGATGGAGGAGGCGGGATTTATGACCTATACTGCAGCCTGTCACCAGAGGGTGCTGTTCTCGTGGTGGCTTCACCCAGCGAGGAGGCAGACGGCATCCATACTAAATACAGTCTACAGTCATGATACATATAAGGGCTCCAGAGTTAACAACATAAATCAAACGTTAATAAAGATACTTGATACACTGCTTTACTTCTGCTTAAAGAAAAAAAAAAACACTTTTTACCCTCTGTTCAGTTGATTTGTACCACTAAATGCTGTATATGCACTGCTGGAATAATAAAATGTAGGTTTGTTTAAACAGGTGAAAGTGTTTTTTCTGATGACACTGAAACTGAAACTAAAGATGCCCACAGGTGAGGAGAGATGGAGTAAGTGGACTCAGACAGAGAGAGTTACACACATGATCAAAAGTAACCGAGCATGTGGATGTGCTCGCTGACTGACAGCTCTGAACATAATTACAAGTATGACTGTTTCCACATGTGAAGCGGATGTAGAAAAATGATTGGTTGAAAAGTCACCTGTTCTCGCTCACACATGGCTGACAGTCAGAACAAAGACTGAGAGGCCGGTTTGACCCGGGTCAACGTGGTTTTACTTTCCCACCAGGATAGGTTTATGGCTTTTTATTTGATACAGTAAAATGTTAAAATACTGTATGTGAGTTAAACTACTTCTCTACATATGTGGATGTTTAGCTGGATGGACGTTTCTTTTCTAGGAACAGAAACATAACATCCTGGTTTGATAAAATCTTGTTTTACAGACATGTTTTAAATTTTAGTTTAGTCAGATATTGAAAGCAGCTCTGTGGGTTTTAACCACACGATTTAGTCCTGTTAACAATTATAAACTATCCTGTCAATAGGAAGGTTCAAAAGAGTTCAGAAAAATGTTTTGTGGATGATCTTCAGTATCAGGTATACATGTGAAATGATCTAAAGTTGCAAAATAAACAGAATGCACCATATGGTGAGACTGTATCCTGACTACAATGACATTTCTATGGTAAGTGTATAGTGAAACTGCATGCATTTCTTAAAAGTACAGTGTGTAGAAAATGCTCCCTTGGTCACCCCTTTCATCAGTGCCACCCTGCTGGTGAGGGTGACAGTAAGGTGTCTGTGTAGTAGTAGATGTACAGTGTAGGAATGGAAATACTAAGCAGTATCTAGTTGTTTGATTCTAGATTGAAATGTCCTCTTCCTCACCTTCTTGTTAGTGAAGCTACATTAATCTTCAAGGACAAGAAGCTCCTGTGATCCTCCATGCCAAGTTTTTACCTTAACTGAAGGATCATACATATCCTACATCACAGCAGCTTTTTTTCTCTGAGGCCACCATCGTTTTACCGGGGGGGTGAGCAAGGGAGCGTTTCAATCTAGAGTCTGACAGCAACATACTGCTGAATATTTATATTTCTTCACACTTGTTGGAGTAAAGAATGAAGACAAAGAGTGTAAATGGGCAGCAGTAGCTCAGGAGGTAGCACGGTTGTCCAATAACTGGAGGGTTGGCGGTTTGATTCCCCCCTATCCCTAGTCTGTCCGTTGTGTCCTTTGGCAAGACACTTATCCCACCTTGCTCCCAGTGTGTGTCCTCCACTGGTGTATGATTGTGTTGTGTGTCGGGGGCCATAGGCGCAAACTGGCAGCCATGCTTCCGTAAGTCTTCCCAGGGCAGCTGTGACTACTAAGGTAGTTTACCACCACCAAGGTGTGACTGTGTGAGTGAATGAATGTTGTATCCAATGTAAAGCGCTTTGAGGGTCTCTGATAAAGTGCTATAAAATCTGATGCATTATTATTATTTATTTTATTAAATGCTATCAACTAGTAACATATCTAGTGTGGCCACCCCTGCCTACTTCAGGCCACCTCAGTCAAAAAACCTGGACATGCCCCTGGCTATTTAGCACCTTGACCAAGGTAAAGCACTGCTGTGATAAAATAGGTGAACAGCAGCATCACAAGTGCGCTACATGAGGATTTAATTCTTCACTCCTCTCCACAGAGCCCTAAGGAACCACATTCAGGGATCAGAAGAAGGACAATCAGCCAAAACATCAGCCCAGTTTTTGCTCAGAACACAACAAAGAAGTAAAAGAAAAACAACACATGATGTAACTTCCCTTAAAAATCAGCTCCATATGAAGGAGGCGGCCACCTCTCCATTTTCCTCATGCCATTGCTTATATTTTTGATTTATGGAAAAATTTAAGTTGATTTTGGTTTCTAGGAAAGATCCATCAGAGAAGAGGTTTTTGTTTTCAGTGTCTGGCAAACAAAAACAGGAAGAAAATGTCAGATTTAATGACTGATGCTACATGTTTGCACCACAGAGGAATGTCTTTTTGGCTGCAGTTCTTAAGGATTTGAGATATAAAGGAAAAAAACACTCTCTTTGTCCAGTAAAAACAACCACAGAGAGAAAGAGGTTGAATTTGTCTGTGAACTTGACTCATCAGTCCTGGGTGGTCTGCACAAGTGCTTTTCAAATGTGTTGATGTTCCCTAATACGTCTGAATGGAAAAGTGTGTCTTCTTTGTAGAATTATTGTTTTATATTGCAAACATTTTAATGAGAGGAATTAGTTCCTCACAGAGGAGATGAAGCTGTTGTGACAGTCAGAAGACAGGCTGTTGAAATGAGATGTTCAACAACCACATGTAACATTTGGTAACCTGGTGAAGATGAATCCCAGCCAATTAAATCTTTTTTAACATGACATTTTGGTTCAGAAACTCTTGAAAGAAGACAACTTCATGTGCTTTTTGGTTGTTTGCATGTTTATCATAAATGCATCATCCATCCCATGTGTGCACAAACATCTGGTTGTGTCTGAATACGGCTTAGGGAGCTATAAAACTTTGCTTTTTACACTAAATTTTGTTTGTCTGACAACTAAAGCTGTAAACTGATTTTTTATGACTTCAAGTGCCAATTTACAACAAGTGTTATATCAAGACTCCTACCAAATAGAGTCACACAGGCGCAACATCAAGATGGGATAAGATTGAGTCCTACTTTTTAAGATCAGACCCACTCCCTACCCATCTTCATCTACATGACTAAAACACTTTGTAAGTTACAGTGGAAAGGAATAACTTATTTAACGGGTAGAAACCTCAAGCAGAACCAGACTCATGTAAGATCTGCTGCTACTGGGTTTCAAGAGGGGATAGAATGAGATGCTGAAAGAGGGAGATGGACACAGACAAACACCAACAATAGTACATACAGATGTAAGGTTACAGTGCAAGAGATAATGAAACATATTTACTATTTACAAGAATAGCATACTAGAAAGCAGGCAAGTCCACAACAGCAAAACATCGAGATCGAAAAGGAGAGAAAGGGGGGCGCTGCTTTAGATAGTCAAAAAGGATATTCTCCTGAAGACACTTGTTTTAAATGTAATTTTGAAATAAAAAAGAAGTAATGTCTTTCCATATTTTAACAGTATTAACTTGCTACTGTTACAGGGATGATAACACGTATCTTAATTTAAATGTCATTGCAGTCATGTCCGCATAATCATCATGACAGCAGGCCTCCTCCTTGCTGTCCTCCAGGCTGTTTCTCTGTGGTCTGACCAGAGAGTAACCCATCCTTATTCTATAAAACGTACCACAACATGTGGCAGCAGAGCCCTCGAACATGAGCTCATTTCCCCTCAGAGGGACAAAACGGGGTGAAAGAAAGAGGGAGGGGAGAGGGAGCAAGAGTCCTAGTCCTCACTTCTCCATCCATTTGTCATCAAACCACATTCCTCGCTCTTTTTCTCATAATGAAACAGTTATCCCTCCACACAATGAGGAGACCAGGCCGGGAACATCTGTAGTATGTGAAGGAGAGGAGACAAAAAATGGGATCATGAGAGAGGAGGTCAGGGTCAGATTCAGCATCTGAGAGAGTGAATTCTTTCAGATAAGTCCCAACATTAAAGGGAAGACAAATAAATCCTTATCTGGCTCCAATCGCCCACATGTGCCCAGGCATTTTAAAAGTTTATGCAGTGTCTTTGAAATCTTAATGCACAAGTCCAGACAAGTCTTTGGAGTGAACTGAATGACAGTGGGGAAGCTGCAGTTTTCCTCTCATAAGACTTTTATATATGCAGGAATTTAATGCAAAAGGCTGCTTCTTGATAAGCTGAGTAGTAAATGTTCTATCTATCTATCTATCTATCTATCTATCTATCTATCTATCTATCTATCTATCTATCTATCTATCTATCTATCTATCTATCTATGTTTGTCACTACAATATATTTGAAACAAATTTAGAGGTACTATCTTGCATCCGTCCTACACACAGACCACTATTTTGATAGCTGACTGCCCTCAACTGGTGAAAAAGTGTAACAGAAACGTCATAAACACAGAACTTAACTAAAAATATTACCTGAATGTGTAAAAAAATATGTGCAATCCCATTCAGTCATTAAAATTCCCTGAAAGTTTATGAAACAGGGTTAAACTAAACAAGAAATCCGCATTGTTTATAATTGTTTTGACGTATCGTCTGCAAACGACTTTCGCTCAGTTTGTCCCTGACAGGCACCCGTCCCGTACAGCCACAGAGGCGTTTGAAAGTTGAGCGCGGTTTCATTGAAGCAGTCAGTGTTGTCGAGACGGAAAACGAAGGTAATGTCATGATTTTTTCACTGTATTGTGGAATTTTCGAGCTTAAAGTACAACTTAGTAAACCTAAATCAGTCTGTGGCTCTGTTATCAGCGTTGACGTCCTGAAAAGTTTTGCGTCAATACTACAGGGTGGTTGACGCCATTGTGTCTCTGCCAGCGGATAAATGTGTATTAAATTAATCATTATTTTGAATAATTTACCGGCTATATAGATAAAGTTCGACGGTGTCAATAATTTTGGTTACCACCTTCCTACCATACTTTTTTATAACACTCGACAACAGTTCTCTCTTTGAATACTGGCTTAAAACGCCCTTATTAAATACTATTGGGCCAGACCTAATTCAAAATGTAGCATATTGTATACGTTTTACGTAGTCTTACACGATCGTGACTTCAGGCACACTCAGAAAAACTTAAAATGTATTATCTTGTAATTCGGCTTAAGTCACAAATATATAATATGGTTATGAAGTTGCTTTAAGGGGTTTTTAGTTGCTATAGACACTAGCTATTGCTTATTTTACCTTATTAAAACAGATTGATCATGGTGTTTGGTAAAGTTAAAGTTGTAAGTCTTAAAATACTCGTTTTCTTACCCATTTGTTATGTACCATCCATGTCTAGAATGGCCTCCTCTGTTTCAAGTCCTGAGGAGGGTACGTTCAAGACCCCTAAAGCTGTCCGAGTGATGAGCTATGGAAGCAATGGAGGGACCCCCATCACCATCCCAGCTTCACCCTTCATGAAGAAGCTGGGCTGTGGGACTGGAGTCAATGTTTACCTCATGAACAGGTATTCCTGTCAGTCAACTGTGTTATTCTTCAGAGGAAAAAGCAGAGTGACATTTCAGAGTCTGCAGCACTTTCATTGTTTATTTATCGTGGGGTTTGCATGGAGTTTTACGCTAAAAAAGAGAAATAAGTCTTAACTGATGTTCCTTGAGCTACTGGAAAACTTGTCATGAATGTGTGTATATGCGGTAAAAACAAATTGTGTACTTTCTGTGTTGTTGATCAACCAGGACAGGGAAGTTGAATGCATCTCCCTGGGCTGTGAAGAAGATCAACAGTAAGTGTGCAAGCAAACAGCTGGCAGATTTTAAGCATCGTCTGAAGGAAGAGGCAAAGATCCTGAAGGAAATCGACCACCCAAACATTGTTGGTAAGAAATGAGAGCTGTTTTGCAGTGCAATTCAAAGCATCAAATCATACAAAAAGGAGGATTGCCCTGCACAGCACAGATCTTAATGTTGGTGCTGGTGGTGTCAGGAAAAAAGTTCATGAAAAGAAAAGTTCACCTCACAGGCTTCAAGCCTGATGAAGCCTGTAAGGTGAAACGTGTTTTTCTTTTAACCAATAAATAAGTTTACATTCTGACCACTTTATGTGCGGTGGAACTCTTTTCTTTCAAAGCATCAAATGTTTATGCTCACATAACAAAACACAACAAATTAGTCCCTCTCAGTTTGAGGTCACAAACGTCTTATACTTCTGCATCATCTGTTTAAAACTGTAATAAATTCCAAGCAGTTGTTTTGCTAAAGATTGAGTTGGTGTGGACTAACGTGGCTACAAAACGTAGAATTTTCAGTCTTATCTTTTATTTATTTTTGTTCCTGAGGCAGTTTAGTTTGTGCTTTCACTAACAAAAGTATTGAATTCATGACAAATTTCTAAGATCACTTGATAATGTGTCGTACTTCGGGGAACGTTCCCCAAAAGATTTTTAAAAAAGCTGTATCCAATCTAATCTACTCAGTGTCTTTCCTCCAACATTAAATTAAGGGTTTCGAGCCTTCACCAAGGCCAAAGATGGGTCCGAGTGTCTGGCCATGGAGTACGGAGGAGAGCAGTCGCTCAATGACCTGATAGAGAGGAGGAGAAAGGACGGAGTGAAACCTTTTCCCGTTGCCATCATTGAGAAAGTAGCTCTGCATGTTGCCCGGGGCCTTCAGGTAACTCATCTACTCTCTTTTTCCAGCACATGTACACAAAGTCATGCTTGATCCCATTTTTCAAACTTCTTAAATCTTAAATGACTGTTTGCTCAGGTCTGAAGTGGAGGAACAAGTATGCTGAAAAAACAGCATGACTGGGATTTGTTAGAAATTAATACAAACTTTTTTGAGTTTATTTATAGGAGAGGGGAGGGAAAAAAACAGCTTTGAAAAAGTTGGATAGAGTGGAGATCTGATCAGCTGTATCTGATGCATTTCAGAAAATCAGGGAATATCAACACTGACACGCTTTTGCAACAGTGTCAAACAGTTTTTTTTTAATTGGGATTTTTGATCAACAACAAATTGTAAACTGTACTTGCTTGCAGATATCTGTTATATATAAATGAGTAGATCTCTATAAGGTAACCTTCGATGGTAGCTGAGGTCTCAGTGCAGGAGAGTATATTCCGCCTGCTTTTGCTCTCCACATGGATTGTGTTTCGCGGTGACATGAAAGTCTACTGAAACCAGGACACCTCCTGTACAAGTAAATGGAAATTAAAAGGATAACAGTCTTTCTAATGTGTAAACCACTCTGTAAAGTTGCACGTTTGCCCATGTAGATTTGTAAAACAGAATCAGGTCTGAGTAGAGCTCAGTTCCATAGACAACATGACTGCGCCTCCCCTCATTGTATGAATTTGAAGCCAAATTGCTCTTGGTATTTTCTGGATTTTCTCCACTTCCTAAAACCAGCATTTAGCACCATCAAGAGTCAATCATAGAAAACATGAACCCCCTAATAACTTCTAAAAATGTACCTGTACAGAAAAAAAGGACTTGAACACAAACCAGTCTTACAGTAACTACATGTCAAAACAAGGAGGGAGAAAAATGTATATTCCGTGTAATAAATTTCTAAAGTTTGTCCACAACTCCATTAAGTTTGCTGGAGGAGGTGTGATTTATGACCTATACTGCAGTCAGTCACCGGAGGGTGCTGTTCTCGCAGAGGCTTTACCCAGCGAGGATGTAGATGGCGTCCATTCTATATACAGTTTATGGTCTGGCCTGTGTCATGTCTGGATCAGATACAAAAACACCCAGATAAAGGAAACACCCGTGTGTTTTCTTTGCATGTTTGGAGATTGAAACCCTCGTACAGCCGTTTGTTTGTGTGTGAAATCATGACAAATATGGAGCTTTGTGGAACAAGAGTGTGTAAACTCAGAATTTAGAAAGACCCTGATTAAATACTCAAAACAAGAAAATCTGTTTTAAGTCTTTCATCGATGTCTTTTGTTAGTTTCTTGTATTTCATGTAGAAAAAAGAAAGAGTGATTCATGTCCACAGTCTGATTCTAATAAAACATTCATGGGAGAAAACACACTCCCAAGACCAGTGGTCCGTTTTCCCCTTATCCTTTTTGTCTTTTTCAACGTCAGCCGCCTTCTAGTTTAATTTTAATAAATTCGGAGGCTCTAACAGAACAAATAAACACAGCAGGATGTTGTTGAGCTCTGACTCTGAGGAATGTTTTCGTTTGTTTTGTCTTTTTTTTTTTTCTACAGTATCTCCACAACGAGAAGAAGCTGCTGCACGGGGACATGAAATCCTGTAATGTCGTCATCAAGGGTGATTTTGAGACTGTTAAGATCTGCGATGTTGGCGTGTCTCTGCAGCTGGACGAGAACATGAGAGGTAGTGATTGTAATCACAGTCAAAAAACCACATGATTTAGTAGCTTTAATGCTCTGGGTGAGGGGTAGATGGATTAAAATAAGTCTCCTACAGAGTTTTTTGTTTGGATCTTAACAAACAACAAACATGATTTCCTCTGCTCCTCAAAAATGATTAATCAGAAAAGTCTGGAAACAGTTATTTAATTTCAGAAACACATTTGAGGGGCAGGGTAGGGAAATTTTGTGCCCGAAGAACTTTATTTTGGAAGCAACTCAAGAGGCTCTCATACAGCAGGAAGGCCAGAGCAAAATCCCTCGTCACCTTTTTTTAATTTTTTTTTTTAATATATTAAATTGAAAAACAAAATTGACGCCAGCAACACTTTTGTGAAAGTTGGGACAGTGAAAACAACACAGGGAGAGTTGCACCCTGGAGGAACATTATTTCACCTGTTGAATTCATTATAGAGAGACGGCTCCTTGTATGTAAAGATGGCAAAAAGTTCAATAGTTTGTAAGAGACTGCGAGAGCAAAAAGTTAGGCAAATTCAAAATAATTCTCCTAGGCCTAAAAATTCAAAAAGAGTTCATCATTTACAGTACATAGTATTATTAAAAGATTCAAAGAGCCCGTCTGTGTGCAAAAAGGCTGAAGACCAACACTTGATGGATCTCTGGTGGCACTGGGATAAAAACACGACTGTAGTGGGAATAAACTGCATGGGCTCAAAAAGCCATTTTTCCCCTAACACAGCTGATTACTGCATCTGCAAATGTGAGTAAAAATTCTGTCAATCAAAGGGAGAAACTAGAGGTAAAAATCAACCAGAAGTGTTCGTAAATTCTCGGGCCCAGTGTATGTAAGATGGACTGAGGCAAAATAGAGAACCGACAGACTGTAAACTGACAAATCAGAATCTGACTCTTTTTTTTTTGTACCCGATTATAATTAACACAATAAAATGTTAAAATTCAAGACAAGATAGGGAAAAATAGCTAAAATAGAGGTAAAGAGATAAAGAAGAGGTGATATGACATGATGGCAAATGTGTAACTGCCATCGAGTTTTTTGGTTTAATTAGATTTGATACGTTGTTTTTGTGCCACTTTTAATCAAACAGATCAAAGTCTATTTTTATCAACATATTACACAACGTCTAAGCCTTTACGGTGGACAGGTTTTCCATGTTCTCAGGACTGAGTTAGAAAATCTGTGTCAATATGATGAGTGCACAGCTAATTCTGGTCCTTTCAGAGGATCTGTGTGTCAATAATAGAAACACTGTGTCCACATGGGACTGATTACACCATAGGGTAAAAGACCAGGCAGAGATCATTTCAGGGGAAAACAACTGTTTACAACAGTTGATTAACTTTGTTTGTGTTTCCAGACATGTAAAGCAGGTGGTTCCATTCAGACTGCAGGCCACAGTTACCTCAGATGTGACCCGCATCTGTTTTTTCTATACCCATGAGAACAATGAAAATCATGGAAAGTCAGATCTGTTACATGCTTTTATTTCACCCTTTATTTAGGATCTTTTTCAAAGATCTGGATCCTGCTTTCTTGTTTCATTGATAAAATGACATTCAAAAGTTTTCTGTCTCTCAAGTGTCAGACCCGGACGCGGAGTACATCGGCACAGAGCCGTGGAAACCGAAGGAAGCTCTGGAGGAGGAACACGGAGAGATCACTGACAAGGCGGACATGTTTGCCTTTGGTCTGACTCTGTGGGAGATGATGACGCTGAGCATGCCTCACCTGGAAATGCTGGGGGACGAAGATGATGACGAAGAGTGTGAAGGTGAGAATCCTAACTGAACCCACTATCTCTCTCGTGATTTGTATTTTAGAAGTATCGCCAACTGATGAACTTCTGTGTTTGTCCTTCAGACGACTCGTTGGAGGAGAGTTTTGATGAGGACGCCTACTACGAGCGGTTAGGGACGAGGCCGTTGCTGGATACGGAGGCTCTGGGCAGCTCGTACCGCAGGATGGTGGAGCTTTTCTATGTCTGCACAGAGGAAGACCCCAAGAAGAGACCCTCAGCCGCACAGGTGGTCCAGGCTTTGGAGAACAACGCCCCACTTAAGAAAACACCTGCTGAGGTGATCGTTATTGACTAATTTAATCAATTATGCATTATCTTCTTAGAGCTGACAGATATTTGATCAGTCGTGTTTACTGAAATATAGATACAGCCCTGACCCGCTGTTTCCTTTATCTACTCGACGTTATTACAGAAACACACTTACTGATGAAGCTGTTGGCTCTCACAACCATCTCCACTGTATTTATGTCTTTAATGTTGCAGCTCTTTGTATGTTTTCATTGTTTTTCCATGTTTGTTTGACTCCTATACTGTGACCGTTTTTACTCTTTACTCCTGAATCATGTAGAAAATGTCATGTGTTTTTTTGTGTTGCTGCACCGCTCTAAAATTTGATTTTTCCTCAAACTCATGAGATTTTGTGTCTTTTTTTGACCTTTTTAATGTTGTGCAGAAGACCTGTCAGTGTCTGACAATTATAGCTAAAATCATCGCTCTTTTATCATACTAAAACAACATTTGAATTTCAGTCTAAAATTCAAGAGTTTAAAATAGGAAAATAGATCAGTGTCATACTCCCATCTGCAGTAACTAAAGGTTGTTACACCACTTTGTGTCCAAGATTCTTATTCTTTGTACTCTGGTATTAATTAAACACCCACTCTAATGAAAATCATGTTTTTCTTGTCGTCTCTATGTTCATTTTGCATTTTTCTGATGCTACAGGATATAGCATGAGAAAAATAATTACAAAATTGCATTTCTGAGTACTTCTGCATCGCTGTGAATCTTTGGCAGACCTAAACATTAGGTTCAGATACAGCGAGATTTCTCACGTCACAAACCCAAGCTCCACCCCCGAAGCCCCACTTTGCAGGCCAGACTCTGAGAAGAAGAGAGGACGATTGTGGAACAAGCGTGTGCGTTAGCGGATTGCAATGCTCGCAAGAAAGCTAATTATGATATTAACTTTTAGCATGTCCCTAAAGACATTAGTGTCCAAGAGCTGAATAGCTCCTACGTTACCTGTCACTTCTACTACACAGGCAATGTTAGGCTACAAGCTTACTCATTGAGAGGTGTGCGGAGCAGCGCTGTCTCCACCCACAACTCAAAGGCGAATTGCTAATGAGCTACTGGAGCTCTGCAGAAGAAAGAATTTTGGCCAAAAACTTTATAATCACAATTTAAAGACCACTGAGAACACTTTAAGTAGTTAAAAAAAGGAAGTGATCAGAGTTGGACTTTAGAGGATCTATCTGGAGATTTTACAAGCAACCTAATAAATCAGAGTTTGTTGGGGCACCACTAGCCTAGCGACCGTTTCTTGCATTGTTCAATCTTTCTGCTGAGCTAAGTGAATGAGCTTTTCACTGCGTGGTCAGGTTTGTCATGAGTTGAGAGAAATATCAAGCTCCTGTTTTAACTCTGCATGAGACGGTCTCAACAAATCTGTCGTCTGGCTGGTTCTCTAGAAATAGGCAGAATTTATGGTAGAATTTGGGTTAAAACGCCATAAGAACTCCAAGGAACCAAATTTAGATTCACGAACAAAAGGAAGAAATGTGTTTATTCAACTTATTTACACAGTTCAATGCCTATAAACAACACTGGCATTCACCTTTCAACAGGTCAGTCTCTACAAACATATTTTCCTTCTTAAAATATCCAGAAAAGCTCAAACTGGAGGCTTAAAAAAAAAAACAGGAACATCTGCATGAAGGAACCAAGAAGGCTTCAGACTTCTGACGTTAAAAAATACAAAAAAACATACGATCCAGATGAGATGATCTAAACCTGAATATAAACATCTGGGAGGAAAACAGCAAATGTACATACACTGAACAGAGTATAAATACTGACTCATGAACTTTAAAACTCTACAGCTACCTCATCCTGAACACAAATCAAGAATGACACACCTGAGACCTTAACACACTTCTCCGCTCAAAAGTCAGGCCCAGTCAGCATGAAAAGTATGAACGGCTGCTCTTTTGCATATGAACGACAACTTGAGCTCTGCCATGTGAACATGTTACTGTGACGTGTCAGTAAAAACTGTCGTGCAGCTCTGATCAGTTCACAGACTTCACGCCAGGAAGTTGTAAACCAGGAAGGTGGGTGTGTTGCAGTACTTGGTGGCAAACAGTTTGCCATCAGGTGTGGGGTCAGAGAAGGCGATCTCTGTCTTCGTGAGGTGACCGCCGTATGTGAAGCTGCTCCTAAAATACATAAAATGCATTAAAACCAGGAAGACAGAGCAGATTTTTCCTCTATTTTTAAGTTAAGGCTATGATTTTTGGCCTATTTCAATGAAAACATATCAATGAAATGAGTCGACTCTGTACCTGACGGTGTCCAGCATGCGGGTTGCGACGCCCTGTCGCCTGGCCAGACTGAACACCCAGATCCGGCTTATCCCGCACAGAGCTTGTTCAGGGACACTGGAGCAGCACCAGGCTCTGTGTCGCTCCATGAAGTTGTCCTTCGTCATGTCTTTCAGTTTATCCGGTTGCTCCAGGACTCTGTATGCCTAAGAGGGATAAAACCAGGACCACAGCAGCAGAAATATGAGGTACATGTGAGGCGACATGTCTGTGGAGACGAGAGGAGACTACATCTGCCTTTCACACTTTCTACACACACACATTTCCAGTAGGGGTGGTAATCACGGATGACCCCAAGACATGACATTATCATCATACTTAGGCCACAATACTATAATATCACAATACTTAGGCCACGACATGATATAATCATGATACTTGGGCCACAATATTATAATATCACGATACTTGGGCCACAGTACGATATTATGATACTTAGGCCGCGATACAATATTATCATGATACTTGGGCCTAGATACAATATTATCAGATACCTGGGTCACGATACAATTTTATCATGATACTTAGGCCACGATACAATATTATTGCGATTTTTAACATTCTGCAATACAGCAATATTGCGATACAATATATTGTGATTTATGCATTTTTTTCAAATGTTTAACTAACTTAGCATTTGGGGTTCCTTTACATTTGCTTTGTTTACGCTGTATTTTATTTTCATGTAGCACATCTTGCAAACCTTATATTTGTTGTACTAACTTTCTCCTGCTCTATGATGTCACCTCTGCCAACCTCACTGGACAAACAGTTTATTTGTATTTTTCCATTTTCATAGATTTGACTTTATATTAGCAATTAATTTGAAAAATCGACACTTGGTAAATGAGACAATACGATATATCACCAGATAAAATATTGTGGTATTATGCAATATCGATTTTTTTCTCCCAGCTCTACCTGATGTATGGGCTCAGCCACCAGACAGCCCACCACCATGCGCTCTGTGTTGACAAACAGGTAGGTCTTGGCTTGTGTGGGTCTACTCAGAGTCACCTGCTGGAAACCCAACTCACTGTCTGCCACTCTCCTCACATCCTCAGCCTAAAAACAAACAAAAAGAGACATACATTTATCATCAGGAGGAGAGCAGGGGAGGAAAATGACCTGATTTCTACTAACTAAAATCACGACATGGGCTGAGGAACGAGCTAAAGCTGCAGACCCGTACCTTTTTGACAGCATATTTGGGGTCATCTGGCATTACGAGGAGGATTTTTCCGTCCCAGAACTCGGCCACCACTCTCTCTTTCTTCCAGCCCTAGAAACACAACACAGAGAGGATGATGCAGTTCCAAGCCAAATACTCTGAGCAAACTAACTTCCCGGTGAAACAAACTCTGCCAGCAGCCTTTACAGCAGATCTCTAGAAAACACGGGAGGGTTTCAAATCAAAACAAACAGACTCATTATTTCAGAAGCAAAAGGAAACAGATGGAGGGGACAGCAAACATAGACTAAAGCACAAAACATGAGTGCTGTTCAGGACAGAGTTTGAGTTATGTTAAAAATGTCAGATAACATTTTTTATAATTCCTCTACATGTAATTCTACATTCCTCTATTCTAGACACACTGTTAAGAGGGATGTAATGGAGGATGTTTTACCACAAATTTGATGGAGTCCAGGAAGCTTTGGTGGAACTGAATGTGTTGAAAGTTGTCCTCTGGGTTGTCCGCGCTGTACACCATCCCACAAGAGCTGCAGGTTGTCGCTCCAAACTGTTTCTGACCTGCATCCTGAAAAAAAAAACGTTGAAATACTACATCGGTACAGCTCTAATCTTCAACCATTTAGTGACATGTCAGTAAAACTGAGAATAAAAACATTGACGTACAATGATGAGCTGGTCTTCACCCTGCTTCTCCTTCCTCCTGCGGACAGGTCGCTCTCTAACTGAAGATGTTGTCTGCAGGGAAGCTGCAGTTCCAGAGGGGGTGCTACAGGACACTGGAGCCCGCAGACTCCTATGAGATGATGAGGAGTGGGTTTGTCAGGAATGAACACAAAAGGCAGCAAAATGTACATTTTGTTGCTTCTGCTCTTGTATTTGCTGTGTTCAATCAATGCCTGTGAAGGATGCTTAAATTCGTGCCTGACCCCAGAAGAATAGAAGACTGAAGGAGGGCCAAGTCTTGTGGATTTTAAGGGTAATTCCTGTATTTTTCAGGTAGATTTATCCTCACTTTTTTCTCAGTGGCTGATTATGCCAGAATTTTACAACTCTGGTGTTTCATATTCTGGGAGCATGTGGCTGGTAACCTGTTTTATGTCACACAGAAACCTCGAGAAGTGTCATGTATAAACTATTGTGTTAACAACTGCAAGACTGCCTCACCTCTTTGAGCTCGAGCCAAAGATGGGATAAACTGATGCAGATTCTGAGGAGAGAACAAAATACAGTTTTCTTGTAACTTAAGTTGGATTTATTTTTTTTTAATGATAAACTTGAGAAATATGATTTTAAAAAAGTTCCTGAAGCCTCTGGATTTTGAAGTTGGACAGTACCAGGAGGAACATGAACAACATGAACAGTGTGTGTACCTTTGGGGGGGCTGGCATCACCATTCTCTGGAGTGATTTCACTCAGGTCCAGCACTGGCTCAGAGCTCTCAGCCACCTGGAGGAAGTAGAGATCAATTTGATGAATTCAACAACACTTAAGGGCAAACACTTTTAAAGGTAGTCTATGGTACTGAAACGTGTTTTTAATATATACAGGAGGGGAGAAAATGCTGCACAACCTTTCTGAACTTGTTTGTTTTCTACCTGAGTGCTGGAGGGAGAGTCTCTGGATGTGGGGAGTGGCATCTGGGTCAAAACAACGGACAGTTCCCTGAGCTTAAGTTTCCCTGTCTGCGATTTGAAGCTGCAGGAAAAGTCAAAGGTTAAGAGCAACAAACACTGAATATATCTAAATATCATGTCTCATTTCTCATGTTTGTTTTGCACAAAGGGTGTGAAGATTTATTGTTATTTGTGTTGGTGCAGAGGAGTTGAAGTCACAAAAGCACCTGGATGGCTGCAGAGTTTCGGGCTGCTCGTCCATCCAGTCTGTTGGATCAAACTTCGACCTCTGCTTGGTGTTTTGGTGATTCTGGCCTATCTTAGTGGGCTGGACTTCAGTCTGCAGACAAAACAGAGAAAAAAAAGACATCTCAACAATAAATTAAAGAGTTAAATATCAGGAGGCTGCCTAAATGTCAAATCTGCGGGTGTTCAGAAAGCTATAAATCAAAGTAACTTGTCTCACTTCTTCTGGGTGCTTCTGCTGTTGGCTCACTGTCGCAGTCGGCTCCTGCTGCTTCGGTTTCTCACTCTTCATCTGTGGCGGGACAGCCTTGTTTCTTACAGGGACTACAGCCGGCCTGTTCGAGGACTTTGGTGCAGATTTCTTGTACATGGAAGTTGGTTTCTTCCCTGTACCGAAGAAAGCAGCCCCCACAAAGATCTTGGGTTTGGGCTTCAGGCTGCTGAAAGTGATGGTGATGGATTTCTTAGCCTCTGTGTGCTTGGTGCTGCTGGCTGGAGCAGAGGTGGAGGTGGTGATGGTGGCTGTTGTTGTTGCTGGTGGTTTAGCGGGGATACTGTTGAATGAATTGATGCAACAAGTGCAGAAAAATAAATAAAATTATAACCCAAAAAACACAGAGACAACGTAAAACTATCAAGTTCAGGAAACTACGACACAGTGTCGAGGATGGACTGCTTTCTAAAAGAAAACAAACCTGCTGCTAGGTTTAGGCAGCTTAATTGTCTTTGCAGATGTTGTGACGCTTTTGACGCCCATCTTCCCTGCTTTACTGGATCCTGCAGTGGTCTTTCTCTGCTCGCTCCCTCCTTTAACACCCTTCTTCCTTTTCTTCTTCTCCTGAGAAGGAGGAGAGGCAACTGGAGCAGGAGGATGAGGAGGAGGCGGCAGAGACTCCTTTATCGCCTTCCTCTCCAGCGGAGTGAGATAGACAGGTTTCTGTTTGCCGTAGAAGGAGCTGGTCACCACTGACCTTTTGAACGGAGATTTACGGGGTGACTTAGCAGGAGAACCTAAAAAGGAGAAACATGAAGATGAAGCTCATGTTTTAGTGCACTGAAGAGGGAGAAGAAAGACTTATGTGCATTAGGTCCCGGATCTGCCGATTCCTTACCTGCCGGTCTGCGTGGAGATTTCTGCGGTGAGGGACAGTTCTCCTTGTCTAGATGGCTGACTGGCCTCTTCCTGGGGGACCTCCTCTTCACAGGGGATATGCACTCACTCACCCCCTCCTTGGATGGTTGACTAGAGGAGGTAAATAAAAAGAAAGTCAAAATGAGAGCTCAGACAAAACAGGTGTAATTTTCTCCCGCTGTGACACAAAGATAAATCTGCACACCCTCTCAGAGCTACAAGAATTTAATCAACTCAGTATGTTTAACCTGCAGGTTTCTGAGAAGGGTGACTTTGTGAGGTCAAAGCACAGTGATATGAGCTTCTTGTAGCACTGACTATGAGTGCAGGCTCTTCTTCTACCAATACCAAGGGCTCATGTATCTGTGTGTTTTATTTTTAAATATCTCAAATAACTCACCTATCAGAGTCCACAGAGGGGAGCTTTCTCTTCCTGGTAGAAATGGGCATCATGTCATAGATTTCACCTACACAGTGAAACAGTAAAATTAGCTCATTAGGTCTTCAACTAAAGGAGTAAAAATGCAGCATTTAATGTCATAAAGACAGCTCTTGTGTACACTCAGTACTTTGTTGGGGCTCTTTAATCACAAATCACTTCCTTGAACAGCAATAAATATAAATGGATGTGCATGTAAGATGAAAAGATGCTTTACGGTCAGTCCTATACAAAGCTTTAAGATGAATGCTGATGTCTAGTGTGAGATAGAACAGAGTGGCTATGTCCATAACATGATCAATAAATGTTTGAAAACTAACATGTTAAAGGAAACTTAGCATTATAAAAGAAACTCTGATTTTTCACTTTTAGATCAAGCTTTAAGAAAACACCTCTACACATAGTTACATATGTTGAGCTCAGACTACCCCTTAAGTTCATGGTAACAAAGCAGCTTTAAGCAGCAAATTAGTGTCTCGTTGAAGTGGAAGATCACAGATAAACCAGCATGTCTGGATCAGATTTTAAGTTTGATCAAAGTATGACAGATTTTAAACAGAGGTTTGAGTATACTGAAGGTGCATTGCATTTGGTTGCATCTTAAGATGTCCTTTGTATTTAACTTTACACCTTAGAATCCTAATTTCTTAACATGTCTGTGTCCGAATACTACACATAATATCATGAACGACGCCTTAAACTGCGTAGTTTGTGTAAATGGAGGCTGTTATGTCAAGTAAAGAGTAGCTGAGAGGGATAATTGGCGGGATTGTTAGCTTGAACAAATGTGGCTGCTTCGATATAAACTTACTTCATTAACGTCTCACAGACTGATAACCCTGCTTTAATGTACATAAAAAGAATCTTACCTTGCTACATAAGACGATAAATCTTGTTATAAAGTTTGACTCTCTGTCTGCTCAGCTCTGTCTCCAGCCCGCGTTTCTCCTCTCTGTGTTTTGAAGAGCGCGCGCCAGCCTCTAAAAATTGCACAACCAGGTCAGACCCGGAAGCGAAATCTCTTTATTGTCTCTTTCAAGCTGCCGTAGTTATAGCCCGAAGAAACTTCTAGGTGTTCCCTTCAAAATAAAAGCTGCGTTCACGGAGAAGTCGTAAGGAACATTTATAGTGAAGGATAGACCACATAAACCCAGTATAAAGACGCATTTATGTCCAAATTATTGTTAATTAAGCCGTTATAGTTCTTTTTTAGTTATAGCCCGAAGAAACTTCTAGGTCTTCCCTTCAAAATAAAAGCTGTATTCACAAAGAAGTCATGTAAGGAACATTTACAGTGAAAAAATAGACCACACAAACACAGCATAAGACGCATTTTTTGTCCAAATGAATGTTGATTAAGCCGTTCTAGTTTTTTAACGTCTTTTTCAGTTTTGTTACATGGAAGCGGATTATGAAGAAGAACTCTCTGTAACTTGACTCAGCTAACAAACAACTTCCCGGGTCACCTTGTACATGCGAAAAGTGACAGCAGTACCGATTAGTTGGCACAAAGCTGATAGTTGTTCGTTGTTTTTGTAAAAAGCGTGTGACATTTGAGCCAAATTAACTCGAAATTCGTGTGTTTATCGTCCACTTTTAAGTTACGGAAAATGGTGTTTTACTTCACAAGTGCCGGTGAGTGATGCTACAGAGTTAGCCTCGATGCTAGCTCTTAGCCCCTTCATTTTAAAGCTTAATATCTCACTTAAAAGACTTTTATCTGTTATTTAACTTGTATTTGTCTACTGTTTTCTCTCTCAGTGGTGAACCCTCACCACACAATCTACATGGGAAAAGACAAGTATGAAAGTGAGTGTGTTGACGGGTCACAGAGACAAACTCTCCCTGTTGTCACTTAATCTGATGAACTAATCTTTGTCATTTAACGTTGAATAAACTCTTAATAGTTGTGTTTTTACACTTTCAGATGAGGATTTAATAAAGTATGGATGGCCTGAGGATATTTGGTGAGACTTTTATCTCTTCTTTTCTAACCTTCACTCAGGGAAAAGATGGTAAAATAACTAAGAATGTAATATTTTATCATGTCTTCTATTATAAATCATGTTTGTCAGGTAAACAGAAGTATGGTGCTGAAAATGAAAAATAGTCTGTTGTTATCCTTCTGACTGGTAGGATTCAGCTGTGGTGTTGCTGGAGGAAGAAATCTATATTCTAACTAGGGATGCAGGATATTGAATTTTTGTCAATATCTTGTATGTTAGTATTTTGAGCCCCATTTCAGTCAATGCCAATAACAATGTATCCATAACATGTTCCCACCAAGCTGAAAGGCTTATTGAGAGCAGTGTTCAAACTCTTTAGAGATTTTTCCTGATGTTTGGGATAATGCTTCTTGAAATGCACAGCTATCAATGATATGTTGATAATATTGTGCATTCTTAATATAATGTTGAAACAATATAACACTGCCAGATAACAGATACTTCTTACTATTCGACTCTCCACTTCATGAGTCCTCATGGTGGTGCTGATGACATTCATCCTTCATGTTACCTTTGAGGGGGCATTTTGAATTCTTGATTTAATCACAACAAACATTTTTTTAACTGTCTTTTATAAATGAGTAGAATCACGCTATCCTGGTGTAACTGCAATTTTGAGCCAAGTATCAGTGCATGAGTGACTCTGTGATCTCAAGCCTCAATTGAAATAGATAATGTACTTGCAAATATACTTGAAATATTAATCAGATAGTTTCCTGACCTTGTCCCTTTTTTCTATAATCAGGTTTCACGTGGACAAGCTGTCCTCTGCTCATGTTTATCTAAGACTACCAAAGGTAAGAAGTTCGCAGTAAACCTGGAACACTCACATTCGAGGACATCATCTTATCTTGAGTTTAGTTGTATTTTTAATTAGTATTTATTCAGATGAGTTTGCTTTCTATATATTTAAGTTTCCTTTATCTGTCGTGGATTTACATGTAACTGTGTAAAACAGCAGGGATGAGTCACAGTGATGCCCAGGTAGTTTAAGTTTTATAAACAAGAGGACACAGCAAACCTTTGCCTAATCGGCCTTTAGGGTGTGCTGTTGCATTGAGCAAGCATTTGACTGGTTTTTGGAATTCAAGTATTTAATACTGACTTTTTAACTCCAAAATCAATCAGACTTCATTTTTATAGCAGTTTTTTTTAATCAGAATCTATTACAAAGAGATTTAAATAAACAGAAAGTCAATAAAACATCCAAACCTCCTTATGTATGCAAAAGATTTAACATTGAAAAAATCAACAAAGAGTTACAGGATTAAAGGTCAAAATCAAACAAATGACACAATAAATAGGAAGAAAAATCACCTTTTTTAACATCTAATTCTAACATTGAACACACGTAGGGAATAAGAGTGTCAAACACTGTGCAAGCACTATTTTCAAATAAACTTTATTCACAGACTGTCAATTACAACAAGTCTTTAAAGCAGCAGTAACAAGGCACTGTTAACCAGAAGTAAAGAAGAAATATTGCTATACTGATGTAGAATAAAATAAAACAAATAACAAATAATTACCTTAATTCTACAACATCACAAAAAAATAACTGTCAGCAATTGGTACAACATTTTAGTGTCTCCAGGCTGGATTTTATGTGAGCTATGAAGACTGTAAAGTTTGGTTTCTGTTATTTGGTATTTTGCTGATAAAACATAAAGCAAAAGAGTAATGATATTCAAATAACTTAAAATGCTTTTAGGTAAATCTGATTGTTTAAACTGTGTGTGTGTGCGTTTCTGTTTCAGGGTCAGACAATAGATGATATTCCCCCAGAGGTGCTGATAGACTGTGCACAGCTGGTGAAAAACAACAGCATCCAGGGTAAAGATCTGCTAAAGAATAAACTTGAGATTTACTAATAAATCTCGTTTTAATGCTCAAGCATGCCGTCTCATGTCTCATTTCTCCTGTATCATTTTGCCAGGCTGTAAGATGAACAACATCAATGTGGTCTACACTCCCTGGGCCAACCTGAAGAAAACTGGAGACATGGATGTAGGACAGATTGGCTTTTATCGACAGAAAGAGGTCAGTAAAATGAGGTGTGTGCGCGCTACATCACCAATCTGTTCTCCTCACTGAAACACCTTTCACACTCTCATAGGTGAAGATTGTTGCGGTGGAGAAGAAGGTGAACGAGATCGTAAACCGCCTGGAGAAAACAAAAGTGGAACGCTTCCCAGACCTGGCGGCTGAGAAAGAGTCAAGGGACCGAGAGGAGAGGAACGAGAAGAAAGCTCAACTCCAGGAGCAGAAGAAGAAAGAGAAGGAGGAGCAGAAGAGGAAAAAGGAGATGGAGGACCTCAGGTGCGTCCAGAACACTGATTCTGTCTTAGAAAATGTAACCAAATAACCAGACTGCACTATTCTTGAACTTAAATTTCTGTGCTGTTTGAGGTCAATTCTGGATAATCCTCAATGTCAGTTTCCTCCATATCGATTAAGACAATTTTGAAAAGGAGCAATAGCTCTATTAAAAGTTGATTTCTCTACATTTCGGTTTCTCTTTTATTTTCCAGGAACTATACATCGCTGATGAAGTCTGAGAATATGAAAACCAATGAGGTGAGGACAAATTAAGACTCATACAGGGATGGTCAGAGTATTTTTGAGAAGAGGTCAGGGTTCGAATTATTTTGACAGTCAAGGATATGCATTAATTAAACACATAGCATAGATGTGCCACAGTTTATTTGTAGGTTTCAGCTCACAAGCCTTTTAAATTGACCTTGAAATTCTTCTTTCTAAAGTGTGTGCAAAGGGCGTCAGTATGTTCTCTATCTGATAACAGTAGCAGTGATGTTGTCTGTAATGTCCAACAATAACTCTGTCATTTCCAGGATGGTTACGATTCAGACGACTTCATGTAAGCGTTAAAAGCTGAGCAGCAAGCAAACCAGATCCTCCTCCACCCCTCAAACCTGCTGTCAGGATGCTCCCCTGCTGCTTTTGTTTGCTGCAACTCTGCACTGACTTTGAGGAAAAATAAAGACTAAAGGGTACCTTACTGCTTTTGGACACTTGGGGGCAGAAAGCAAGCCGATGAGGGACAGCACCGGCACCTATTCTACGTGCCAATCGGCTCAGACGCTGCATCCAGCTTCTACCAAGCTGACTGGCTTTCTCATGGCGGGATGACACTGTCGAATAAACACAGAGCAACGGGAGTGAATGCTGAGGATTCACCTGGGAGGAGACTCTCAGAAATTGTTTGATTGGGTTTTCACGTCTATGTTGGCTGAAAAAAAAATAGCATACAGGTGTTTTAATAACCCTGAATACCTTTGTGTTCTCTCCATGTTGTCATTTCTCTGCATGTCAGATTTTATTAAAAATGATTCAATGTATGAATTAAAATCACACTTCAAGTTGCTTCTGCTGACAAACCCTCATTTTTCTCTGGCAAAGCGCCCCAAAATCAGTCCAGGTCATTGTCATTCATTCATTCATACATAGTCCTAGAGATTGAGTTGGTCCTAAATTAAAGTGTTTTTCATTTGTTAGAATCATGATAATATGACTTTTTATTGACATACTCTTAAAGCCTACAGAATTTATCACTACTTCACCCTAAAAGGAAATAAAAGGTTGTGAAAAAGGGGTGTTAAAAAAAGCCCCCAGAGACAGTAATAAGTTAAAAAAAAAGGACTCTTGTATTAGAAGAGCTCTTTCATAGGTCTTTATTTGATTTGATCAAGAGAGGATTTCTTACTTAATATCCAAGGTGATAAAAAAAAAAAAATGTGTCTTTTTATGTTACCTTAAAACATCTTTTACAGTCCATTGAAAGCAAGTGAGTGTACTCTAAATGAAAAATGTTTTAAACAATTAAAAATGTGTTAACTGCAAATTTAACATGACATTGTTTAGTTTTGAATTGTAGCAGCTACCCTTCAAACAGGAATGGCAATGCAATTAGATAAAATAAAACCATCTCCCAGTGTGAATATTTATGTTAATTTTCTTTTATTAAATTTCACTTTTTGTTTTTCCTAAAAAACAGACCTGAAATGTGAAGGTTGTAAGGCAGTTAAGAGCGTGCTTTGCATACAGAAACACATTTTTAAAAGTTATCATGTTAAATGTTGAGAGATTTATTCTGATTTTGTTCATCCTCTTTTTCATTAAAGATATTTGTTCCTGCTGTTTAAAAATTAAAACTCATCTCTCCTGAAAATGGTAGCAGCAAAAGTTTTCAACACTCAAGTGCTAAATCCAAGCATTAGGCATCACATGATTGTGTTTTTAAAGATGAGGACTAATAGGGAACGGGTTTTTCGAAAGTGAATGTTTGTTCTGATCAGATAAAATGTAACTTTGTTGTCACAACTTGAATAATAAAAAAGACACTTTCTGCTTTCTTAGTTTTTTCCTGCATGCTGTGTTTTGTTTTATAGTGCTTTAGATTTTTGCGTTTTTATTAGTTCTTGACTTACATTTAAGGAAAAGTGAGGTTGTTTTCTTTGATTGAAAGTAACATGAAAGTTAAAGTTCATAATTTTAATAGAATCCTTTTGGGATTTTTTGGGGGAAGGTGCGGACCATGGATTCTATATACAGTCTATGGTGCGGACAGATTGCTTTGAGCTCTGTTATTCAAAATGAAAAAGCTGGAGGATGCGGGCATCGATCCCGCTACCTCTCGCATGCTAAGCGAGCGCTCTACCATTTGAGCTAATCCCCCGCACGTTATGAACGTCATGACTTCACAATATACAGCTAGATTAGTCGGATTCTGTACGTTGGAAAGGTGACTTCCGTGGACAATGCTCGCCTGGTCCCGTCTTTTGGGGTATACAATTAAGCATTCAATTTATCTACAGCTTAAAGAAATGATACAAGATAGACTGCGGTCTTTTTCGTAGGCATGACAGTAAAGACTTATACATTTAAAAACAAAAGAAACTTCTATATGGAGGATACACGGGATCACTGTCGACTGTATTAATACCGACTGTGGTCCTTTTGGTGGGCATTAGATAAGACATGAAAGAATTATAGGCATTAAAGACTTATTAATTTGAGGGTGAAAAATATCGATTTTGGAGGATGCGGGCATCGATCCCGCTACCTCTCGCATGCTAAGCGAGCGCTCTACCATTTGAGCTAATCCCCCATGATGCAGCATCCGTGACGTCACAATGCACAATTCATGGAAAGTGTACAAATCCAGAATTCTTCTTACTCCGGTGTTTAAGACACTCTTAATAATCCTTTACGAAATGTGAAGTTTTTATGTATCTATTTGTAACATCCATAGTTAAGGGCTGTTTTTCCAGGATTTCAAGGTTAAATTATTAGAAAGCCTTAAATGTCGAAGTAATTAACGGTAAAATAGTAAGATGAGCAGCGTTCGGTGTTATACCAAATTATGTTACCTATCAAAAATCGGATTTTTAGCTAGCTTGCTTGTAATGTTAACACTTTGCTGTTCGTCGCTTTATTTTTTCCCTTGAGTGACAAACATGCAATTTATTTCGAATGAACACACTAAACAAAGTCAAGTTTCCTTACCTTTTGCTCAGAAAAATAGCTGAGACGCGGATTACCAGTAGCCTTCCATTTGCCAAACTAATGTTGTGTACGTCCCCTGGCACTTGACTAACTCCTATTACCCAAATTCTACAAGGCAAAATTTACCTCCTTCGAGCCGGATTTGAACCAGCGACCTAAGGATGTCTTTGCATTCACACTACAGTCCTCCGCTCTACCAACTGAGCTATCGAAGGGGCTGGAAGTCGTTGTGGACCAAGTGATTCAGAAAACGGATTCTAGTTATCATAGGTCTTTGGATGCCAAAGGGTATTATTTATGCCGATTTAGAAAGATTTTTCAAGTTAATAAAAGCATGTAATTACTTCACTGTATGTGTGAATTAGTATAAAGTACCATCACATGAAAATAGGCTTCTTTTTACTCAAGTGAAAAGGTATTTTGGCTCAGAGCTGATGTGATATTTTTATTTTTTAAAGTTCAAAATTCGATATCTTTATGGCCTTTTTGATGCCTTATAATGGGCTTTGTCAAATAACAATGATCAACTTTAAGGTTTTTTTTAAAAAACAGGGAGACAAAGTGCTTTACAGATCTAGTTACTGCTCTAAAATATTGATATGATAGGAGTATATATCGACTATTTTTAGTAGCCATCTATAGAAAATCGACTGAATTTAATTGAAGTAAAGGCTTCAGTGGAAATTATAATGAAACACAAAGTTTCCGGTTTTCGTTGGGTTACCTATGAGACATAGGCCTACTAAGCTATAGTTTTCAAAAAGATGTCGTTTTGTACCGAAATAAGGAAGGTCTTTCTAAAGTAAACAGCATTTTAAATCTCCATGGTAACCTGTAACGATGTAAAAACTTTAAATCATTACAAGCCAAAGAGAGCGATCATTTCTGAAGATCAAATCTGAAGAGAACAGCACGAAAAACTTCAGTGGCTCACAAATTTACAACTTTTGACGGCTTCATAGAAAATAAAACCTCACCAGACGATTAAGGACTCCGAGAAACACCTCTAACCAACACCTGAACAAAGAGGACAACATCTACGACATGGAGACCGTAAGATTTCATGTAAATATTAGCATACAAACTTGTGTTACTGTCGACACTTTCGTGATGGTTATAAGCGATGCATCGACAAGGATTAAATGTGTGCATAGATATTTACAGTGTTTATGACTTTAATGTGACAGGCATTATCAAAACTAGAAAAATTGCATTTCCTTGCAGAAAATGCGTGGAAATGCTAAGTGCTGAAAGCTGAAAAAGCAATGCTAAACTGCTAAAAAAAATGGAGGAAGGTTTAAATGTGAACTTGGTTAAAGAGCTACAGAAAGAAAAGTAGAAGTTGGATGAAAGTGAAAATTGCTGAAGTACAAATAGTATGAATGTGCTTCATAAATTAAAATTGTATTCATGCAGAATAAGGCTAGAAAAACTGTCTGAAATTGCAAAAAAAATTGGATAAGGAAGAAAATTACCTTAAGACACAGAAAAGTAAGAAGCGGCATAAGTTTAAGTTGAAGTACTAGAAGACGTATGATAATAGGTAGTTGTACTAGTGATATTAGTAGTCATGTAAGCAGTAGAAGTAGTTTTAGAATAGAAGAAGTAGAAGTCAAAGCAGTAGAGCTCGTGGTAGAAGAGTAGAAGTAAAAAAAATATTAAGAGACGCAAGAGCAGTTGAGGTAGAAGTGAAGATATAAGTTAAAGTGATATAAGTAGTAATTGTAGTGGTAGAACTGGGATTGGTCAACTGTAAAATATGATTCAGTACAAGTAGATTACTAGCCCCACACACTTGTAGCTCTTTGCTGTTCATTGTTATTTACAGTTTGTTTTTGTCTCACTGCAGCACTGACGAGGTTTCTCAGAGAAGAGTGCCACAGAGTGAACTGAGAGTCGCCTGTCAGCAGGTCAACCTTGGGTGAGTACACGTGATTTTCTGGATTCATCACTTAAATCCAAGCAGCTACATTTTGATAAAAACAATCCTCAGTTTGTGTCTGGAGCTGTGATATTAAGATATGATTCCATTTGTTGTGTTTGTGTGTCAGATTTCCAAACCCAGCCCAGATATGTTACATGAACTCCAGCCTCCAGAGCTTGCTCACGCTCACACGGTTCGTGCGGGACATCAGGAGCCAGGAGGAGGTCTGGAGTCTGATCCCAGAGGCCCAGCTGATGAGGTGTAGTATCTGTAAACACACACACACACACACACACACACACACACACACACACACACACACACACACACACACACACACACAGTTAACGGTTTAAAATAAGTGTAAAAGATGACTAAAGTAGAGGGTTAGGTTGTTTTATGCCAGACTGCATGAGTAAGAGTGGTACATACAGCAGATAACAGCCAGCATAGCTGTCTGCGGGAGTTCCTACGTTAAAGCAAAGCTATGCACTGCAGATGGGTCACAAGAAGCAACTTACACCACTTTGAGTCAAAAATATACAATTTTTATTTTTGTTTTAGATTATTATATATCGCCTTCAAACACCTGAACTATCCTTGAATAATTTCACATGAAACATGCCAAGTACAAGGTTTACGTTGAGAAATGGTCTCTGATTTGTTAGTTTTGTTCACCAATGTTTCCTGGTTTGGTTCAGAAAAGATCATGGCTTGGATTAAAATTCAACTGTACATGCTCTCAAACAGCCTCAACAACAGAACGTGTTGTTGAAGCTACGAGTCAAACTTTTGACGTAAACTAAAAACTGAAATACAAGAAAGAAAAGGAATAATGCATCAAAATTAATATTGCTATTCAAAATTGACCCAAAGCTTTTTTGGTCCTCAGGATATGAGAAATATTAAGCTTTTGTCTTTTTTAAAATGAAAAATCTGGTTTATTGTGTTAATGAACTAGCATTTAATGATTAATTATTAATAATAGGTATTAATATACAGGACTGAAACTGAGGAAAAGATAAAAATAATAAATAATGAAAACTTGTGAAATATGTCAATGTCAGATAATTCAAATGAAGTATTGTAATTAAATGGGTTTTCAAATCTGACATATTAAAAAAAATTAACATACCCCAAATCATTTTAACTGGTGATCACAAAAATGTCCCAATCTGAGTTTGATTGGTTTTTTTAATGTTAGCTCATAGTGTAAAATGTTGGATAACAATATATTTTTTTCAAAACACACACAATGTGTATGGGTGCCGAGCTGTGAGTGTGAGGGCAAAAGAGTCTGTGTGCAGTGAGTGGTGTGTGCACAAAGTTGGGGAATGGTCTAGATAGGGAAAAGTGATTAACTTATGAGAAAGTGACAAATGATGTCTTATTAAATATATAATGATATGATATAAGAAATTCACATATAAGGGAAGAGATACTGTTGCCTTTGTAATGTTAAAAAACATATGAGCCCTGTTTTTTTCTTTGTACAGGGACGTTAATAGAATAAGTAACTGCTATGAGCCTCTCAGGATAAAGAGGACGTTTGTACACCTAATAGTAAGAAATGAGCCCCTTATTAGATGAGGAGGACTTTGGATGGTGATAACATCCTCGATTAAAATGGCAATTAAAGAAGTGTACACAAGCACATTTGTCTTCATACAGATACAGGAAAAAACAGAGTAAAAGATTGGAATGATTTGCTAACTGATGGGTTTGGTTTTCCTCTGTGTATGTGTGTGAATATTTAAAGTGAAGGGTCACTTGCTGATGATATACCATGGTAAAGGGGAATTGTGTATAATAAATTTTAGTGGTTAGATGATAGAAGAAATCTTTAAATAGTGGTAGTAAACGTTTTAAATTGTATTGAATGAAGTGATTGTAATGTACTAAGCATTTGATTTGTCTTTTGTCCTTAACACTGATGCATGAGAGAGGAGAGGAAAATGGAATGCATCTGACGCTGGAGCTCCCATGAGACAGAGAAGAAGATAACTGGCTGTGCTGCAAACAAGAGGGGGCATGCGGATGAGAGGCTCACCAGGTCCTGCTCCCATTTGACAGGCCAGTACGGTTTTATCTACAAACTCTTCTCCTATGTGTCTGCTGCTACTTAGTTGTACATACACACATTTATAGTGGGAACACATTTAGTTGGGTGTAAATATTTGTTAGTGCTAGACAATAAGAGCAGTAGTTTTGTTGGTAAAAAGAAAGGCTTGGCAATAGACTGACCAGTTGAAAGGGCTGATTAAGTACCGCAGTATTGTTGAATTAAAAGAGCATTTCCAAGAGGTCCAAATTTTGCTGAAACGTGTGGATGTGGTTTGTCATTGCTGCTTGGTAAAATCACACAAATTGATCAATGATGAAGCCAAAAGAAATAGCAATAGCTAAGTGTGCAGCACATAAAGGGGACATGTCAAGAGTAACTCAGGGCAACAGAGCAGCTGATGAGGCTGCAAAAGCTGTTACAGGGGCAGATAAAGAAGGCAAAGTTCTTCAGTTGATTCTGTTACTGACAAATCAAAATTATTTTTACTCCATTAGAGAGAAACACGTGTGTCTAAAAGTTGTTCTGTGTGTTTGCTCTCAAGCTAATGGCTGGTACAGTCTGGTTAGTGTCATCAGTCATTTAGGCAGCGAAGGGAACGCAGGTAAAAGATTCACTCAGTGAGGGTCAGATCAGCCAGTGCAGTCTTCTGTTAGGTCCTCAGATCCATAATAGATAGATAAATGTCAGTCAAAGGCTAGAGTCTTTAAAGTCTCAGGAATATCAAATTAACATTAGCCTTCAAACCAATGTCTTTGTAAGAAAGATAAAACATTATGAAGTCGTTGAATCGGTCTCATTCAGCAAAAGCTACAGCCCGCTCTTGGATCTTGGTAACATTTTCCATCATTTTACTTTCAAAGAACTGCTGAACTCCTAAAAATGTTTGAAGAAACTGGTTATAAACCAATTTTTATGATTTATAATCACATAATTTAACATGTAAGCTAAAGCACCAGAATTAGAATTAGAAGTATACTTTTATTTTTAGAAATGCAGCCAAATAAAAGTGAAAGTCGCGGGCACAAAAAAAACTACAGTAAAGTACAGACACTTCAAAATTATACTCAAGTACTATATTTAAGTAATGCTACGTACTTACTGTACAACACTGTTCTAGACTTTGCAATTCATTAAATCAAAAATTCAGAGAGCCTACTAACTGTTAAAGTTTATGAAATGACACAAAGCAGAACAACTTTTGATGGTGAGATCACTTGATTTACTCTTTGTGCTGTTGAAGAGAGGCTTCGTCTAAATTTGGGTAGAATAGAAAAGAAAAGAAGTTGTAGAGAAGAAAAAGATGTTCAAATAGAAGAAAAAGAGATGCCAAAAGTAGAATAGCAGAGACTAGTAATGGGAGTGTGCTAAATAACCGTGCAAGATTAATGAAGACAGGGCCCATATCTTCTTAACGGTAAGACATGTGTAAATTAGTGACTAATGTGAACGTCTAGCTCAAAAAGGATAGTCGAATTCGGGCGTGGAAAGAAAAAGTGAGGAGTAAAACCCGGAGCCCAGGGTAATTGGCAAATAAATGATGAAAAGAGATAAAAGGTAAAGAGATAAAGTGAAAAGAGAAAAAAGGCTGAGATGGCCCAGGAATAGAAAAGAGAAAAAGTTAAAGAGACAAAGTGAAAAAGAGAAAAAGGCTGAGATGGCCGAAACAAGAGAAAAAGTTAACTTAATGTTAGGGAAGTCGTGATTGGATATACAAACCGGTAAGGACAGTTTAAAGAAGAGAAAAGAAATGAAGTTAATATAAAGTTAGGGACGACGCGATTGGGCATACAAACCGGTAAGGACAGTTAGAAGAAAAAAAAAAAGGCCTGTATACTATAGTAAGGAAACATTGAGCTCTTTGAGGAGAGGTGTGTTGGAATTTGCGTGTGTGAGAGAAGCTTCAGGTGTGTGTGAGAGGAGTTTGTGTATGGGTGCCGAGCTGTGAGTGTGAGTGCAAAAGAGTCTGTGTGCAGTGAGTGGTGTGTGCACAAAGTTGGGGAATGGTCTAGCATAGGTATAAGTGATTAACTTATGATAAAGTGACAAATGATGTCTTATTAAATATATAATGATATGATATAAGAAATTAACATATAAGGGAAGAGATACTGTTGCCTTTGTAATGTTAAAAACATATGAGCCCTGTTTTTTTCTTTGTACAGGGACGTTGATAGAATAAGTAACTGCTATGAGCCTCTCAGGATAAAGAGGACGTTTGTACACCTAATAGTAAGAAATGAGCCCCTTATTAGATGAGGAGGACTTTGGATGGTGATAACATCCTCGATTAAAATGGCAATTAAAGAAGTGTACACAAGCACATTTGTCTTCATACTGATACAGGAAAAAACAGAGTAAAAGTTGGAATTATTTGCTAACTGATGAGTGTGGTTTTCCTCTGTGTGTGTGTGAATATTTAAAGTGAAGGGTCACTTGCTGATGATTATGTTTAGAGGGAAGTCCTAGTTAAAGATTAGGAGAATCCAGGGAGCTTTTTCTCCCCCTTTCTTTCTCTTCTTACAGGCCTGAGAACAGAAAGAAAGCTAAAAAATCTAGTTTAACTATCCTAGTTGTGTGAAAAATTAAATGATATACCATGGTAAAGGGGAACTGTGTATGATAAATTTGAATAGTTAGATAATAGAAAAAATCTTTAAATAGTTGTAGTAAGCGTTTTAAATTGTATTGAATGAAGTGATTGTAATGTACTAAGCATTTGATTTGTCTTTTGTCCTTAACACTGATGCATGAGAGAGGAGAGGAAAATGGAATGCATCTGACGCTGGAGCTCCCATGAGACAGAGAAGAAGATCATTGGCTGTGCTGCAAACAAGAGGGGGCTTTCGGATGAGAGGCTCACCAGGTCCTGCTCCCATTTGACAGGCCAGTACGGTTTTATCTACAAACTCTTCTCCTATGTGTCTGCTGCTACTTAGTTGTACATACACACATTTATAGTGGGAACACATTTAGTTGGGTGTAAATATTTGTTAGTGCTAGGCAATAAGAGCAGTAATTTTGTTGGTAAAAAAAAAGGCTTGGCAATAGACTGACCAGTTGAAAGGGCTGATTAAGTACCGTAGTATTGTTGAATTAAAAATACATTTCCAAGAGGTCTTAATTTTGCTGAAACGTGTGGATGTGGTTTGTCATTGCTGCTTGGTAAAATCACACAAATTGATCAATGATGAAGCCAAAAGAAATAGCAATAGCTAAGTGTGCAGCACATAAAGGGGACATGTCAAGAGTAACTCAGGGCAACAGAGCAGCTGATGAGGCTGCAAAAGCTGTTACAGGGGCAGATAAAGAAGGCAAAGTTCTTCTGGTCACTCATGAAGTAGACTTGGAAGATAAAATCACCCTCAAAGACATAGTCTCAATGCAAGAAGCGGCCTCTGAAATAGACAAACAGTTATGGCGTGACCGAGGTGCAACACAGGATACCACAGGATTGTGGAGGAATCATGAAGGGCTGATGGTGGCACCTCCAGACCTACTTGGATTAATGATTCAGGAGGCACTTGGGTTAGCACATGTTGCAAGGGGGAAGTAAAGAGAAAAATCACAAAGGAGTATGGTTGTTGGGCACCATATTTGCTTGAGCAAATTGATTATGTCATTAGCAAATGCACAATTTGTCTAAAGAACAATGTTCGTAAGGGAGTACTGGTTCCTCCTGGCTATGTCCCAACTCCAACTGGTCCTATGCGGGAACTGGTTGTGGATTTTGTTGACGTGATTAAACCAGTGGGAGGTAAAAGGTATATGCTAGTGGTAGTTGACAGATTTTTACGATGGCCCGAAGCTTGTCCAACCAAACAAAAGGATGCTCAGTCTGTTGCCAAGTTTTTGTGTAGGGAGGTCATAAGCAGATGGGTACTTCCAGATCGCATATCCTCAGATAATGGGAAGGAGTTTGTGGATAAAACGGTGCGGTTAATTTAACAAAAACATAGGGAAGTCGTGATTGGACATACAAACCGGTAAGGACAGTTAGAAGAAAAAAAAAAAAGGCCTATATACTATAGTAAGGAAACATTGAGCTCTGTGAGGAGAGGTGTGTTGGAATTTGCGTGTGTGAGAGAAGCTTCAGGTGTGTGTGAGAGGAGTGTGTGTATGGGTGCCGAGCTGTGAGTGTGAGTGCAAAAGAGTCTGTGTGCAGTGAGTGGTGTGTGCACAAAGTTGGGGAATGGTCTAGCATAGGTATAAGTGATTAACTTATGATAAAGTGACAAATGATGTCTTATTAAATATATAATGATATGATATAAGAAACTAACATATAAGGGAAGAGATACTGTTGCCTTTGTAATGTTAAAAACATATGAGCCCTGGTTTTTTCTTTGTACAGGGACGTTAATAGAATAAGTAACTGCTATGAGCCTCTCAGGATAAAGAGGACGTTTGTACACCTAATAGTAAGAAATGAGCCCCTTATTAGATGAGGAGGACTTTGGATGGTGATAACATCCTCGATTAAAATGGCAATTAAAGAAGTGTACACAAGCACATTTGTCTTCATACTGATACAAGAAAAAACAGAGTAAAAGATTGGAATGATTTGCTAACTGATGAGTGTGGTTTTCCTCTGTGTGTGTGTGAATATTTAAAGTGAAGGGTCACTTGCTGATGATTATGTTTAGAGGGAAGTCCTAGTTAAAGATTAGGAGAATCCAGGGAGCTTTTTCTCCCCCTTTCTTTCTCTTCTTACAGGCCTGAGAACAGAAAGAAAGCTAAAAAATCTAGTTTAACTATCCTAGTTGTGTGAAAATTTAAATGATATACCATGGTAAAGGGGAACTGTGTATAATAAATTTTAGTAGTTAGATAATAGAAGAAATCTTTAAATAGTGGTAGTAAACGTTTTAAATTGTATTGAATGAAGTGATTGTAATGTACTAAGCATTTGATTTGTCTTTTGTCCTTAACACTGATGCATGAGAGAGGAGAGGAAAATGGAATGCATCTGACGCTGGAGCTCCCATGAGACAGATAAGAAGATAACTGGCTGTGCTGCAAACAAGAGGGGGCTTTCGGATGAGAGGCTCACCAGGTCCTGCTCCCATTTGACAGGCCAGTACAGTTTTATCTACAAACTCTTCTCCTATGTGTCTGCTGCTACTTAGTTGTACATACACACATTTATAGTGGGAACACATTTAGTTGGGTGTAAATATTTGTTAGTGCTAGGCAATAAGAGTAGTAGTTTTGTTGGTAAAAAGAAAGGCTTGGCAATAGACTGACCAGTTGAAAGGGCTGATTAAGTACCGTAGTATTGTTGAATTAAAAGAGCATTTCCAAGAGGTCTAAATTTTGCTGAAACGTGTGGATGTGGTTTGTCATTGCTGCTTGGTAAAATCACACAAATTGATCAATGATGAAGCCAAAAGAAATAGCAATAGCTAAGTGTGCAGCACATAAAGGGGACATGTCAAGAGTAACTCAGGGCAACAGAGCAGCTGATGAGGCTGCAAAAGCTGTTACAGGGGCAGATAAAGAAGGCAAAGTTCTTCTGGTCACTCATGAAGTAGACTTGGAAGATAAAATCACCCTCAAAGACATAGTCTCAATGCAAGAAGCGGCCTCTGAAATAGATAAACAGTTATGGCGTTACTAAGGTGCGACACAGGATACCACAGGATTGTGGAGGAATCATGAAGGGCTGATGGTGGCACCTCCAGACCTACTTGGATTAATGATTCAGGAGGCACATGGGTTAGCACATGTTGCAAGGGGGGAAGTAAAGAGAAAAATCATAAAGGAGTATGGTTGTTGGGCACCATATTTGCTTGAGCAAATTGATTATGTCATTAGCAAATGCACAATTTGTCTAAAGAACAATGTTCGTAAGGGAGTACTGGTTCCTCCTGGTTATGTCCCAACTCCAACTGGTCCTATGCGTGAACTGGTTGTGGATTTTGTTGACATGATGAAACCAGTGGGAGGTAAAAGGTATATGCTAGTGGTAGTTGACAGATTTTTACGATGGCCCGAAGCTTGTCCAACCAAACGAAAGGATGCTCAGTCTGTTGCCAAGTTTTTGTGTAGGGAGGTCATAAGCAGATGGGTACTTCCAGATCGCATATCCTCAGATAATGGGAAGGAGTTTGTGGATAAAAAGGTGCGGTTAATTTTACAAAAGCATAGGGAAGTCGTGATTGGACATACAAACCGGTAAGGACAGTTTAAAGAAGAGAAAAGAAATTAAGTTAATATAAAGTTAGGGACGACGCGATTGGGCATACAAACCGGTAAGGACAGTTAGAAGAAAAAAAAAAAAGGCCTATATACTATAGTAAGGAAACATTGAGCTCTGTGAGGAGAGGTGTGTTGGAATTTGCGTGTGTGAGAGAAGCTTCAGGTGTGTGTGAGAGGAGTGTGTGTATGGGTGCCGAGCTGTGAGTGTGAGTGCAAAAGAGTCTGTGTGTAGTGAGTGGTGTGTGCACAAAGTTGGGGAATGGTCTAGCATAGGTATAAGTGATTAACTTATGATAAAGTGACAAATGATGTCTTATTAAATATATAATGATATGATATAAGAAATTAACATATAAGGGAAGAGATACTGTTGCCTTTGTAATGTTAAAAACATATGAGCCCTGGTTTTTTCTTTGTACAGGGACGTTAATAGAATAAGTAACTGCTATGAGCCTCTCAGGATAAAGAGGACGTTTGTACACCTAATAGTAAGAAATGAGCCCCTTATTAGATGAGGAGGACTTTGGATGGTGATAACATCCTCGATTAAAATGGCAATTAAAGAAGTGTACACAAGCACATTTGTCTTCATACAGATACAGGAAAAAACAGAGTAAAAGATTGGAATGATTTGCTAACTGATGGGTGTGGTTTTCCTCTAAAATGCCTAAAACGCCTAAAATGACTCGAGAGGAGGCCAAAGATGACGACCAACTCCGTGATGCAGAAGGAGATTGGATGAACAAGACAACATGGAGAAGTAAAGTAAGTAAAGTTTGATGAATGTGTTTGTTTCATTAAACTGTTGTATTTGTGTGCTGCTCTATTAACCTGCATTTTCTTCATCTTTCATCTCCTTATATTTATCTCTATACAATAGACACACGCAAGGATGAGAGTGAAGATGATGAGCAGCCTAAAGAAGAAGATAAGATGAGAACAGCAGCAAAGATGGTGAACATGGACAAGAGTTTCAGGGCATGAAGGTACACTGACTGCATCCTTTGTTCTTTTCTTTCAGATTGTAATCACTTCTTAAAGATTGGTCTCTACATACTTTGGTGGATATCTGTTAAAGGATATTGTATTTTAATATTTTTGTCTTTTCATTATAGTTTAACAAGTGTAAGAGTGGCCTCCTAACGCAGCAGTGATCCAGCTGGTGACTGAAAAGGACAGAAGAAACTCTGGAAGGAGAGCAGCCATGTTGACACGGAGGCTGCACCACATTTTGCACATGCAAATAAATTGTGACATTTTAGTTTAAACCATGTCTTAAGTTGTGTTTTCGAAAGATGAAAGTTCTTGAACCCTTTGCACACACTTACAGCCTGTCTCCTCACAGCATTTTAAATTATTTGTATTAGATACCATATCATATGTGCAGAGAAGAAGAAAAGAAGAGTTCAGAAAAACACAAGATTTGTAAAATATTAAGACTGATGAGGCTGTAAAACCAAGTTCTTAAATACAAACTGATTTATTCTCAAGTGGTTTGTTACAGCCGCTAGAGGACGCTTTATGTTTAGTGCTGAGTATGCTTTTAAACAGTCTTTATTATTATGTCAGCACTGTGGGTCAGGTCAGGTGAAAAGAAAAACTCGTCATAGTTCTCAGGTTTGTTAGGGGTAAAAAAAAAATGTGGCTGAAACCACAACAGGAGTTACTAAAAGAAAGAAAGAAAGAAAGAAAGAAAGAAAGAAAGAAGGGAGGACAGATGGCTGGAAGGAAGGGGGGTAAAAAAAAAAGCCCAAACACTTACAATCATTTTTACTCAAGCTCCTTGTGTTAGTAATCAGAAGACATGAATCCTGTCTCTTCTGCTGATTATTCAACACCTTTACTGGCCAAACTTCAAAACGATTTATAACCAAAGAAAGAAAAGAACTGGAAGAAAGAAGGAAGGACAGAAAGAAAAAAAATATGATCAACTTTACCTATCAAATACTGTAAACTAGATGTCTTCATCCTAGTTAAACATTTTGAGATTGAAAGGTAATTAATTGTTTGGTAAACTGCTTTGGCAGAATCAAGCACTACTCGTGATAATAAAAACAATTCAAACATGGATTAAGGGAGGAAGAAAGAAGAAAGAAATGTTTAAAAGAAAGGGAAAAAGAAGAGGGAGAAAAAGAAAAGAAGAAGGGAAGATAAAAAATGAAGCAACTTTGCCCTCATGATCATCGTTTTTATCAGAGCTATTTCTGAGTTACATGAATGATCTTGAGTCTGTGTCTTCTGCCACTCAGCGAAAACATAAAAAGAGAGAAAGAAAGACAGAAAGAAAGAAAGAAAGAAAGAAAGACCATTTAATCGTGTTTGATTTATTAACGGTATTGTGTGAAGGATAAAAAAGTCTTTTTTATGCAGCTGACATCCTTATTCACATATCTGTATGCAAGTGGAGTTATAAATCAGTTCTATGTCATGCTAACATCACTGTAGGATAAGATTCATTCTAATCTTATGTCATGAGTCTCAGTCTTATCTTAATGTACCATAAGCAGAGCACCTTTCAGCATTTAGAAAGTTAGAGTGGCACAGAAGAAACCTTCACACTAAGAAGGCAGAAAACCTGGAGCAGACCCAGACCCCTGCTAAAAAGCCATAAGATAGAGACAAAAACAAAGGAGAAATGGTTCAAAGTTCCTCAGCATCCCTTGGTCTACCAGAGAGTTATCTTGAACTCATAGAGTTAAGTCAATTGTTTTTCTGATTGGAGCAGCTGGTCACCAACCCAGACCCTCGTGTCCCGGTGTAGCGGCAGGCTGCCCTTCAACACATGCAGAAAAACTTTACTCAGCAGGTATGATTTATTGGAAATTATAAATGCTTAGTAGCGACTCATAAAAAGGGTTACTTATTGCTCTGCTAAAAATCAACGAGCCACCATGTGCCAGGTTTTTTCTATTGCGTAACCAGTAAGTGTATTATTCAATAAAAGGGTCAAACCTTATATGACAGCAAATGACTGTGCATTCAGAATCCTGGCATGTTTTTTCAGTCGTGTCTTCTCTGGTCTTTATCAGGGTGCCCAGATCCTGGTGTTTCCAGAAGATGGTCTACATGGGTTTAACTTCACTCGACAACCATCGTAGGTTATCTTGAAACAATTCCTGACCCCCAGCAGGAGAGCTGGAACCCCTGCACAGGGCCGGAGAAACACGACAACACTGAGGTGCACAGATACACACTCATGTTTCATGTCTATCTTGTTTTAAAGATACCCACGAGCAGCCAACACTGGTCTGTTATCATGGATTACATTTCAGAACGGTTGTTTTACAGGTTCTCCAGCGGTTGAGCTGTATGGCTCGTCGGAATAACATCTACATTGTAGCTAATATGCCTGACCGGCAGCCCTGCCCCCTGTTTACAGATCCCACCTCCTCCTGTCCATCTGATGGACGCTGGCAGTTCAACACCAATATTGCCTTTAGGTGAAGTTGAGATCTTAAAATAGAGACATCTGGCTAAACTCCAGCAAATGCATCAACACATGAATTCCTAATTTCATTATCTTCTAGGTCTGATGGCCTACTGGTGGCACGCTACCATAAATACAACCTTTTCCATGAGGAGTCCTTTGACACTCCACCACAGCCTGAGATCATCACATTTGATACTCCTTTTGCTGGAAAATTTGGCCTGCTGATATGCTTTGACATCCTATTTTACAAGCCCACTATAGCACTGGTGGAAAAGGCAAAACCACTCACAATTGTGTATTTAGCTCTATGTCCCTGTGCCGGATCTCTTTTTTAAAAGTAGACTCTCTTCCCGCTCCTTTTAGGGTGTTCATCAGCTGATCTTCCCTACAGCTTGGTTTAACACCCTCCCCCTGCTTGACTCTGTCCAGTACCATCGATCATTAAGCCGAAGCACCAATGTCACCCTGCTAGCAGCCAACCTCCGCCATGATAATAAGAACATGGCTGGGAGTGGTATCTACACACCTTTTTCATCCATCTACCATCACTCAAAGAGGGGAGACCCAGAGGAGGGCAAGCTGCTGGTGGCCAGGGTGCCGGTCTTAGACCCAGAGTGGTCGGGGCAGAGGGTGGCCACAGAGGAGGAGAAACTGAAGTCTGAGTCCACTTCATCCCCTGTTACAGACTCTGGATTCTGTCACAGTGAGAGCTGCTCTGATGCATCTTCAGTCCCTTCATCATCAGCCACATTCAAATCATTCATGATTGGTGACCTGTTCACATTTGTCCTCCTAAATGAAAAAGAGGGTAGGGTGAAGGTGTGCAATGGCTCCTTTTGCTGTCACCTGCAGTACAAGCGAATTTCACAGGGTGACAGTGAGGAGTTGTATGCATTTGGTGCGTTTGCTGGGCTGCACACTTTGGATGGAGAACTATCCCTGCAGGTATGAACTAAAGGGTTTATGGATATAGACACTGTCCTTTACAACATGTCTCACCTGTATCCTTCCTTCTGCAGGTGTGTGCACTCATCCGTTGTGCAGGGTCGGACCCAAGCTCCTGTGGACAGGGAGTAGAAGAAGCTGAGGCCAAAATGGACTTTGTGATGGAGGGGAAGTTTGGAACCAGATATGTGTACCCATCAGTTTTGACGAGTCAAATGGTTATAGAGGAAGTAAAGCATTTTGACAAATCTGCAGATGGAAGAGTGACTTTAAAACACTCAGACATGACTGCTGGACTGGTGACCGCCTGTCTGTATGGACGGATGTATCACCTGGACCACGAATAAAATGCTATTGAAAAGGTGTGCTGAAATATTGTATCTTAATAAAAAAAATAATGTACACAGTCGTAAAATAGTTTTATCTAGTGTAACAAATCAGCTGTGCTGATCACACACTACAGTGAATTGGAAATGAATTATTTGATTTTTTTTTTTTTTAAACTCAAAATAAATCTTTATGATCATTTGGTTTTCCTCTGTGTTTCAGTGGTATCAATCCTAAATATTGCTTGTTTCTTTGAAGATTTTATTTGACATTTTATTTTGTCCCTAGCTATGTTTGCAGTTTTCACCTGAATTTAGACACCCGTGTGCTAAAATTTTACATGGTGTGCGCTATATCCAGATCATAAAAACAAATAAGGCTGCTTTATGTCATTATTTTAGAGAAAAAGGGATATTATTTTTATTCTAATTATTCCTTTAAAGCTAAGACACCAATCTTTGAACACAGAAAAACTGGGAAGAATGTTTTCTTTTACAAATTGAAGTTCATCTTTTAATTCTAACATGATTGTTTTTGTTAACTATATAAAAAAAGAACTTTTTTTCCCCCGGAAATGTTTTAGTTAATTCTGAGATACAATTCTTGTTAATCCAGGAAACAAGAGCAGTTTTATCCTCAAATAAATGCAGTACGCCTCTGTGTTGAAGAACTCTACATTTCTGTCAAACATTAATCTCAGATATACCTCAAGGTAGGTTAAAAATTTTTTTTTTAAATAACTTTGAATGCATGAATCAGGTAAAAAGTTGAGATATTATGGCGTTTCCGGGTTAAAATTGTGTAATTTCCTGTGGTTTTAGTCAACATCAAAGCAGAGCTCTGGCGCCGTTCGACGGTGCGGTCTCTGAAATGGGACACAGCCACAGTGTAAGGTACTGTCAAAAATTTCGAGATGGACTGTTAATTTAGATTTCCTCCATCTCCTTTCAGCACTCCTGCAATTACGTTTGAGTTGTTTCAGACTTCCTGCAACCTTTTAGGTCCTGCTTCGAAAAATACAATGTAATAGTTTTCAACTTTTATTGAAACCACTACCTTTTATCACCGCGAGTTTCATTTCAAACTGTTCATTTCGAGGGAGAGGGACCATAATATTTTCACTGCTTTTTGAAAAAACATCCATTTCATTATGTTGACACTTCCTTTGATAGTGGGACTGAGTTTAATATGTTTTATTTCAACATTTTGTTGTTTTGTTAATGATTAGTATGGATTAAAACATAAAAAAGGACACATACGTACAAATTGAATTCTCATATGAGGCCGAGAGGAATACTGGACAAGATCAGCAATCCTTGGGGTAACACCCTCCTTCATTAGGCTGAAGGACGCAACAAACACAAACATGCAGGTACATGTCTTCACAGTCCCAGGTGACAATGTTGATACCATTCACACTGCCCTGACCAAAAATATTAATTACCCTTCCCTTTAGGCACACACCAGTTCACGTTTCCATTGACGTCTCTGACTCGTCCAGCAGCAGTCAACCTGTTGCTGTTTTTTATATTACACACAAAAGCATCAGGGAAATTGCCCTCTCTGGACAAACACTGACATTAGGAGGGGAAAAGGGTGTTCTATAAAACACACAGAAGTGTGATTGTATTTTTGCATGCAGGCAGTCAGGATAGTTGCTGTCAGACTATGTCGACTATGAAGTCCTTCATGTCTTGAGGAATGCCTTCGAGAAATAACTTGCGCTGTTGCATATTGGCAAGTAAACTTTCCTGCTTTCCTGCATTTTATCTCATTAAGAAACAGCTCACCTTGATGTACATGAATCAAAAACATGAATCTTGTTTTTCTGTTTAGGACAACCATGGAGGACACCACTGCACGACTGAACCTCCATACTCTCCACCAATCTACAAACTCATCTCCTCCATCTTCCTCTTTTCAGAACTCCTCTTCCAGTCCTCCTCCAGGTGACCTTCTCATCTCTCCTAATGTTGCCTACATGGCTGCTGAGCTTGTTATTGCCTTCCTCTCCATCATTGGAAATCTGCTGGTGTGCGCTGCAGTGGGCCTCAATCACAAGTTGCGCACAGTCACCAACTACTTCCTGGTGTCTCTTGCAGTGGCCGATATCTGCGTGGGCGCCATCGCCATCCCTTGTGCAATTCTGACAGACATTGGTTTACCACGCCACAACTTATACCTGTGTCTGCTCATGCTGAGTGTTTTGATCATGTTCACGCAGAGCTCCATCTTCAGCTTGTTAGCAGTGGCAGTGGAACGATATATTGCAATCTTCATGCCCTTCCGCTACCAGGTCCTGATGACACAATGCAATGCTGTGCTGGTGATCCTTGCCACATGGTTGTTGGCATTTCTCATCGGTGTTGTTCCTCTGATGGGCTGGCATAAGTCACCGCCTGATTCAGGTTACTGCTTCTTTGTCTTTGTGGTGGACATGACCTATATGGTCTATTTCAACTTTTTTGCTTGCGTGCTGACGCCTTTAGTGATCATGTTTCTAATATACGCACAGATTTTTGCGACAGTGAAGCGGCAGGTGAGGCGGATAGCATCTGAGCAAAGTGGCAGAGCAGAGGGACACTCAAGGATTCGTCGAGAGATGAAGACTGCTACTTCTCTATTCCTGGTTCTCTTCCTTTTCACCGTCTGCTGGATCCCGCTCCATGTCATCAACTGCTTCCTGCTGCTCTGCCCACGCTGCCCTGTGCCGTTTGAACTGCTGCTTACCGCCATTATCCTGTCGCACGCCAACTCTGCTGTCAACCCCTTTCTATATGCCTACACCATGACAGCTTTCAGGGACACCTTCAAGGCCATTTTCTTGTGCTGCAGAATGGTGGGAGACAGGGAGACTTCACATGTAGCCAGCAGTGAGGACAGAGGGGGAGCAAGTGTCCGACATGCTGACCAAGCTTGACTAGGATCTCTCAATTTGAAGTTAAATATCTGAAACTCTTTTCATACAACCTGTAGAAAGAAATTCAACTTGGAAACACTTTTACTTTGAGCAGAAATTCAATAAAAAAAAACATGTTTTCGCACCAGAAATATCCCAAATTACTGTGTGTTACAGTAAATACACAACAATGTGTTATGTACTTTGTATCAATCTGGCCTCTGCAATCGGGTTCAACTTACTGAGAAATGTTAACAAGTCTTAGCCGAGCATCTCAAATCTGAGTTAATGTAAATACTTTTTTAACGATCTGATGATATTCACAAGGAAATATATTTGAAACTTGTTTTTATATCCACTTCTGTCTATGGTTCAATGACTTTTACACCTTTCTGAGAGACAGATAATTATGAACAAGGCAAAAAATCTCAAAATATGAGATAAAAAATGTTAAAATCCATATTAATTTACTATGAAGGCCAGAGAAAAGCGATCTATCCATTTTTGTTACTCATGTATCAAGGCATTCACATATTTTATGTGACAGACTATTTTGTAATTTCACTTGATGATTCCTCAGACCTATTACAGTTTTCGGAATCAGTTGAATGCTGGGGTAGAAGTGAAGTTCTCTCTTTCTGTTGCTCTTCCACTTTTTTCTCCTCCCGGCAAAGACTGAAGGGCCAGACTAGCACCCTAGAGGGCCGAGCTATGGCTTAGTAATACAGAGGCAGTAACTACATGCTTGTAGTATGACGTTAAGCTGTAAGCAAAACAATGAAAAGCTTTTTTCTACTCCTTAAATTTTTGAAAATAGTCTGCTCATATTTAAAAAAAATGCAATTTCTGTTGTAGGCAGTTCAGAAAAGAGGACTTAAATGCAATGCATGAATAAATTGTATTTATCACAGCTGTTATACTGTCAAAAACCCAAACACTACAATTGATGCAGTGTGCCTACGCAGGGGAAATCCTACTTTTCTGTAAATATGCATAAATAGTTGTATTAAAACTATTGATTGGAGATTAACAGAGGGAATTAATTATATGGCCATTCATTAAAAAGTCACACTAAACCCAATGTTTTGTGTTTGTTTGAAAAAAAAAAAAAAAGATGAGCACTTCTCACAGATATAATGAATGATACTGCACTTAGATTTAGGGAAAATCAGCCGATAACTGGCTCGAAAGAAATAATGTTAGTTGGGAGCCAAAATTGAAATAAAGGGAAAATATTCATCTTCTTTTCTGTTTGTTTCTTTCTGCTTTCCCCCCACAACTGTCCTCAACCAGGGACAAGCAATTCTTTGCCCAAAGACTTCAGTTTGGTGGACTCTGCTGGTTCTGTGCCACTTTGGTCTGTGCTGTTATATCCTCCCGCAGAAAGTAGAGACGTCATGAAAAACCCTGGTACCCCTGTGTTTCCTCAGCTCCTGTAAGATAGTTTGACCTAAAACTACCAGAATTTTGTGTCAAAAAAAGGAGATGTTTTGAAAACACTTGTTCTTGTGATGTCAAAAACGCGCAGTGCATGAACCTTTTACTCAAAACTAACTAGATTGGTCATTTTTAGCAAAACTTGTCTGCAAAATCAATCACAACCAAGAAAACTGAATTACCCTTACCATGGATGAAAATATCAAAAGTATTATCAAAGATCATTTCTCATACTCATTTTTTATTCAACAGGCAAAAAGCACTTAAAGCAAACACAATTAAATGCAGTGACAAATTAGGCAGATTTACTGAATTTTCTTGGAAACAGGGAAGAAACAATACTTAGTTTGTTGCCAAAAACATGTGCCAGGTACAACTCAACGCTGAAACAGTTGTAAAATGCACCTTTCAGAATTTCTCCATCTAATGAGGTTCATTGTGATAAGGTTAATTGTTTATTCTAATAGAACTATTTTTGCATTTATTGTTTTTGCACAACTTGCAAACCATCAGCTTCTTAACGCAGAGACAGTTTTAGGTTTGAAATGTAACACAAAACCTGTCCATCTCGTACCAATATACGAAAATTCTAGACTGTTTTTTAAACAAGAATGTGGGCTGAAAAAACAATGACTTACTGCGCCACAGGTTGAACATAGCTTTATGTCTTATCTCTTACACATCTAGCTTCACTGACGCTGATCATTGAGGTAGTAGAGTTGAAAAAGTGGCAAAAAATCAAATATCTGATTTAAAACATAAGTGTCATTACTATAAACTCACATCACAATCATACCCCTTGCTTTCAAGTAAGTGTGCAAAACCAAGAGCTAAAGGTAAGACAAGGGCTTAGGGTCACAATTGGGATTAGCCCTTAGTGTTTCAATATCAATCAAACTGATTGGTCAGTAGACAAAGTTAAACTGAAACTAAACTGGCTGAGTTTCTCTGAACATAGCCTGTTGTGGAGAAAGTTAGGTAATCACTACAAGTTACCATGGTGATCTACCTTAGTAAGGAGTAAACAAAGATCTGTGTTGGTGTAATAAGGCTCATCCATGAGAAATGAGTTTCAGGCGGGGGGTTAGGTTTCAGACAGTTTTTTCCTCTGTGATATCGAGAGGTTCCTGATAGTTTGAAATGAGACAGCATACAGTCCACAGCTGATTAACTGAGCCTACCATAGAAAGAGGAACAGGCCCATCCCAAAGGCAGTATCTCTTCACCCTGTCTATGGCTCTCTCTCCTAAAGCCCTCAGACGAGCAATAGCTTGGGTCTTGCATGTGTCTTTAGTGCTGAGCTGAGGAGAATTCTCCACCGGTGAGATGAGAAGTGTTGCCCCCACTTCTGACAGCATCTTCTCAGTTGAGGAACACTTGTTGGCTATCACTCCGTCTCCAGGCTCGAGTAACTCTAAGATCTGTGATTTCTTTGTTATGACAGCATCTGAGAGGGAGCCATTGTACAGTTTGGACACAAATGTGATAAGGCCACATGGAGCGATGCCTATCATACTTTTATAAGTGATGTGTTTTTTGTACTTCTGGGGGGTCTCTGGCTGTAGACAGTGGGAGGGTGCTGGTTCGCAGTGGATCTCGGTGTAGTCAATTATCACTCTCACTTGAGGGCAGTGAAGCTTTACCTCCTCAGGCATTGTGGCCTGCACTTGCCCTCTTGTCATCCACATTGGTAGTGAGCCAAGAATGAGGTAGAGGTAGTTAGTCCATGTTAAGATGATATGGTTAACTGTGAACAAGCTAACATCAAAGATGGCTGACAATGTTTTTTCCCGCAGTCCAGCTGCAACCCGACAGAAAAACAAAAACAGCTCATCAATAAGTGGAAGCCTTTTTTCATAGCTAGATGACTCGAGGACTGTTTGCTGGGCCTTGGACCAGTACACAAGCCTTGATGCAGAGGGGTACACTGACTCCCAAAAGACAATGAAGACTTCCATTGAGCTGAATCTTGTGTAGTACTGAAAGTCACCATCAGTGCGGCAAACCTTGAAAATCAGTGGCTCTGGCTTCTGGACTGTCTGCTGGATTTCCGTTTCCAGAGTTAGAACTTGATGCTCCAAATCTTTTATTCCTTGTGTGGCACTGTCCAGTATATCTTAAAAGGGAGGAAAAGAGCACACCAGTCAAAAGGTATCCTTCATCCATCCATCCATCCATTCATCCATCCATCCACCCATCCATCATCCATCCATCCATCTTCACGAAGTCTTTATCACCTGATGCTATTTGTAGATGAGCGTGACAACAAATCTTGACCCCTCTAAGGCGCAGAGACTAATTAAGCTAAATGTACACATTTACACTTAACAAGATTTTTAGATGACCCTACACTGTGGGGTCATCTAAAAAATCATAAAATCAACTGAATATTTAAGGTTTTAATGCTCATGTTTTTTCCATAACAACTCTCCAGTACAGGATGCAATCTTTGTGTTCCTTTCTCTATCAGCAAGTTGACACATGCACTGTTACAGTGCTTAATAGCCTCGTCTCCTTCACAGGTAAATAAATTTAAATGATGTTGTTGCACTACTTACAGCTTGTCATCATCTTTATCTTCTGTTAAAATTAGATTTTTTCCCAAATGTTGAGTAAATGTTTCACCAAGGTTCTCTTTGACATGATAAGAATATCAATACTTTCAAATCTATTGATTGTAACAAAGCTACACTGTAGTGACATCTGTATTATAGTTTGATGTTAGTGGAGGTTTGTGGTCATCTACTAATTAAAGTATCTAGGCTTCCTCTGAAAAAAGTTTTCAATCCCCATCCACAATGTTTGCCTATTTCTCCTGGCTGGTGTGGATATCCAACATATTCTTTCCAAGAAATCCACGAGTCGCTCAAAGAAAAGAGGCATCTAAGCTCGACTCTTGGAGCAAGTGTAGACCACCATAGAACTGTAATAATATTGGACATTATAGGTTTTTAAATTTCAATACACTGCCTTAAATATTGAAACTCGATACCAATTTCAATGATGGAGGGAGAAATTGATATAATATTGGCTTCCTGTAAGATTTATCTGCAGCTTTTGTTGTTGACAGTATTTGTTGATATTCCTCCACCTATGATTGGGGACTGTTCTTTTTTTCTTTTTCAATTTACTCACATTCTATACAGTGGTCTCCTCATTTTTATAAAAGCTTCTATGTTAATTAATGACTTGAAGCGGGTGGATATGTTTGACTATGATTGTTTTGTCTTTTCTGGCACTCTTTGGAGGGGTAAAAACTTTAGACGACACTACTGTATTTTTTTCTGCTTAATAAAAACAACAACCTCTACTCTTTCAATAATACTTACCAGGAAAAGGACAGCCAGCGTAGTTATGATCTTTTGCCAGTGCATCTAAAGAGACCTCTATTTTGCTAACCACTGGCAAAACCATCAGCTGAGGGTCATCCAAGTTAGCAACACGAGGACGTTTTAGCACATGCTGGTACTCTGACTCCTGCAGTGATGAGCCTAGAGGAGTGGAATATGATGTTAAACTTGATTTTATCTGCAAATCAATGGCAGGCATTTTCAGTTACCATACAAAAAAAAAAAAAAAAACACTTTTCCAAATTACATCACCTATGCTTTGTGTGGCAACATACACTTTATTTCTTTGTATGCACAACCCTATTCCAAAAAAGTCTGAACACTGTGTAGAATGTTGTTAGATTAAATCGTGTTGGTTTACAAATTATTTGAGCCCTTTACTTGACTGAGGGTTATAAAAAAAACTAAATCAATAGAAGAAGTGAAAAAAAATTACAACTTATCATTATAGAAAAGAAGGTTATTTTAACTTTGACATTCACAACAAAACGTGGGTCTGGTCTTGAAAAAGAAACCCTGAAAAGTTGTGTAATACCTGCCTTGTAAAGATATAGTTTATAAAGCACTATTCTCACTTCTTATAACACTTTAAAAACATTTCTTTAAATGTTATCAATGCTTAATATCACTTACAGGATTGTTATAAAGGCTTATAGATGCATTTACAAGGGTTCATAAATGTTCTTATGGTGCTTTATAAGGGGGGGGGGGCTAATATTGGTGTTCATTTTCATAATTGTTGTCTTTTCACTACACATTTCATTAATTATGAGGATTAAATTATAAGCAAACCATTAACTTCTCTCTTTTTTTGACATTTTACACAGTGTCCAAACTTTTACAAAATAAGGGTTGTATCATTTGAAGCTGCACCCCCTAGTGAGGGCAAATGTGTGATAAACTCAACAGGGCTGCTTACCTCATTACTCTGCACAATAGTATTTATATCTTAAAATAAAAAAATGTAATATTTCATGTATAAGCAGGTTAAACAGGGCTATTCTTCACTTACCAAAGTCATTCCAGTGGAATCTAGATGGCACTGCCCCCTGTTTGACGCGGATTCGTCCACTGACTGATGTATAAATATCCCCTGGGTTGAAGTGTTGACTACACACAAAGGTGCTTCCACGGAGGACTCTGAAACTCAGCCCCTCCTCTCTCCTGATCGCCTTAATCCACTGTTCACGTACATCAATGTTGACGGGGAAATCGTGGAAACTCAAATAAGGACACTGTTGTGTGTTACTCGAACAAAAAGGAACACTGCAGTAGTATCTTCTTGACGACTCTGCCATTTTGCACCTCTTGTATGTACAGCTGTTTAAATAACCACAAATACAAGCAAGATGGTGAATAACATAAATACAATTACATATTTTTCAATATATGTGTCAGTTTAGATCACACTTTTTCAAGAGTTGGAAAACACAAGTGTTTACTGAAATCCACATGTTTCACCCTCAGACCTTTAACTTCAAACAACGTAAGCCTCATGTTACTTCTTCTGCAATTATCTTTTCCAACCACCTGAGACCCTTACACATGTTGTTTTTCATAGGAAAGATAAATGATAAAAAGCTTGTTTGTTTTTGAAGTTCAGTCGCAGATACAAAAGCTGAATAAAAGCAGAGCAAATGATACCTGCAAAACGAGCCTCCGATGTAAACATCTATAGGGAGTTGCGATATGAACACTAGATGCCTCACACACCTACCCACTATGCGTCAAGGTCGCCGCCATCTTGGAGCGGTTCTCGTCGACAGTTTTGCGGTCAGCACAAGTGTAGAAAACCTGTGGGTTACTTGACAACAGCGTTTGTTTACACTCACCACCATGCTTGCCAGCAGTCACCAGTACCGCTCCGAGAAGGCAGTGATCTTGTGACGTATGCGCCGCAATTGTCTTGCAATTGGGTCTCGGGCATCTAGAGTTATGATATCTATGGTCACGATAACCTGCTTGGAAGAATCGCGGAAGTTGACTGACGTCATTGTGAAAATGACCAATCGGTGCTCGCATGCACAGGGAGCGCGGGCCCACTTGTCCAATCCCAGACTCTGACCTCGCAATTGACGAATGACGTTCAACCCATAGGCAGAACAGTAAAGGTACCGTCTTAGTAATAAGCTTACTAGGCTCTGCGGATGGCACAGCATAATGTTATTAAACTCTTCCCCATTCCCCGTCTACATACCACGCAACGGTCTTCTACATAAATGTGTGTGTGAGATCCATATATATTTATGAGCACATCTGCAGGACCTCCCTAAGATACGCTTCACGCATGTTCATCAGATGTGCGGAAAAAAATGGACACCCGCGGTTGTAAGCTTGATAGAGGATTTTAACAGTGTACAAAACTTTATAAAAGGAAATTACGTGTTTTAATTGTAATTGTGACGTAATGAGATGACAATAAACTGCAAAATACTATTTCGTAAAATAACTAAATTTACATTTACACATTCTGTTTACAGGCTATTACACTTAATAATTGCTATAAATGTAACCAATGTGCGATAGAAATGGTCTTACCTGGCGGAGACACAGTCGTCAGCGCCAGAGCCAGCTAACCGCTGCAACCCAAACTCTTGCTGGACATGCGGCTCCTGTATCTCCTTTTTGGGGTCTTTGTTTTTGTTAGGCATGTCCTTTGCAGTAGATGCAGAAATATCCATTGCAGCTGGCTCGGGTGCTGAGCAGTAATCGTGGTCCATTAAGAAATCAATGTTATGTTTATGCTCGTCCTCGGGGTCTGGTTCACTTGGCTCTCCGGCTCTGACTGACACATTGCTACGCGCTTTTTGAACGTTGTATTCGTTCCACTGAAATAGTGTCGGCACAGCACATTTTACCAGCCTCATCCTACCCACTGGAGTAGTTGGCTGAACTAGATAATCAAATGAGAAGTGCCGGCTACAAACTTTTGTGTGAGAGGTAATCAAAAGTTTTTCCCTGCGAATGTTTACTAGCCATTGCCTCCTCAGGGCAGGAACTTTGGGAAAGCAATGAAAGCTGAGCACACCATTATATTTAGATGACGCCGTACAAAGTGGTACACAGCAGTGCTCAGCGTATTTACTCTTCTGTCTCTGGAAATGTGAGGACTTGCTCACCCTCATTTCAAAACAACCGCTGCGACATGTTTCAGGCTCCATAAGAAGCTACCGGAAATGATTGGGTGGTGTAATACGAAACAGGAAATACGTCACAGAGCTTAATGTATACGGTTTACTATCCTGCTTAAATCTGTCCTTAGTTTGTATTTACTACTGTTCTAATTTATAGAGTAGAGGGAAAAATTTACTGATAAAAATACAGCTGAAATGTGCTTGCGTTTCCATTTTTAGTTACAATGCACTTTATGATTTACACAACTGTATACATTAACTTAATCAACTGTGTATTCTGAGTTGTAAATCAGTTTTTGTATCTAGAGAAGTGCATTAATGTTTGATTTATAAAAAAAATCCTGCTGAAAACAAAAATAAGGCTGCATGAGTACTTTTCAGTTCTTAATCATGATCTGTGTAAAAGTCCTGAAGGAAATAAATCCTGAATGTCAAATTGACTTGAAAATCTTATAATGCAAAAAAAAAAAAAAAAAATCACAAAACCAAAAAATGTAAGATATTTTCAGAAGAGTCAACGTTTATTTTGAGGTAAGCCATAAAAACAAAGAAAAAGTATACCACAGACATTGGTTTTCTTTAACAGAATACTTAGCGTGAACACACAACTGACACGGTTACCTTTTCACCATCAGCAGGAAGACAGCTGTAGTGACAAACAAGAAATATATACATGTCAAAGCTTGTACAGTATGTCTGAGACCCAACTGTAAACAAAATGCTCCTCTTAGAGTCCGTTTCATGGGGGAACCCTCACAGGACCTAGTCTGTGCGTGCCTGCACATTAGTAGTTCAAAACTTAAAACTCCTATATTTGCAGTGATTTGCTTTAACTACAAGCTATTTAGAGATTGAAGATCCTCTTATGAGACAGAAAACGACTAACATTTCTAATCCAAACACTTTCTATGTGGGTTTGTCACCATGTTTCAACCATTTTACTGATCTGTGCTCTTTGTCTCTTGAGCAATTTTGCAGTAGCTATTTCAGTACCTAACATTTCTAAGAAAGGCTGCCAGCTAGTTAACCTGATGAAAAAGCGACAAAGTGATGTAAGATTTCCAATAACCGTTGTTTAGCATGGTAAAGCATCACTCCTTTGCCAAACATCTTCTGTTGCAGATAATGAAACTGAGGCGTTTGGAGGCAACTCTGATCCTCTTTTTCCACGACCCTCGGTTGAAAACTGTTTTCCTCATCACCACAGGGATGTTTGGTAGTTAAATTTGATCTTCAGGAGATACTTCATGTTGATCTGGGCTACATCATACACAATGTATCTGGAGAAGAAGTGGTTAAAGAAGACAGACACGAAATGGATAACACCAAGAACAGGCCTAATTAGGAATTCAAATTTTTTCAAGTGCAGAAATGAAATATAGAAACATATGATCTAAAGGACAGTATCAATATTTTTGTAGTAAAAATGTCCTGCCTTCTGAGCTTTGCAAAAGAGTATGCATTCTAGAAACAGTATGCTAAGTGCTTGATGTTTTTAACAGCCTGTGAAGTTATCAATTTTAAGACGAAACATATATGCTGCAGAGTCATCAGCATTAAAGGATACTCGTTGTATAGCAGACTCGTGTCATCTATGTTAGTGTGGACTCCTTTGCCCAGAGGCACTTGCACGCCTTCTAGATTGTATGTGGCACCAGGATCAGGAGCAGTCCTACCCAAACCTGAAAGGAAAGAAACATTGATGAACAAGAGAATAAACAAGTCTGATGCAGGACCCAAAAACAAACATCTACTCAGGGTCTACAGACATCAAAGTGGGCGGTCTGTTTATGATTTTAAAGCAGTATTCCATGTTCCTCCTGTCTTCGACAAACGATGTACATATGAGCTAACTCCTGAGCTAAACTGGTACTCCAATTCAACTTCTTTTTAAGTCCTCATTATAAAATCAGAGAACCTCTTCTCACCTTTAACACTGTGCTTGCCCTTGGGTAGTTTAGTAATGTGGGAGGCTTTCTTCAGTTCATGCCTACAGAAAAAAAGGTCAAACAAACATTATCTTCACTTATTTCTTGGGCACAAGTAAAGGTGGTTGAACTGTCTTTTGATATCAAAAACAAAAATTGTCACTCACATGTTGCCAAGAGCAACCTCAGCCAGCAGCAGGAGTCCGACAGGGTCTGACTGGGAGGTGTGACAGTAGTTTGCACTCTTGGACACCATGTCTGCAAAGTACACACCTTTGCCGAACATGTAACCAGTCTAGAAAAAGAGGTAAAACAGCAGTAGAATCACCAACAGATAAAAACAGATCTACAGAAATCACAGAAGATACAGTCTTTGAGAGATTGAAGGTCTTACAACTTAAATTCATCAAAACATTTATACTCACCACTGGGGCTTCTGGAGGAGCAATGCGGAGACCCTGAGACAAAATACCAGCGTAGTTAGTGGTACGAGAGCCGTGCCACAGCAGCTGGCGATTGTGTAGCTCTTCGAAGGGACGATAACGTTGATGCTCTCCCTCTCGAACAATTTTGAAGATCTAAAGGAGGAGAGAAACCATATGACCAGGTGAGAAGGCGATTCTTGCTCAGTACCGGGGACACGTGAGCTGTCTTATGATAACATTTTTAACAAAGAAGAGGACTCACTTCTTGCACTTCCAGTGTGTAAGTGTTGTGCGTAGCAGCGTGGGTGTTCTTAACATATTGCATAATGATCTTAGCCTCATCAGTAGTCTTGTCAACAACCTGTTGAAAAACAAATATAAAGCATTTTGGAGCGAAAAGGGAGAAATTATTCCATGGAAACACTATGGAAACACAGAGAGACACCCCATACCTCAATCTTGGTTTTGAGTTTCTCATAGTTGATGTCGATGGGGTCGTTGTCATTGTCCTGAGCCCCTCCTCTCAGCAGGCTGTATGCCACTTCAATATCCAGCAGGTTGTCCAACATCTGCACTTTAGCCTGAGCAGAAATGTTTGTAGATGTTGAAGACAATTCATTCAACAATAGAAAACTAGAAAATATGGTATAAGGTATTCTTACTTGAATATAGTCCAGGTTGCTGAGCAGTGGGGGTTTCTTCATGCCGAAGTCGTGAGGTATCAGAGTGTAGAAGCGGTTGGAGAGATCGAGAATCTGAGCCTCGGGTAAACAATCTGATACAGCCTGTGATAAAAGGGGAGTCAGAGTTATTCAGACACAGAGGAAAAGTGATGTGGCTAATATCTGATCCACCAACATGTTTAGAAGAGCTGTATCACTCTATGATTACCAAATTGAAAGGAAGAAAGTGATGGTGGAGAGTATGTTTATGTGAACTGCCAGAGTCTTTCAAGAAAGCCACTCATGAGTCAGGAGGAAGGATTGTAGGTGACTGACCTGCTGTACTTCAGTGAGAAGAGCATATGCGCTTTGGATCTGCCTTTTACTCAGCTTTCCAAGGGGCATCTTCTGGAGGTCAATCTGAGGAGAGGAGAGAGTTTAAGAGACTCACAGAGGAACTAAGTACACACACACACACACACACTGGTTATCATATAAATTCTAATTTGCCTCCAGTATGCATCAAATTGAAGGGCACAATGCACTCTCTTCACAGCAAACACAATATTTAGATCTGCATTCCAACTTTCATGGCAAGACCTACCTCCACACTTTAACATTGTGCTACATATGGAAATTACACATGGAGCACAACAAAAAAAAAAATGTTGATATTTTGAGATAAAAGTTATTTATTATAAGAATAAATGTGTGCTGATGTGCTTAAAGTCTGAGTATTCAGTTATTTTGGAAAATACATTATCGTGTGTAACACAACAAGATGCTTCAAGTTCCTCTTATTACTCCTGACAGCTGGCTGCTCTTTAGATCTTCCCCTTGCCCTTTGTATATTTGTGTGTTTGTTCTTGAAACTTAATCCTTATCTTAGGGGCCTTTCACATCCAAAATCCCCTTAGAAGGTTTGGGCCAGGGACCAAATGTTTACATTGTTGCATTTTGCATTTGGTCCGGTTAGCGTTCACATGGGACTTCAGCTAAACGAACCAAATGGTTAAAAAAAAGAGGGAAAATCACTGGCTGTCACCCGCTCATCTTCATTGTCCCACAACGCACAGAAAGTAGCAGACCAGAGAGAACAATAAGCGTCTTTCTTTACACGACTCACCAGAGGTGGCAGAGACGTTGTTCAAGGAGACGTCAAGCATTAACGCAAAGGAATGCCTCGAACAAATTGTCAGCATGTTTGTTGAACAGAAGAACACCCAGGTACTTAATATCACCCCACTATTGTATTAGTACACAAACCCTCTGCCAGTCATCCAGTTTAACAGACTGTCCGGTGTTTTGACCGGCTGTTCTCCGTCTGCTGCAGCCCCCGGCCGGACATAACTTCCCGGCTTTATTACAGTGTAAATGTGTTATTGGATCATATTGACATCTAAAAAGTCCGGCTGCATCAGCGCTGCGTTCACACCAGCCGCAGACTGGACCATGGTTCGTTTGGAAGGGGACAGAGTCCTGCATTTTCAAGAGGACCATAGTCCGTTTGTTTGATGAAGACCAGGGTTTGCTTGCGCGTTCATACCCCCCAGACCAAAGGAGTAAGGGGACCATGGTCCTTTTGGAACGAACCAAACAGTCCTGGAATGAATGCGCCTTAAGTCTTATGCTAATAAAGCGGCCCTTACACTCTGTCATAGGAAACGTCTAAACTGAAAAAGTGCAAGAAGGGTTTGAATTTTCTTCCACGCTGCACTGATTCCCTGGCAAAAAAAGAAAGGGTTTTTGGGGAGATACTGTTTTTGCATGTTGAATGAAAAAAGGTTAAGACTTTAAAGAAGCTAATTCTCCAATTAAAAATATAATTTCTCATTGTTGGCAACTCAAGGATAGATGTCATAATTCTGCTTTACCCTCCTATGCAAAAAAAAGGGCAAGCATACACACAGATTTCACACTCAGAGCAATGCAACTTTACTATTGGTCATTTAAATCCAGGGGTAACTACACAAAACCCACGGTTTTACTTTCAACTGCATCAAGGAGCGGACGTGTGTGGTGTATACACTGTACACTACACACTCAAGCCTAAAAATTCATGAAGAACAGCAGCCACTGTGCACACAGCTGCGCCTTACCTCAAACTCCACCATGGCTTTCTTCATGCTCTCGACATCAAAGATGGTCTTGATCAGCTCCTGGACAGGTTTGGCTAACTTCGACTTGGTGCCAGCAGTGGCTGTCAGTCTCTTCACTGCTTCCTCATCCTGTTAAGAAATGTTGGATAAAAAGTAAAACTTTGATGCAGAAAAAAATACGATAAACTTTCCCCTTTTGTGCTCGTATTTGTGTGTGCTTACCTGTCCATAGTCGATCTCCAGAGGGTAGAACTTATTGGGATATTTGGTGAAGTTGGTTGTACCCCACTCGTTGCCCGTCTTCTCTTTGTAAACACTCAGAAAGTTGTCCAGAGCTGAGTTCTTGTCGTGAAACTTGTCCAGCTTGTTGCCTCCAATGGTGGTGCCCACTCTACCCCATGACCTGAACACCCAGTACCTGCACAGAAATAACATGATTAAAAAAAGAACATTCTCACAGACCATTTTCACTACAAAGAAAGGAGATGAGATACTGCTGGTGCATTGATACCTACCGTTTCTGTACGTCATCCTCCAGCAGCTGCAGCTTGTAGTAGGAGTTCGTTCCTCTGACGATGTCCACAAGACCCAGTGTGGCGCTATACATCTTTCCACTCTGCTCCAGGACATGAGCACTATTCTCCAGACCTAAGGAAAAAGACACAAGCCAACATTGAAAGAGAAAAATCTAAGGCCAGGAAGGAGGAAGAGATGTTTTTTATACAAGGGGTCTAACAACTACCTGAATCAGGATCCACAGCAGCTCCCCCTTTGACCGTCAGTTTCATCTTCTTGCTTTTGCTGCCGCCTGTTTTAGCACAAATGTGAAAGTTTATAACTACTGCACACACACACACATAAAGCACAGGAGTCCATGCTTTAACACAAGACCCTGTTCTCAATTTTTTAGTAAAAGCAGAAAACCACCCTTTACCTTCCTCCTCCTTCACCTTTCCTGTGCTTTTAGTCGCCATTGCTCCAGACTTGGAGGCCGCAGACGGAGCCGGGGCCTCCACTTTGACCTCTGCACCCCAGGGTGAGATGGCATGCAGGGAGACCAGCTCCTGGAGGGCTTTACCGGACGACTTGATGTCTGTGAGGAAATCCTCAGAGACCACCCGCACTCCGGCATCCCTCGCTTCTTCCATTTTCTTGCACATCTTCTCCACCTCCTCTGTAATAATGGAACATGCAAAATAAAGAAACCATTGATGAGTTTATGGCTAATTAATCAACCCAATGACACAAAGATTTGATAGGTCACTCACTCTTGGTGCTGAGGCAGAGGGAGGCCTTACTGGCCGTGCCTGTGATCTTTCCTCCCAGCTCCTCTACGGCTGCCTTTAACTCATCTTTGTTCTTGACCAGCTTACCCACAGCCAAAAACTTCATCCCAGTGAGAGGTTTGTCTATGAGACAAAGTTGCAAATAAATACAAAAAAAACATAAAAATCACACTATGCTTTTGGAATGTTTTGTTTTTGGTACTAAAATCCCACTTGCTGCAGCAGTTTTATGTTGTCTTCTGTTTGTTGAAACTGTCTTTTTAGATGGTTAAATATTCAAGTAACTCTTGAGTTTTGATGTTTTCCTTCGGCCTCTTTCACTCACCTGCAGGTGCGCCTTCTGGCAGTCTCTCCAACGGTGGTCGGGATGCACTAGCCAGAGGTTCAGCTTTGGCTGCTGTAAGAGTTTGGGAGGGAGCTTCTTTCGGGTAAAATCTGTCCTGACGCTTAAACTTGAACTTTTTCAAGAAAGGGAGTTCATGGAATTCCTGAAACCATGGTGGTGCAATAAAAACAAAAAAGAGGACATTATATTTATAGTTTAGATACAGTTAAGTAAGTAAACAACACCAGCAGATATCTGAATTTTATACCTCATCTCAGTCACTAACTAGAAGAAAATCTGTTCATGAATCTGTTCTGAATCCTGCCCACAGGATACAGGATGTACTGCTATACCAGATATAAAGAACCACAGGGGGTCCAGAAATGAGGTGACCTACCTTGGGAATGACCCAGTCTCTGCGTACAGGTGTTGCGGTTTTGAAAACACACTTTGTCCATGCTGAGATGTCCCCTGTGCAGTAATAAGCGTCACCCTTGAACACCAGCTGACCCATGCACTCCTTGCAGGCCTCCAGGGCGCCAAAAGCCATTCCATCGGCCAGGCAGTCCACCACCTATGGGTATACCGACACATTTACTGCATCATGGTGCAACAACAGCATCGCCAAAAGTTTTTGTATTTGATCTACCTTTACATGTACTAGTTCAATTTTTGACAACTTTGCAGATCTTTGCAAGATGGGTTATTCACACTGATAGAAATAAACCATCAATGTAAATAGTCATAGTCATTTTATTGCTTTGATCTTACTTCGCTGGTAACAACATCAGATTTTCATATCGCGCTTTATCAGAGCCCCTCAAAGTGCTTTACATTGGATACATCATTCATTCGCTCACACAGTCACACATTGGTGATGGTAAACTACCTTAGTAGTCACAGCTGCCCTGGGGCAGACTGACGGAAACGTGGCTGCCATTTTGCGCCTACGGCCTCTCCGACCACCACCACACAACACTCACAATCATACACCAGTGGAGGACACACACTGGGAGCAAGGTGGGTTAAGTGTCTTGCCCAAGGACACAACGGACCGACTAGGGATAGGGGGGAATCGAACCGCCAACCTTCCAGTTATTGGACGACCACTCTACCCCCTGAGCTACTGCTGCCACATGGTCTACATTTCATTATCTGTAAGGCTAGTTATAAACAAATAGTTATAAACACTCATAAATGATCATAATGCTTTATAGAAACAATCATAACACATTATAAAGCATTTCATCATAATTTACAAGGTCAGGTATTATAATGTGTTATAACTGTTAAAAAATCACTGACAATGCCCACATAGATAATGCATCATACATATATTTATGATGTGTTACAATATGCTTTTAAACCTGCATAACTATCATTATAAACATTCATTAATTATCACAAGGCTTTATAACAATAATCACAACACATTATAATAGCTGAACTTGTAAGTCATGATAAAACGCTTTTAAAGTGTTATGATTATTGCTATAAAGCACTGATCATTTATGAGTGTTTATAACTATAGTTATACAGTGCTATAACATGATTATAACGCATTCTACATATAGTTATAATGCGTTATAGAGATAGGCGTCAAGTAAAGAGTTGCCAAAATTCCACGATCTACAGTGACAGATAATATGAAGAGATTCAAAGAATCAGAAGAAACCTGTGTACAAAAGCACAAGCTGGAAAAACAACAATACGGGACATTCCTCAGGCAGCACTATATTAAAAAACATGCTTGTCTTTTAAGTGGAAATCACTGTATAGGCTTTAAATGACTTCCAGAAACCATTATATCTGAACACATTTTGCCAGTGCAATTATAAATGTCTGTTTAAGCTGCACCAAGCAAAGAGGTTGCCATATATAAACATGATCTAGAAACCGCTCTGGGCTTTTTTATTGCTTGTAAATATGGAGCTTAAATGATTTGCAAAGAATCATTTAGTTTTAATTAACAGTTTACACCGGGTCTGGGTCCAGACTTCTTGGTAATTCAGGTTGTAAATCTCTTACCCAATTAACCAAGATGATATCATTTAAACAAGAGAGGTCAACATCTATGTTTACAGCAAAAGTCATAAAAAGACTGGGAGGACTGTTTTCATGGCTGTTCTTTGGGAATAAATCAAAGTAAATATTTACATTAGACTCTCCAGAGGGGACCTCCTGGCTGTTTGCGATCAGCAGCTCCTTCATATCGTTGATCGAACAAAACTTCTTCAGTTTGTCTTTAATTCCCCAGATCAGCTGGCTTTGGTTCTACAGAAACACAAAAGACAATTCAACTTGTTGAAAACATGTATTATCAAAAACAAGGTGAGATCAACTCTTAAATAAAGGGAAACGATACCTTTAACTGCTCCTCCAGCTTCTTCTTTTCATCTTCTTCCTCCTTCTTCTGTTTCTTTGACACTCCATCCACCTCATCAGCTTTACGCTTTCTGAAAAAAGTAGAACGAAGTTTGAAATCCACATTTGGTTTTCAAACTTTTGTTTTTCTTAATAATTCAGTGTTAATTAGACACGAGAAGAGGAAACCTTTCAATGAGCTTTTCAAATGAGGCCGAGAGGGAATTCCTCGGAAATGACACCTGCGCTCATTAGGCTGTTTTATTAGAGTCCCATCAGTTTGTGGACACAACAAACACTGCATGCACGGACATGTCTCCATGGTCCCAGGTGTGGACTTTGATATCACTCATTCTGTCCTGATAAGAAATAATTATTTTCCTTCCTATGAGACCCACACCAGTGCATGTTTCTGTTAATGACCCATCCAGCAGCAGCAGCAGCAGCTTTTTATTCTACACACTAAAGAATGAGAAAAACATCCGCTGGCTTGTCAATGTCTTCCTCTCCACCTAGTCTGGTATCTGGTGGTCTTCAACCGCAAGTTATCAATTGTCACCAACTTCAGCTTGTTAGCAGTGGCAGTGGAGCGATATATTGCAATCTTCATGCTCCTCCACTACCAGGTCCTGATGACACAGTGCAACGCTGTGCTGGTGATCCTTGCCACACAAAAACAATTTAAACTGTCCATCTTCATCTCACCCTCTAATTCTGATCAGATGTAGTCTCTTCATTAGTTCTCTTCACAGTATGTTTAAACCCTTTGGCTATGGAGTACCTAAAATTTTCATCACACAACTCATACAAACGAAAAACATCAACCTCTCTTCTTCCACTCACCCTTCAGTTTTGACTGCAGGGAGTCTCTTCTTCAGCTCCTCTTTGTCTTCTGCCCGCAGTGCATTGAAGCCCTTCAGCTGGGCGGCGCTGTACTCGGGTTTGAAGACGAGCTGCTCTCTGCGGCTGACGAAACATGCCGTGTGGTACCAGCGGTCGATCAGACCCAGCTGAGGCTTCTCAGGGTCGACAGTTTTCTTGGAAACACGGATCTGATCCTAAAAATGACCCCGGTGGATGACAGTCTCAGTAACAAGCATCGATCTTTATTCATATAGCTCCATTTCACAAGTGTTATCCAAAGACACTCGTAAAAACACATCTGATCAAACCTGGATGACAATTCAGGCACCATAAACAAACGGATAGTATTAACTAAACTTATTATTGTTGCTGTGTTACAATAACAGTCTCAGGAGGCTGCTTACCTTTTCAATTTTCTGCTCACAGCCTTTACATGTGCTGCGATTCGACTTTGCGTATTCAACTGCAAAGTCATTCAATGTCTTCTCTCCCTTAGCACCGCCCTTTTGTTCCCCTTTTCCTGAAAGTAAAAATCAAGAACTTGAATAAATTCTACAAAAAAACATAAGAAATGTGTAGATACTTTTATAAAACCAAGGGCATAGTTTAATTCAATTAAAAGTGCTGAATCGCCTGCACTATTCAAGGGATAAATTGTTCAAACTTTTTCCCACCGCAGATCCTGGTTGTCTGAGGTGCAGCTTTGTGCCTGCCACAACAGGACATATGTTTTGATCATGCACATCCCTCAATGACTACTGGAGACAGCTATTCGACATATTCACCAAAATTTGTGGTCAGACTAAAACACCTGACTATCACGCAGCCATTTTCAGCGTAACGTCTCCAGGCTGCAAAGTCTGGAGGTGCGAGCCGACTCATACTTTTTAGCTGGAAAGCAAGCTCAGCCCCTTCATTGCTACAATGGTTAAGGGATGTTCTATCTTTTCTACCTTTAGAGAAATTGAGATTTAAAATATGTAAAACCCACAGACACTTCACCCTTACCTAGAGTCCCTTTATAGAATTTGTAGAAGGTTTTCCCTCTCAATGATGCATCTAAAGTTGTATTGGATAGTTAAAACCATTTTATAACATCCTAAAAAGATTAATTTTCTGAACATATGAGAAGAGGTCACTGTCTGACTATTTTTGTTTTTGTATTTTTCTGTTTATTTTAGTTTTTCATTTTTGGAGGAGGTGGTCTATGTTTGGAAGTTGAATGTCTGTTAGTGAAAAACTGCAAAATAAAGTCTAAAATAAATAAATAAATAAATAAAGAAAAACATGGGCAGTCACCGCGTGTATCAAAAATGTGTCCAAATTTTTACAGTGTTTAGTTATGCTTTTCTTGATTTTTGATCGTTTTGTTTCCCTCTTATGTTATTTCCCCAATTAGATTTTTTAAGATGTCAGACTGAACCTTATTCCATGCTGTGTGTAAAAAATATGATGTTTTAACCAGGGAGGGAGAAAAGCTAGAGGTCTAGTCCTTACCTCCTGTTGCTCCACCACTTTCGATAGCCTTTTTGACCTTCTCTTGGTCCGCCCAGCGGAGGTCAGAAAACCCAGCTATGTCTCCAGTGGACTGGGCTGATGCTCGTTGCCAGAAGCAGGAGAAGTGGTGCCAGTGGGGAACCTTCCCATCAAACATGGGGGACTGATGGCAAAAGGATAAAAGAAATGGTGTTCAACTTGTATGGCATGTTTACAGAGGCTGCTGGTGGGTAACAATCCTTTAAGGTGAGGCCTTAAGGGTGAGGCTGTGGAAATCATATCCAACTATAAATATCTTGGCACTGTGATCAACAATAGGCTAAAATTCAAATGTAATACCGAAGTGCTGTGCAAGAACGGCCAGCAACGACTTTTTTGTTTAAGAAAGCTTGCCAAATTTCAAATCGATAAGTCCCTGATGTCATTGTTTTAATCTGCTTTTATTTAATTGCTCATATCCTTTTGTATTATTTGTTGGTATGGCAACGGCAACCTGGGGACCAGAGAGAAAAATGCCCTGGACAGGATCGTCAAGGTGGCAAGTAAGATTGCAGGCGTGCAGTTCACTAGCCTGAATCATATTTTTAACAAGCAGGTTCTTAAAAAAGCTGTGTCCATTCGATCTCATAGTGACCATCCTCTCAGCTCAGAATACAATCTGTTACCCTCTGGCCATTGACTGCGAGTTCCTACAACCACAAAAAACAGGTATAACAATTCCTTCATCCCAGGCTCCATCAGAGCCCTAAATGATTCCTCCAGGAGAAGATAACTGTTTCTGATAGAATATGGTGTATATTACTATTATTATTATTATGGATCAAACGTCATCTATGGGTCCTATGTAAGTAAGCAAACCGCACATTGCACTTTGTTTCTGCATTTTTATCTGATCTTTTTTTTAATCTTTTATCTCATTTTTATCTTCATGCAAAAGTACAGGTATGACTCTTTTTTTTCTCTCTTTTATCTCATTTTCTTATTTCGACTTTCTATCCTTTTAGCCTTTGTTTTACTAATAATCTTTTCTTATTTTACCTTTTAGGTCCTTTATTGATTTTAATGTTTCTTCCTGCTCATTTTTGTTATTCCATTTTATCATTAATATTACCATCATTATTATTTTATTATGATTGTATTATCATTATTAATATCCTCTTTTATACTTACTATCCTGTTTCCTGCTCTCTGCCCCTCTTTTCTATTTCATTTCTTCTTCCTACCTATTTTATGTTTTTATTTTGGTCCTCATGGTCTCATTTTATGTTGTAGGGTTCCTGTATTGTCTGGGTTTCTTATGAAAAATGAAACTGGCCTTCAATTCGGAGGCCTTGTCTTTAACTGACCTTTTGTTTTCATTTGTTTTTTATTTTCATGTGCTGCAACTGTTGTCAAAGCACTTTGTAAACTTCTGTTTTTAAAAGTGCTTTATAAATAAAGTTACTATTATTATTATTATTACGACTGACATATGCTTTTCTTTTTACCGTCTAAATCATCTTTAATACTTTTTACCTCCTGAACTGTTTTTTATGTCAATGTATTTTATTTTATTTATTTATTTTTATGATGTATGGCAGTGTTTTAAATGTCTGTGCCGGCTGCAACCCCATTTGCCCATTTTTGGGACATAATAAAGTTGAAGTGAAGTGAAGTGAATACCACAAGTATAAAAATACAAAGATCCTAATTCAATATTTTGTACTATGGTTGTGGTAAGCGAGACAATAAACAGATTTTAAAAAATTATTTTTCAGTATTTCACATGGACCAGTCAAAAGCTATTTTAGGAGTACGTATGGGTTTCTCATCAGGCCATAACACAACGCTGTTAGTGTGTTAGTTTAATGCTAAACTTTAGTTTCTCTTTGAATGACACGACAATGCTTTATAAGACACGCCCACACATTTAACAGTCAAAATAAGCACTCAAGTATTCAGCTTATGCCCACGCTACAGGCTTGTTCAGATCCACGGGCCTTCTGAGTGAGCAGTGATCAGACATCTGGAGCAGCTTCAAATGCCATGAGTGGGTGAAAAAAAATATTCAGCAGCCTAATAGTCGATCAACTCTCTGTGGGGCTCAGACCAGACACCACACTGTGATGGTGGCCATGCTTTCATTATTCATTCTTTTATTTATACATGCTTACAACGATTTTTTAAAATAATTTCATGAGTTAAGATGTGAAATTGAGAGTCAATAAGACCCACATTGTGATAATGGGATGCATTACTGAGAGAAAGCGGCTCTTTGTGACACAGACGTCAGCCATTTAAATGCTAACGGGGGCCTAATGCAACACAACTGAATGCGAATTATTAAAGTATATTCTTATTGTCATATAACTTGAAAAGATGCTCTATATAAGCCGAATAAAGTCCCACACCTCGCAGAAATTCCGCTATATTACAGAGCTTGCTATTGAGGTCTAGGAAGACGTCGCTGTGTTACCTGCACCATGATGGCCATCCTCAGCGAGTCTTTAGCGATGTTTTCTTTACATTTTTTGCACGAAGCGCGGCCGCTTTTGGCATATTCTGCCGTATAAAGCTTTTCCTCTTGAGAGTCCGCCATATCTTTTCGGTGAATCTGCAAAACGAAGAAGCAAAAGCAGTGAAGCGAACTTTCTCCAGATGAACAGGATTTTCAACAATCCCAGCTCACAAGCAGAGAGCCGATGCCCGCGTGCGTACACGGCTACACAGAGAGACGGCACAAGCGAAGACGTCTCACTCTGTCACTGTTTACTGAAACTATAAAATCTCAGCAGAAATCAGATAAGCTTTTTTGAAAGCGGTCGTTATTAAAAAATAATTGATTGTCTGAGATTTGGGTTGGAACCATCGAAGCTTTTTTTGTCAAACAATCAAAACATACAACAAAAACCTAAAATACAATGACAATAGATAGATTAATCACTATTAAAATACAGCATATTTACAACAAAAAGATAAGATTTGCTGAAATTAATGGGCAAAAAATAGAGTATAGTATAATAATAGAGTGTAGTAGTCGAAATAGCAGGATTTTTCCGTATTTGTTTGCTCTACTATTGCAAAATTTTGATTTGTTGTAAGATTTTAAAGCTTTCACTTGTCATATTTGGGACATACAATTCAAGTTGATTAAAATTTACTTAAAGATATTTTATACTGAAACTGAACGCGCCAATTGTTTGATTCTACAATAGTTTTTCGGCGTCTCTCTCGCTTCACCTTCAAGACAAAGTAAAAGGTTTTTTTCCATCTACCGAGTGAGTCATCAAATTTAATAGACGATCAAGGGTCCGGCTGGAGAATACCCGCGCTTGGCGCAGTCTGAACTAATCAACTGAAGAGAAATCGTTCGAACCGGTGCACGCAATTAATAATAATAATAATAATAATAATAATAATAATAATAATAATAATAATAATAATAATAATAATAATAATAATAATAATAGATAGATAGATAGATAGATAGATAGATAGATAGATAAGGGAAAGAGAGAACAACATAAAATCAATTGAGATTAGACTGTATAAAAAGATTTGAATTGCATTTGGAAGAGAAGAAAAATAAATAAATACATACAGTCATGCCCAAAATTATTCAAACCCCTGGCAAATTTTGACCTAAAGTTACTGTTATTCAACCAGCAAGTTTTTTATTAATTGGAAATGACACTGGCAACTCCCAGAAGATAATAAGATGATGTACAAGAGGCATCATTGTGGAAAGAAATATTTCAAAGCTTTAATTTACAGTTGAACAAAAAGTGGCATGTCCAAAATTATTCATACCCTTTGCAAACTGTCACAGTCTATGGAAGAATCCAAAGTTCCATACCATTACAAATAGTCCAAGCTGTTCTAAAGCATCCTAATTACCCTGATTCATTGGGAACAGCTGTTTTAATCAACTCAACAGGTTAAAAACAGCTCTCTGCAGTTGGGTTTTGGACAGTCATGACTAAGACAAAGGAGCTCACTGAGGACCTGCGGCTGCGCATTGCGGCTGCTCACAAGTCAGGAAAGGGCTTTAAGGCCATAGCCAAATGTTTTCAAGTTCCAGTGGCTACTGTGCAAAGTGTTACTAAAAAATCCAAGACATTCTGCACTGTGGAAAATCTCAGAGGACGTGGTCAGAAGCCTAAAGTGACATCTGTGCTGGCCAGGAGGATAGTGAGAGAGGTGAAAAAGAATCCAAGGATCACCGCCAAGGCCATCGTGGTGAATCTGGGCTCTGCTGGTGGCAACAGCTCAAGGAAGACAGTCCAACAGACACTGCACACTGCTGGGTTCCACGGACGCAGACCAAAGAGGATGCCACTTCTCCAGATAAGGCACATAAAAGCCTGCTTGGCCTTTGCAAAAGCTCATCTGGACAAAAAAGAAGACTTCTGGTCTTCTGTTTTTGTGGTCAGATGAAACAAAAATTGACTTGTTTGGCCACAATGATGTAGCCCTCATTTGGCGTAAAAATGGAGAAGTCTTCAACCCTAAGAACACAATCCCCACTGTCAAACATGGTGGTGGGAACCTAATACTTTGGGGGTGTTTTTCAGCCAGTGGACCGGGGAACCTAATCACAGTAAATGGCAGCATGAAAAAAGAACAATACATCAGCCAGAGTCCTGATTTGAATCCCAATAGAGAATCTGGAGGGAGCTTAAGATCAGGGTGATGGCGAGGAGGCCCTTCAACCTGAAAGAGTTGGAGCTCATCGCTAAAGATGAATGGGCGAAAATACCAGTGGTGACATGCAAAAAGCTGGTCAGCAATTATAGGAAGCGCTTGATTGCTGTAATAGCCAATAAAGGCTTTTCTATTGATTATTGAGAAGGGTATGAATAATTTTGGACATGCCACTTTTCGTCCAAATGTAAATAAAAGCTTTGAAATGTTTCTTTCCACAATGATGCCTCTTGTACATCATCTTATTATCTTCTGGGAGATGTCTGTGTCAATTCCAATTAATAAAAAACTTGCTGATTAAATAAAAGTAACTTAAAGTCAAAATTTGCCAGGGGTATGAATAATTTTGGGCTTGACTGTACATACATACATAAAATGAAATACTGCCACTGTACCATGTCATACATTCAAAAAGTAATAATACAGCTACCGTTTGATATACAGGCCTAATTTGTACTACAACTCTTACAGCTGTAGGACTAATAGCGAATTGAAATTTGTCTGGAAAAGAAATAAGAAAAAACGTTGCAAAACATTGCAAACACAACTCACATGTTGTCAGTGCTGATTTTATTAGCAGAAAAGCCAGACTATCAAATATTTTGTACAAATTATGAAAAACAAGAATACACACAAAATTATTTTTGTTCAATAACAGTTTCACGAAGCTGTCAGTCACTTAATCTCCAGAGTGCCAAATTAAAAAAGAAGAAACACAGAAGGACCAGAGGTACAGTCAAGATTCAAATATACAAATCTTAGTTTTTCATTTGTTTTCTGGCACACATCGATCACAGTTCACCGTATTTCTTTTCTGTGATGTACATATGTGTATTAGTTAATTTGCCCAATAACTTTACAAAGTCATCATCATGTCTCATAGAGAGGTATGTCAATCAGTCAAAGCAATGAACACACATTATTGTTTTCAAAAATGGTGACAAAATGCACCTGACCTAACTTAATTCTTATAATAACATCATAATATCACAGGAACGCCACCCTCTGTATCTCTTTGGCCGAAAGAGAATATTGAGACCTCAGCTTTAAGTCTGCTTGTGCATGGAAAAGTACACATGGTTATGAAACAGAGGTGACAGTTACGCTGCGCTGTGGAAAAGTGAATTGGTTCTGAGTGATCCACATGTTCAGAAAGAACACAATAAACAGTGACACTGACATGTAAGCTGCCAGGCGTGCCATCGCTGAGAAAGAAGGTACAATTTGACACCAAAATAAAATCTTTTTGTAAAAGATTTCACTTAGCTGAATGACGTTTATGAAGAAAGAAATATGGTGAGAAAACTGCCACTATAGCAAATATGTTGAACTCCTTTATCTCTCCAGTATCTCACTAAAATGATGTGCAGCTTGCAGTACAAAACATAAAAAAAAAAACATGTGAATATTTTAAGCAAACAGAGAGACAAAAATGGAGTCTGTGTTGTGTAGGCCTATGTTGGCCTATGTGAGGTTGAGCTGGTTGTATTGAGGTATTCTTGGTTCTGTGTTTTGGCTTAGGTCTGAGGATTTGCTAGAGGATTATCTCAGCAAAAAAAGGAAAAGGTCATGCTGGTGTGTTAGTTTTTGTATAAAATTAACGGAACACAGAGGTTTTACAGTGTAGATATGGCAATTAGATACAGAACTCAGTGTAGTGAAGTGCTTACTGTATAAAAAGTCAGCTGAACATTCTGGACACGGATGAGTTCCTGAGGTATGAATTTAGCACATCATAACCAGAAACCTTCTAGTTTTGATGACAAAATGCAGAAGGGGAACCATTAAGGGAAAAAACAGCCACACAGTATTTCTGTTAGTGCAGCAAAGCTACTTCTTGGAAAGTACAGAGTATGTGTCCTCCTCTACGTGTTATCATGTGACCTTAAATGTCCATGTCTTCAGCACTGCGGGGTGCAAGGAGTCAGGCTGAAACCCCCGTTGGTCTCTCTCAACTTCTCCTTGTTCCTAGCCTGAACCAGACTGAATACAATCCCTGCTAGTGTCATGCGTCCTCCTGCCCGCCCCCCTGTGCGGCCATCTGTCCCCACATTGGCCCTCTTGCTGCGCATGGTGCTGATGAAGTAGGTGCGGACTTTGCCCTGACGCTCGCTCACCTGTAACAAGAGCAGGAGTCAAAGAGGTGCTGTAATTCTTTTCCAAGATAAATTATTATCACTACTTTTCTCCATGCTTCATGCACCCAAGACCGCACTAACCAGTGCATTTATCATTTCTTTTAACCACCAGATGTCGCTGTTAGACCTTTTTGTTCAGTTCTTGTTGGCATCTACAACTGAGCAGTTCAGATGTTGTTTTCGCTGCGACTATGTCTGTTTAAAACTGTCTGTTCCTTTTGTTGTTGCCTCAAATGCTTAATTAAGAACAATTTACAACACAAGATGAATCATTGTAGGCTTACTAGGATACCGTACACTGGACGAAGGACAGATCAATGTTGTTTCTCAGGACAAATGTCCAGCATTTCTACTGTGATCTCTCAGAGAAAAGCCAATTAGTTCTAAAATTGAATATAAATCTTAAATGAAATTTTGTAGTTAAGCCTTTTTCTTAATCAAAAGTCATTATATAAGGCACAATTTACACCTGTGCTGATCTTACTGAAACAGGCCAAAATGTCTTCCGTAAAGGTACAGATGCAGCTAAACTTCAGACTGAGACTGGAGACAGAGGAGTGACCCAAATAAAATTATTTCCTCTTCTCATTCAATTTAAATAATAAAAGTTTAAAATAAAACAAATGAAGTATTTCAGGACTAATAAGGCTTTATAATACAGAAATATTGACTTTCTGGAAACTTATGCTCATCGATTAAATCAAAGACACACTATGACCACCATCACAAAGTCAACAAGCAGTATTCGTGTTCTTCCTTCGTTTGCTCACCCCTTTGACAAAGATTTCTCCTCGTAACTCTAAGACAAATCCCCACTCTGCCAGGATCTTGCGTGTGGCCTCGGGTACCTGGATACGCCCACTCACTCCTGTGCTGTCCATGCGGCTGGCCAGATTCACAGTTGAGCCCCAGATGTCGTACTGCGGCTTTGTAGCACCAATCACACCTGCCACTACGGGGCCATGGGCGATACCTGTTACAAAAAACACAGGAGATTACACCAACACAATAAAAATTATTTATATATAATATGAGATAAATGCTTAAAGAAAGATTCAGATTTTTCTCAACAGCCTTATTTGTATGTGTGCGTTTGTGTGTGTGTGTTAAAGGGCTTCCACTTACCCACACGCAGCTGAAAGTTTTTGGCAGACAGCCTGTTAATCTCTCTAAGGGTCTCTTGCATTGCCAAAGCAAACAAAACTAGCTCACTCAGGTGATTCCATTCATCCATAGATGCCTGAGAGGAAGAGACAGGAGCAAAGATTGATGAAAGATAGTAAAAGACGGGAGGGAAAGTGGAAGAGAGCAGGGCAAATGCAGTCAAAACACAGTAACAGCTGAATGTGCAGTATAGGATTTCCCACCTGTCTGTCTGGAGCTAAGCCAGAGGCAGCCATGTAGCAGCTCCCGATGGTCTTTATCTTCTCCACAAAGTGGAAGTATGACTCCTCCAACAACTGGGCAGGAGAAAGAGTTATGGATCAAAATCTGATATTTCTTTCAGATAGTACAGCAGGGGATAAAAGGGATAAAAACTACATATAACATCACAAAATCAGGTTTTTTGAAGAGGATGAATCAGTTTTCATCATTTCATCTTTTATTCAAACTCTATTATCTATAAAAGAGCAAAAAATAATAATAATAAGCCAGATCTAATGTAGGGAAAAGACTTTAATTTTCAGCCCACCTCATCAAAGCCAGCGATAATCTCATTCAGCAACCGGAGACAGTCCACGCCCTCATGATTGATCTCTTTCTGCTCGAAGTACTCATTAAATCCAGTGATGGAGGCAAACATAACACCAACTTCATCATAGGACTGAGAGTACAGCTCCTGAAATAAAAGGAACATAAAAACACTCTTTGTTTTACCAGTTTTACAACTATTTGAATGACTTTTTGCATGTGAATATGGGGCTAGCTGTTCTCAGAGTTTAGTAGTAGTCAGGTAACAGGTAAAAAATTGTATAAATGTGTGAAGGCTTTGGTAAATGACTATCTGAATGTCCAATTAAACCCCTTAAAACATGTGGTTGCGAGAGACCCCATAAAATGTTTTCAGCCCAAAAATTTTGAACTACATTTTCTAAATCATGATACAAGAACCAGTAACAAACCATATATATTCATTTTCCTGAAGGGCCAATTAGCTTTTTTTTTTTTTTTTCACAAAACTGAGCTTCACCTCATTCTGTATTTCTGTGTTTCACTAATAAAAACAATAAAAAGTCAAATATCTTGAGGAAATAAAGTGCAGTAAGATGTTGGCCAGATTCAAGGTCATGTTTCTTTTTACCTCATCGTTCTTGCTCCGGTCCAGAAAATGTTGAGCTACATGTTGAGGTAGGATATTGTGTAAGAGACACTCATTATGTTCCCGCAACTCCCTCATGTCTTCCACCTCCTGCTGGGCCTGCAGACGCCACAGGAAGTCCAGTCTGGCAGTGGCCTCCCACTGGAGAGTAAGAAACAGGTCACAGATGAATGCCACACATGGTCTTTGGTCTCAGGAATGCTGGTTCAATAAATTCTGTGGTCATGATATAAATTGATAACACTAAAATAAAAGTTAAATAAAGGGCTGTAAAATAAAAATAAAAATAAAACTTCTATACCTGCCGTCCACTGTAGAAGACAGCAACAATAAACATGACCATAAGAAGGATGGAAATTCCTTTTCTCCTGACATAGTGAGACCTGTGCAACAAAAAATGAGAGAAACAAAAAATGGCAAAAAAGCAACAATTTATAGCTAGAAAAACAGGCAAGTGCACCAGGATGCTCATATACTGGCAAACACCAGCAGCAAAATAGATAGATATAACCATACATGTACACTATGTGGCCATAGGAAGGGCTGGTACTGACCCATGCAACATATCATGACGCATGAGTAAGAGGAATGCTAGATGGATGAGGTAGGAGTAAACAGCCACAGCCAGCAGCAACACAGCGAGCTTCAGCAGAGAGTTCAGACGCAGGAAAACGGCACAGGTCACCATGGCAATCACTCCGCTTAATACGAACAACTGAGGAGAGAAGAATGATAGATTTTTCTTATTGCCTCTAAGGGTAAATGAACATATTTAAACAGGTCTGAATCCTTACCTCGGGGTGAGTGCAGAGGGTGAGGGGATGTGTAGCTGTGCTAGTTCTGTCTGTTAAATCAGCCTCTTTTGTGTCTGAGAGGATGCACCACACCTGGACACAACAAAATAAAAATCACCTACAATCCTACGTACAATCAACACGCTGAAAGAACAAGTAAAACAACTAATCAGACAAAATTCTTTCACAAATGTCAGAAAAAACTCTACAGCTTTCCAGCTCATTATTTCAAAGAGCACATTGAAGAAAATCTGCCAAAAAGGACTTCAATCCTGTGCTGTTTAGATGCTCACCACGTCAGTGGAAACTAAGCCAAAGTTGATGAAGATGGCAGTGAGGGTGAGGAGGTTGCGGGCACTGTTGTTTTCATGGATCCAGCAGCAGAATTGCTGCAGCGCCGCTGGAGCCCATTTGAACTCCTCAGCCAGGGCCACCAACAGCAGCAGCATGTAAGCAAGCAGGAAAACGGAAAACTGGAGGACGGCTGGAAACAGTCTGCAGAGGGAAAACAAACAGAGGAGGATAAAAAGAGTGAAAGGAAAAATATGCCCTGGAGGGAGTGTAAAATTAGGGTGAGGGGTCCTCTTAAAGCTGCTGTGAGAAAGTTTAGGTTTGTGTCTATTTTGGTGCCCCCAGTGGACAAAGCAGGAAATAACTATCTTTTTACCGATCTTGTCTTGTACATCTTGAGTAATGTCTCCTGATGAACAGTCTTATTCATCTTCATCCTAAATATCTAAGTAATGAGGATGAGCTACAGCATCAGTCCTGCAAACTTTGTAGTGACAGTAAAGCTAACGTGAAAAAAATTCAGGTAGGATATAATGATGCATTTAGAATCTTTCATATACAAACAAGATGATCCAGTGCAAGTGTTATGTTTGCTTCTGGTGATGTTCTATACATTCCATGCAGTCCTGAAAAATTTTATGAATACATTCATGTGTCAGTTCACTGATTTAGACAACAAAATCAAAAGAGAGCTCACTTAGTGGTGACACAAGGTATTTCTGTTGTTTTTAGAAACATTTGAACAAATATCTTTTTTGTGTTTTAATCACTGTCAATGTTTGAACTACAGATGTTTTTATCTTTGTTTTTGGCTGTCCCCATGTTATATTTACATATTTTCTATTTCATATACATTTTTTTCAATGCTGACATAGAACCATGAGTTTGCAATAAGTATCATTATCCCTGGACATGCAAATCACGTGGATCTCTGTTGCGGAAATTTATTTAAGAGGCGGTTGCAGCAATGTGGCATCAATTACCACCACCCCACCTCCTTCACCGAAGGCTATGGGCATATGAAATAGCTTTTAGAAATGATCAGTTCTTTCTCTGATGGTCTCTTTTACTTTTTTATGTCATACAGAGGAATCCCTTTTAATTTCAGTCTATTTCATCTCCATTTTAAAACTCACCACAGGAGCTTTAGAAAACAGTCTATTCTGCTGTACTATTACGTTTTCTTAGTAGTGAGTTGTTAATGTCAGATTTAATTTCAATTCAGGTTCTAAAATTATTTAATTGTTACCATTTGATGCTGTGTAAGAGAATTAGCTTACTGCTATTATACACCTGCAGTCAGTTACAGTTTTGGTCAGGTATTTCTTAAAGCTTGTTTTACCTACTTTACATTATCCCATTTAAATTAATACCCTGTAAAAAATAAACTAGGTCTAATAATAAACCTGTGTCTGGTGAAGCTGATGGTGTTGTACTACCTTGGTGCAGGGATGAGGGCCTGGGTAGCCATGAGGAAGAGGAGCATGATGAAGGAGCAGACGACATTGGAGTTGAACATTTCATCTCTCATCTGGGAGAACTGAGGCGACCAAACAACATAAAAAAGAAAATAAAACCACTCCAAATCACTTACTGTGGGCTGTGAAGTTTCCGTCAACTCTAAGATTGTGTGAACTTGTTTACCTTGCCCTCAATGTGCGTGTCTTTGAACACCAGAGTCAGAGGGGTGATGTGCTCCCTGTGCATACGGTCACTGCTCTGGACCTCAATGGCTTGTTGAATTCGTCTGTTGATCTCCTTGGAGGTAGACTGCCAAATGTTGGGCAGTGAACCATTTGTAAATGAGGCCAGGATCTACAATTAGTAAAAATGGTCTGAAATAGAACAAGTTTGTACAGCTGGACGCAATCTTTTGAGGTTAAAATGTCTCTTATATATTTTTAGAAGCATTCCACTTACACTGTTCATATCGATGGCGTGTCCAAATGGGAATTCTTGGTTCCAGGTTCTATTTGTTTTGAGGACTTTCCGGGGCTCAGCATGGTCAGCCTTGTCTTTTTCTGCCTGAGGACAGATGAGGTATGTGTCGATGTTGTGCTTATTCAGAAACTCATTCCTGTCACGCCCACGACCAGCTTCTGTCTTGTAGGTGCCTTCTAGACAGTCCAGGGTCGCCCTTGAGATATGGATACGTCTGAGTAAGAAAGAACAGAAGCAAAGAAAATGTGATGATTGATAACAAATAAATGCTCTAAGCCTGGCAGAGTGAGTAGGTAGGTAGACAAATACAGTAGCACCCTATAACTGGCTGAGCTATGCCCAAGAAAGCTTTAAGACTGCCAAGTATCTTCTGGTGTAGAAAACCAAAGGTTCGGTTTAAATGGTTTTAAATGGATTTCACTGTAAGAAAAAGATATTGTTGCTCTGTACCGAGTAAATGCACCGTATAGTAGGCTATAAATGAACCTGTCCTCCTTAGCCCTTATTCCAATTTGTCACAACAACTTTGTTTTAGGAAAATAAATTTGATTTCCTTTTTCTTTTCCTTTTCTTTTTAAATGTGCAACACAATACAGTGAAAATAGACATAACACTACAAGACAGTGGGATTTAACATCAACAGTTCAATGACCAGGACAAACAGATACGAGCGACACTTTTGGTGATCAGGCGTGTGTGTGTGTGTGTGTGTGTGTGTGTGTGTGTGTGTGTGTTATCACGATTATAGACATGATTACGACAGGGTAGGCTGTAACAATAACAAAGTAGTGAGTAAAAGGTGGAAGAATAACAAAAAACATAGATAAACACAATAATAATGATAATATTGAACATGCTAAATATTTAAGTCATAATAAATAATAATAATAGTAAATAGAAAAAATGTATATTACACAATATTGAATGATTGATTGATTGATTGATTGATTGATTGGCTCTCAGACGAAAAAAAAAAGGTTGGATGGAAACTAAGATGTTAGGAAATCATTGAAAGAGGACCACTTTCATAAATTTGATTTCTAAATTTATTTGACTGCGCATGAATAAGAATTATACGCCTCCAGCTACTTTTGTTGTGCAAAACAAAGCCAAAGTACAGCAAGGGGTACTGATAATGTATTTGAGAGCCATGCATTAGTGATCCAGCAGATGGAGCCAGGGTTGACATCACACTCCATCTTCTAATTATACATAGAATCTAATGTAGAGTTAGCGAATAAGAAGTCTTACGTCTTAGTATTTAAACATGATACTCTATGTTAAGATTACACTGCTGGTTCTGAGCAGCAGCAGAGACCACTCACCCTGGTATGCCCCCGGCTTCCAGCATGTTGGCAATGCCCACGTCCCAGGACCAGACATCAAACTGCCATTTCTGCAGACCCAGCACCCCACACAGCACAGAGCCTGAGTGGATCCCAATCCTCATGTCCATGTCAAAGTTCAGCTGCTGACGCACAAGTCTGGAGTTGGGGAGTAGTGAAATGAAAATGTTGGACTAGTATGTGACAGCTTCTATTATTGTTCCTCTTATTCAGTGAGATTTGATGGTTTGAGTCAGAAGTCAGGAAAACAACCGTATTTGTATTGTATTTTGCAGCCTTTGCGCTAGGGCTGGGCGATATGGCCACAAATCAATATCATGATATATTAAGCGGTTCACCTCGATAACAATGAATGGACGATAACTACTCCACAAGCTGCTCACCCCCTCCCACATTAACTTCGTCTACTTCAGACGCTACAACTTTTGAACCGTCCTCCATCTCCTCACCTGTCTTTCCCTCTTTGGTTAGACTGGATGGGGTGGAGCCACATCTCCAAGTAGGACAGCATCTTAAAGGGACATGAGACCATAGCCTACCTACACATATCCAAAACCAAATTCTATCTATTTATTTATTTGACACCAAAATTACGTCGGTTATTGTCAGAAATTTCGGTATAGGTAAATTTTCGGCTCATCGCCCAGCCCTACTTTGTACACACTCTTGATGCAAAGGTAGTGAAATAAATTCATCATTGTTTTGCATGGTAATTCTCTCCAGCCCTCTAATCAGTTCGAACTTACTTTATGGTACTGATCATAGCCAGGCCCAGCTCAACACAGTGGCGGGCATGTGCACGCTGTGGCTCCGGGACTCCTGACACACAGTAGTAACAGTCTCCCAGAATCTTTATCCGCATGCAGTTGTGCTCCTGTTATTTCAAAACACCATAGCAGAAAGACTTTGATCCTCTGGTGTACAGAATTGTATAGTATAATAGATATTTTTGCAAATCAAAAATCAAAATAGCTCAAAGGGGCTCCTATTTCCAACCTCTGCAAGCCGGTCAAAACGTCCAAAGAGCTCATTGAGTGTTCGGACTAAATCCTGAGCTGATAGGTTCATGGACAACAAGGTGAATCCCTTTATGTCTGCAAAAAGGATGCTACAAAAAAAGAGAGAGAATTCAAAACAACATGAGCTAAGCTGATTGTAAAGAGTTAACATTTGCAAAGGATGACATCAAGTCCCAAAAAATCCTGGGCAAGACAAATAAAGACAAATGCATCGAAAAGGTATCACTCAAGTCCTCAGATGTAAGCCCAGTGAACATTTATTCTCTAGCACAATGTAAATGTTTGTGTGTGTACCTGACATCTTTGTACTGGTGGATATAGATCTTGTGAAACTCGTGATGAATCATTTCATCTTCCATAGAGCTCATGTCAGCAATCATCTCCAAGGCAACAAAGCGAGGCAGGATTGACAGCACCAGGCGCTCCTATGTATGAAACGAATTTGGTTTCGTAATTTGGTTTATCCTCGTCCCCAGCTGTCTACTAAGGGTTTTTCACAGCAGCCATTTTACCTGTCTTTGGTTCTCTTGCTCTAGCTTGACGCGACCCTCAATGCAGCGCCGCGTCTCAAGGAAAACTTGCCTCTGGGCATAGTCTGTGAGGTAATGGATGAATAAGCCAGCTGTGTTCATACCGAGGTACAGCAGGCCTTTGGCAAACACCTGCATTCAACAGAAAACGTGTATTCAGACAATTCATTTCAACCAGGGTAGGCTAATTTGCAAAGGCTGGGAGTAGGATGATTAATAGGAAAAAAGTCTTCCTTAAATTAATTGTGAGGTAGATACTTGTATGATTTCTAAGACTTCTGATTTATGTAAAAATTGCAAGTATATTAGAGATCTGTTGCGATTATTCAACACAAAGCAGGGGCTAGTAATCTAATGGCTCAGTAAGAGTTCCAGGTTATCATCAAACTTTGCTCTTTATGCTCAATGTTGACACTGAAAAAATTATGACATGACGGTTTAAGATCTTACATTCATGTGGACTGATTCAAAGAAAAACTGATTTTAAAAAGTGTTGAAAAGGTTAGAGGCTCAAAAGAGCTTGGAATGTGAGTGTTTCACATTGATGAAATTTCTCCTTTTTGTTTAATTTCCATTGCATTGGTGTTAAATCATGATGTGATTTGAAACTAAACGCTTCTGTGTTCACTTAAACACCTGTTGAAAGCCACAGACTCACCGCAGTCTTTGTGGTGTCACTGACTGGTTTCAGTAGCAGAGCTACAAAGCTCAACGACGGTGGTCATCGGATTGGAAATGCTGACTCAACCTGATTTTAAATCGACCTACCATGAGAGCTGTGGCAGACTGTAAGCTTCTTAGTTCAAAGCTTCTGTGTTCTTGTCCATAAGTCCAATCAGCTGTGCTCCTAATTATTCAAAACTCATTACCTTAATATCTTCAAAACTATTGGCTTATACAAACATTCACCCCTTGTAAAACTTGTGTGGCTAGAAGCATGAGCGATTCAGGCAAATTTTTTTTTTTTTTAAGTTAAGTTTTTTTATGTGTATGAAATAGACTGAAGTTCTGATTGATGCCCTTTCATGATACCTGAAACCAAACAAGACTACCAAGGGAAAGACTCAATTTCAACACAACAAATTCGCAATGAATGATATATTTAACTGCTTATATTCAGCAAGATAAGTCACTGCTTACACTTTTAAAGGACAAGACAGGTACGGAGGCGCTAAAATTGACATGTTTATTCTTGTTGTAAAGATGAGCTTTTAGTAATGGATGTAAATGTGTTCTCTTGGGCTTATGGAGCCGGCCTCACACACAGAGAATTGCAGTTTTTGGCACTGCTACATTGGCTTTGTTTTTCAGAGAGGTTGTCTCTTGGGAAAATTGCAGAAGTTTTCTTCATGTACTATACTTGTACATGAAGCCGTCATGATGTATTTGTAATTTAATGAGTAATTTTTTTCAGTTAAATAAAGTGACATTTTTGGCACAGTAACCAAGCTGTAGTGACTTGTTTTCATGTCAGTACTGTCTATAGCAGGGGTGGGCAATCATGTGCCATGGAGGGCCGAGAGGCTGCAGGTTTTCTTTCCAACCCAAAACTCCACCAGGTGATTTCACTGATTAGTCCCTGCTCTCTGCTTGGAGGTAAGGTAATTAGTGAAATCACCTGGTGGAGTTTTGGGTTGGAAAGAAAACCTGCAGCCTCTCAGCCCTCCATGGCACATGATTGCCCACCCTTGGTCTGTAGAGTGTAAAGTCAATATTTTGATCAAGTTAGATGACCTGCCCACAGAGGTAAACCAGGTCTAACCACTTCTTGCAGTAAACATGAGCACAAATATTATGTGCTGCACTGTTTGTGTTTTGATAAATTTTGTGAATAAACTATTCTGTGGTGTTAAGCTAATAAATGCTTTACATTAAAGTGACACAGAAAGCTGAAGAGTCTTGCATTTTACGATGTTATATCAATATTACTGATACTTTGATTGAATGATCATTAATCATCAGGCATTTTAGAGACAACACTATCTTTCAAGAAGCAATCAGCATATTTTCTTACCTTTCTCAAAAGCACTGGGTCATTGTAGTTGCGCGCAATCTCCACCATTAAGTGAAGTATGGAGGTCAGGGAGCCAGCGCACATGGCCCACAGTAGAGGTAATGGCAGCAGTGTGTATGTGGCAAACAGTGTGAACAGAACATACCATGATGGGTCTTTTTCCAGTCCATAAACCAGACCTCCAAGCACCTGTGTGGTCTGTGACAACCAGCAAGCCAAGCCAGCAAATTGAAGCCATCTTGGCGTCATGGAGTCTTTGCGAGTCAACACTATGATACACAGAGCTATAGCCAGCACCATGAAGACTCCTGTCAGGTAGCCACGCAGGGTGTCGGTACCTGCTTCAGGAGACAGACCCAGGTAGAGTACTAGAACATTCAGCTTGGCCACTGCATCTATTACATTTGTGATGGCCAGAGAGTTGCGTCTTTGTTGGGAGTAGTGTTGCTGGTAGAGTCTCTCCAGGTCCCGTGACTTGAAGGTGTGCCTCAGGGTGGGTATGTAGACTCCATGAACTGTGCGGCCCCAGTGAACAAAGAAGTCGGCATCGCTGACGTACTCATTGAAAGACGTTCTGACACTGTTGTGTGTACTGGTGGAGCCACGGGACTGGGATGAGTGGACCCTGAATGAGGAGGCGCGACGTTTTGTGCCCCCACGTGAGGCCTTGTTACGGATCTGTTTGTTGATCTCCTCCATGTACGCGTCTGTCACAAAGATCTTACGTGCCGGCTCCACACCCACCTAACAAAAATGACAGACAAATTTGTGTGTTTGAACTCTTGGCATTTCTCTGGACCCAGTTCTCCGTGAGAACAAGGTCTAGTTTTACATCTTTTAGGAGGGAGCTGTGGTTTTTCAATGGGAAAATGAGGGCAAACTGATTATGACCATTTAGAAAGTAGGTTCATATTTTACATGACCAACAAAACATGAAGTGATTTCATCACTCAACTCTGTCTTTCAGTCACTGATTTATATACAGTATATGTTGAGCCCTTTACTGAGGGTTAGTTCTCCATGAACAGTTGCACACTGAGGAAGATAGAGGCTATTCTAAAGAACATGGAGCATCCACTTCATAAAACCTTGATGGACAAACATAACAACAGTGGTAGATGGTTCCTCTCTCTTTGCTGCAGGACAGAGAGATTCAGAAGGTCTTTTGTACCCAATGCCATCAGACTTTATAATTCTTTGATAAACAGATGACATGAGACTCCAGACAAATGAATTTCCCTTTGGGAGTAAACAAAGTTCTTGTATTGAGTATAGATAGATGTTTTTTCTAATCTTTAAAGACTTGGTCCATATCTGTGCTTGGGTTCAAGACTTATTTCCCTAAGAAGGCAATGAAGTGCATCGTACCATAAAGGCTTGTATTATACATATTGTATGGCATGGTGTAATAGAAAGCAGATATCAAATATTTTGATCTTTTTTTCTGTTACTGTTCCTAAAGTAGGAAGATGACAAAAACACAGAACAATTTGGGGCCACATCTTGAGCCCATATCAACCTGGTTTTAAAGGCTTATGGAGCCAGCCTCAAGTATGAACTCAGAGAATTGCAGTTTTCGGCACCTCTGCATTGGCTTCATATTTCAGGGAGATTGTCTCTTGGGAAAATTGCAGTAGTTTTCATCATGTACTATACTTGTACATGAAGCTGTCATGATGTAACCTTTTCAATTTAACAAGCAATTTTTTTAGGTAAAGTGACATTTTTGGCACAGTAACCAAGCTGTAGTGAGTTGCTCAAGTGTCAGTACTGTCTATTTACAGTGTAAAGTTGATAGTTTATATTTTGACCAAGAAGGATAGATAAAGGCACAGCACAGTTACAGTTGTAACCAAAGTTGTTAATGACACATCAGCCCTAAACAGAAGACAGCATGGTATACTTAATTCCAAAAAGGGTTTGATACTCTGGATTATTATATTGGTTCCAATAGCAATGCACGCTATAGAGAGAGGAGTTAAAATAGGAAGCTGATTATTTAATATTCAACGGTAACAAAAGGTGTCCAACAAGGTCAGATTTAAGGGCCATTTTTATTTACTGTTTAAACTGTCCCCAAGATGTCAAACTGTTACGCTTATTTGTATGCTGATGACACCATGACTCATCTTACAGCACGATATGTACAATATTCTTCTAACAACCTGCAAGATGTCCTTCATGAACTCAGTCTTTGTCTATTGCAGACAAGAAAGCTGATGCTAATCTCCAAAGTGAAAGTAATTAACCAAACATGTCAATTGTTTCTACCAGCTGATGGTAGAAAAATTGAAATCCAATATTCAAATTGGCCAACTTCAGTCAATTTATATTGGTTATTTGTATCAAACGAAACAGTTTGTCTGGTGTTTTGGAGGAAGCTTTTACGCCCTTATGTACACCCCTGCAGCCTCTACAGCCGTCAAAACTCAACTCTGTTGTTCTACTTTGAGATTTATTCCCCATAGGGCTTGTGACATGTATTATTTTATCCAAATCTCTAAAGCTGTCACAGGAATATAACCTCCATACCTAAGACAACTTTTTTATTACTCAGATTGTCTTTATCGGACATGCTCCTCACACCAGAAACAGTAACTTGGTAAGACTACATTTTACTAATCTAAACGCAGACAACAAACTTTTTCCGTCCAGTGGAATGGTTTCATTTTTAACTTCTTAACCTCTCTTTGTAAATGCTTTTCATACAACATATCTGCTACTTAATCTTGGGTTTATTACCTGGGCGCTCAGCTCCCGCTGGATCATGATGTGTTTTACAGCATTCTTCCACAGCATCTTTTTCCGTCGCAGCCCTGGGGACAGGGCCGCTGTCATGCAGGGCGGCTCACAGAGCTCCATCGGGGAGACCTGTGTTGTCTCGGCAAAGGTCACCATGGTGATGACCTCTGCTGACCTCATCTGCTGGGGTCAGATCAGGAGGAGGACGAAGCTCGGAGACATTGCTGGGGGCAAAATGAGGTGGAAAAATGTTGGTTAGTGATGAGTTGGACTTATTTCAGGAGATAATGTTAGTGAGTGTTATGAACTTTTTTCAGTCAAAACTAGGGGTGGGAATCACTAGTGACCCCATGATACTATATTATCACGATACTTGGACCACGATATGATACTATTGCAATTTTTGACGTTTTGCAATACAGTGAGTACTGCTATACAATATATTCCAATTTATATATTTTTTTTAATGTTTAGCTAACTTAGCATTTGTCTTTCCTTTATGTTTGTCTTATTTACACTGTATTTATTATCATGGAGCACATCTTGCAAACCAAATATATATTTGTTGGACTAACTTTCTCCTGCTCTCTAATGTCACCTCTGCCAACCTAACTGGACAAAAAGTTGATTTTATTTTTCCATTATCATAGATTTGACTTCATATTAACAATCAATTAGTAAAAATCAATACTTGGTAAATGTGGCAGTAGTAAACATGAGATAATGTTTGATAACAACTGGTAGATATCTTTTTTTTGTTGTGAAGGACCTTTGTCAAGAAAAATCCAGATAATATAGCAGTGATGTTATGCTACTTATCTTAGTTTAAACTCATGTTAATAACATGGTGCTGGGGGTGTACTGGTGAACAACAAATGAATACTACATCCAAGAAATTTAAGTTTAAGTATTATTGGAGTATCTTTAAAAGCAGAAACAAGAAATGAAGGTTACTTATTCCCTACTTTCATCATTAACTTTGCCTCCCACTAGCCTCAAAACTGCGTACGTGAATAGGATGATGTTGAAATCTGATGCTTAAGGTTTTTTTTTTAATTAATAACTAATTTTGATCAAAATGCCTTTGTCTTGTAAACATTGGAGTCCTTTAATTCTGCTTGTAAAATATGTTTTTTGTGTCGTATTGTTTTTTGTTTTGCTAACCAAAATCGTCTGTACGTGACAGGGCCATTCACCCTCTAACAATATTATTAATATTTTCATATTTTTGCATCAACCTTTCAACTTCCATAATGTTTCAAACTACTGCAAAGTATACGCATTTTAAAGGAATAATTCTTAAACAACATTCATATTAGAAATTATAACAGATATGGATGGGACTGGTTGCCCTGCATACATTCAGCACGTTGGACAGAGCCACCTGCTAAGCTCCACGTGCTGTCACTGTGTGTGCCAGAGGGAAGGCAGCTTTCCAACAAATTATCTGGGGGACAGATTTAGACTTGAGCTGGTTAATGCGTTAAACTCCTCCAGGTCCTTCTGGCTATTGGTGCTGTAGACCAGCCCACTCACAGCCCCGAGTCACCAGTCTCATTCTGGCTAATATAATACGTCTCCACTGGGCACAGACTGTAAAACTAAGCTCTTCCTATCAGGTGCTTCACACTGGACTGGAGACAGCCTGTCAGAGTAAAGAATAGACAAATACATTGACATCGCAAAAAAGAGGAAAATCAGAGAAGAAAAGGCCATCAGCAGTGAAAGTAGTGTTAACATTAACCAAATACAACAGTATACTTCTGCTTGTGGTCTTCATCAAGATCAACTACAAGCATACTAGTCTGCTCAACAAGCAGTATGTGAAAACTGACCTGTATTGTCTCACATATTTTGTATCCTCTTCTCATGTCCAGCATGTGCCGTAGGACACACTCAGCTAGCCCCTCGTTATCCAGTTTTTCCATTGAACTGGAATCATATGCAAATCTGAGAATTGAGGCATAATCCATGAAAAGGGGAACCCATACTTGAAGTAGTCCCCCTGCTGTGGTAAAATATATAAAAATAAAGAGCGAAGGGTGGTAGAGATCCCAGCCAAGAGGCGTACAGTACTTCTGACTGGATTGTAGGTCATCACCACCTGTGCAGTTTCAAAATAAATTCAACTTCAGCTGTGAAGGAGCAGAGCTGTAGGAGTGAGGAGTGCAAAGAGGATTAGTTAGTCAGCAGCCACTCTCACTGGCTCACACAGCTGAGATCACTAACACAATAGTGAGACAAAAGCAATGCTATCAAATATTGGCAAACTGACCAAGTCTCAGGAGCAAGGCTGGATGAAATGCTTCACCCAAAGTTCACAGAACAACCAGTTAAAAAATTACAGTAAATAGTAATCAGTAATACATTTACACAGTAAATACATTTATTAAATGGTAAATGATACAAATTGCATGGTAAAAAACAGGTACTGCACACTAAATCCTGTAAAAGTGATGTGTATTCCACTGCAAAAAATGTATATTGTGCAATAAATAAGTGATATTGCACAGTAAAAATGTCGGTGGCACAGTAAATAATGAATATTACTTTGTGGAAAATGTATGTTGCATAGACAACAGCGTACAAAACACGATAGACTATATTTATGGACAGAAACAATGTCAATAATGTGCATCATACAGTAAATAATAGATGTTGCATAGTAGATGATGTCTGTGAAAAAATGTAAATTGCACAGTGAAGTATGTGAAATAATTGCAGAAAATGGCAAATGATTAAAGCAGATTGTGTGGATGCAGATAAAAAACAACAGTGTACATAATCTGTTCTGCACTGTCAATAACTTATATTACTTGTATAATAACATATATTGCATTGAGGATAATATACATTGCATAGAAACTAGCACATACTGCACTGCAGATAATGTGTAAGGTGCATATTGCATAAACAATAATGTATTTCATAAACATAAAAAACAAATTCTGCATTCTTTGTATTGCATTTTTATTTAATAATTTACACTGAAGGGTAAATAATGAATATTACACAGCAAACAGCTCACATTTCTGTGTAGGTAGTGTAAACTGCATGGTAAATAATCTATATTGCATGATGTATGATTGATATTGTCCAGCCACTATTGCAAGCAGTTTTGTTTATTTTTACAGTAAATACAAAATATTTAATTGTGGGTCATGAGTATTGCACAAAACAAACAAACAAACAAACAAACAAACAAAAAGAACACTGCATTGTATGATTTTGTTTATTTTTGGGTAAATTACTTCTATTGGTGAGTAGATAACATACTGTATATTGCATTGTGGTTAATGTATTGCATGATAAACATTTTTTAGCAAAGATGTTCATGCATATTCCATAGAATGATAATGTATATTGCACTACAAATGATTAGTATTACACTGTGAATTATGTTTATTGCTCAGATAAATATTATTCCTCAAAAAAAAAAAAAAAAGACTATCCTGCTGTTTAAAATTGCAAAGCTATGTCAGAGTGTCCTTAGGTTTAGGCTTCTTTAGGTTAGGCAAAGAATTAGACAGTGAAATTGTAGGAATTTTTAAGGACAAAAAATGTGTTAATTATCACAGATAAAATTTGCCCAAGTCTTAATGATGAAAAACACTTCCTAGTCTGAAAGTGTCAGCAGGTCTGCACTTTTAGGTTATAAGCTTACTTAGGGTTATGAGACATGCTTTGCTAATTGTGTTCAGGCAGAGCACAAGTCCTTAAAGCTGATCTAATGAGTTCCCATCTGTCCAACCGTGACTATGGCTCAAACCTTTCTTGCTGATTAGTGAGTATCTAAAAATAGAGCCCAGGTCTAAGGCAGTTAGATCTTCTATTACTGCCACTACATCAGTATAACTCTCCGACTCTTGGCATCTAATAAATCACATTTGAGAACATTTAATGAGATATCACTGTTCAAAGCAATAGGAGAGAATAAGTAAATAATTGTAACTAATCCTCACAGCCTTTTGGTTCATTATAAACAAATGACGTTAATGCTAATGTCAATAAACAAACGTCTGCTGGTCATATGCAATTAATTTTATTAAGTGTCTCTGTTCAAAAGGTGAACAGTTATCCACCTGAGGGATAAGTTAGGATGAATTACTTTGCTGTGGTCTGAACCCAGAAGCTAATTAGTTTTAAGGCACACTGCTTTGGTAGGTCACTAATCAGCTGATGCTTGTAGGCGCTTGAGCCAAAACCAGCCACAGAAGTGACCTAGTGGTCTTCGTGCTCATCAAACATTTAACGTATGGCAGACGCAGAGATCTATTTGTGTCTATAGTGTGTGTAGACTGCAGTGAGACAGCGAATGCATGCCAGCTTTTGTTGGCAGTTGATTAAAGCTGTTTAAAGTGAACACATGCACAGGTCAGTAAGGGCCAAGTGTGAGAAAGATGCTAATCATCAATAATTTTGTGCTAAAACGCTTAATCCTACCATTTTTTAATAACCAGCACACAAACTCAGAAAAAAAAGGATGTGTTCAGAAGATTTTCAAAACATCTTAAGATGTTGTAGCATCTTAAACAAGGATAATATTTGAGTTTTTGTGAAGTATTTTGACCCGGTGTATCGTGTGTCCAAGACCTCACAGCAGACCTATTGACATCATCAGCTTAACATAGCTAAGATGGTCTAATCCTACAAAAAAGGGCCCACTCTATCAGCCATCTGATACAGGCTGAACAGAAAACAAGACTCCAGCACGAGGCATCAGAGGTAGACATAAATAGTCCCATAAAAGACTGGGATTTACTGGCTTAATGTGGGCAAGAGACCCCTGGGAGTTAAAAGCTTTAGCAGGTTAATTGTTACACTTAGTGGCATCAACTTGAAAGTGAAAATGAGACATAAGTGACATGGCAGTTAAAGAAATTATCATTTTTCCCCTAAATGTACGTTTGAATATTTTGTTGCTATCAAAGCCTTTAGGTTTATTATCCTAGAGACTTGCTCACAGTTCTGCCTTACAGTCACATTGTCTCTTCTACCAGAGTTTCCCAACTCACTGCTGCCATCAGCTGGTGGAAACAAGGCTTGGCAAACACATGACACCTCGTCCACACGTGGGCTACTGAGTACTTTAGTAAAAGCATTACACAGTACATTAGCCTAGTGATAAATTTCCAAAACATTAATATGGCTTTATAGTATTAAAGTGTTATGTTTTTAATCTGTCTAAAGATTATATTGGATACAGAATAGATACAGCTTAATTTATCCTTTTGGGAAGGTTCCCTCAAGGAAATGAAAATAAATGGATTATAAATGTACATCTGGAAATAACAACACAAACAAGGATCTAGACAAGAAAGAAAAAAAAATAAGTAGGGGAGAGTGGGGTAAGATGAGCCATTTTTCATATTTCGGATCACTACATCAGGGCAATCATAGTTTTGTCTCTAACTAGTGTATCTGCATATATTTCAAGATGTTTAACATCCCTGCAAACCAACAGAATGAGTGTAAACATAACTGTCTTGATGATATAGCATGCCAAAAAAAGTGGTATCCTATGGTCAACTAACCCCGTGTACGAGGTAAGTTGACCATAGGAACAACAGTGTATTTTTATCTATTATATGCTATTAAACAGGTACAATAATTATTTTTATTATTACTGCATACAACTGCTAAAAAGCTGTTTTGTAAAAAGCCATTTTAACGTGAGAATGCCTTTAAGTGATTCAGAACATTCACAGCTGTATTTTTGAAAAGAAAAAGTAACACATTTCACCAATCTGAACTGAAACTCTGATCCTCTCATCAGACTTCTTTACTTTTTCACTTGAGCCACTGGCTTAACGTACCCCTGGCCAAATGGCTCAATTTACCCCAGAATTACTATTATGACTTAGTTAGTCCTCTAAGCTAAAATGGTGGACTTTTATGCTAGGTTTTTGAGCTCATGTTGTAGTTCATAGATACCACAATTGATGTATAAAACAAATTTAAAATGATCTTTTTTGGTCAGGACACAATTCTACACTAAAGTTACTTTCAAGAGTGAAAAATTTATTTATTTATTTTTTAGAAATAAATGTCTAACTGACTCCATGAATTGATGCCCATCTCCTAAATATTTCGTCACATGATCAATTTTTTTTTACCATTTCCAAGCAACAGGGGCAGGCTCAACTTACCCTTTGGCTCAACTTACCCCACTCTCCCCTAAGTGCTGCAAACAGATTCAAGTCGGATTGGACACATCCTTTAAGAGGTAGTGCGAACGGAGTAAAGGAGCAGTTTGGGTTTTTTTTTCACAGCAACACTGCAAGATCTTTGGAAACTAAAGTCTTAAGTATGACACATAATCTTAAAAAGTCCTGTTCGTTTATTACCATCTTGCTTATTTCACACAATGGTTGTCAATCAATAATAATCAATGGGAAATTCAGTAATGATGTTAGTAACAGAGACATCCATTGATTTCTTATGTGCACTTAACCTTTTTTCTACTCAACCATAAAAACCATTTAACCATTTTATGATCAAACATTTGCGTTTCAGTGTTCCCCTGTATATCTTACCTGGATTTGTTCAGCAAACATAATGCGGGTGTAAATCCATTACCGGGCGCCTGGACTCCATGTGCTCAGACATGACTAAAGCGTCTTCTGTCCAGTGTGGTTAGCTGTCAGATTTTCTGCTGGTGGCTGTAGGAACAACAACACTGAAAACACTAAGTACATGTGTGTTGGTCTATCAGAGGCGAACTTTGATCAAACTAACAGCCGCGAAAAGACTCTCATTCGTTCATTTAAAGGATATTTCTATTTAACGGGTTTTCCATCATGTTCACTTCGTGGTAAGTAAAAATGGGCGTTGACTACACTTTCATAGAGAGCACAGCCACTGATTTGTCGTTAAACAAACAGAAAGCTAGCTCACATTAGCACACTGTACTCAGCACCGGCAAGTGTTAATTCTGAAAAAGAACTAAGAAAGATTTGTTTTATCTTAAACTCCTAAGTGTATTTCTTTATCATATCGAAGTCAACCGAAAAGTTTTACGCCTCCAAAGCTAACACGAGAAGAAAAAGTTCATTGAAAACCTGTGGCAGCTAACATAGCTTCATATCAATTCACTTGCTACTCAGGACTTAAAATTTCTGTACGTATGAGAGTAATATGCTGTAACTTTATGTCATTTGGTTGACACTTACCACGTTACCCTTAAGACCGATTTATGACATATTTTCAATCAGGTTCAACGTGATTAAAAACCACAAATGTCCATTGGCTCGTTGGCTAATTTAGCATACTAACTTCCGCAGGCCCAACCCGATCCAGCGGTTTTCCTGATTCTCGAAGCCGCGGCACAGACTCATTATCAGGCACTCACCCGTCTTCCCGCCCGTTTGAGCCTGGAGGAACACCGCCACCTGGTGACAAGCACCTAACATGACAGGTAGGCAAAAACCAAACGGTTGTGCACCTGTTAATAACCCCGAGGACAAAGTTAAGACACTGGGAAATTTGAAACCACGAAAAATACATCAAAGTGGACTTCTGGAGCTGAAATTGTTTTGTATTCTGGCTTATCCGTATTCATAGTAACTCCTTAACTTTGAACGTGTAATATCAGTGTAACAGATGCACGTGTTTAAGTGTGTGATGTGCCTCTGAAGTGTTTTTGGCGTGAATTTGCGTTAAAAGTACTTACCAGACGTTTTTCCTGTGTTGGTATCTGCTGATGGCCACATTCTTTGAACCTCAAGCCCACTGACTGAATGTCTGTCCCATGGTGCCCCTCTCTCCCTGCCTCTCTCTACCCTCCTCTCTTTGGGTGGATAGTGAGGTCCATTGTGCTAGTGAGATGTTTATTAATGAGAGAGGCACAGACAGAGGGCAGAACTGCTATTGAAGGAATTATTGCTAATCTCTTGTTTAATGCCATCATTTGTGCTCATTCTAAGGTACAGTTATAGCCCCAAGATAGGTGCATGTTGGTCCTCTGTGAGAAGTCTGTGGATTTCTGAGTTTGTCTAAGTGTTTGACTTCCTCTTGGAATGTTGGGATGCTTACTTTTGGAAGTTTGTGAGAGAATTTTGAGAAACAAGCCAGAGGTCAAGTCTGCAGTCTGCAGTATTGGATACATATTTTTGTCTTCTATTGCAAGTTTTTTTTTTTTTGTGCGGTTGAAAACAGTATTTTGCTGTTGAGAGTTTGTTTGCCTGCCATGCCCTTGCCTGCGCCTGATGTCCCGGCCTCTCAGAGGCTGGCACTGGACTATCGTACCCTTCTGGACCATCGTGTTGGCAAGGGTAAGTGGCAACAACCTCTCTTCTGTTCTCGCAGTTGCCCTTTGCTCTTGTTTCTAAATTGCACATACAAAGAAAAAAATCTCACTACAGGTATGCTTTCTTCCCTACAAAAATATGGATCTTATCAGTTGGTGTTTTTGACTCACCCTGGGCTGCTTTTGTAAAAGAGACTCTATTATTCCTCATCAAAAGGACTTGGGCTGTGATTGTTACTTGACGCAGTTTGCTGCAGAATAGAGTTGATCGAGGTGACATGTCTTTAAGGACATTACATTGTTATATGCTGCTCTTTTTTGTTGACTGAGTCTTATGATCTTGCATTAGCAAAAGCCCTTTGATCAATTTGTCCATCTATCATGTGCATGTAGCTTCAGAGGGAGTATTGCCGACTACGCCAACAATCAGACTTCCTGGCATGAAAGAGTGAGAAACACAATGCATGATTGTTGATTGTTCAAAGTGATATCACACAGGGCCGCTGTTATTAAACTCAAAGAAAATACATGAATTCACGATGCTCAGGACTTTCTGCAAGAGGAGTTATATAAATACATCTACTCCAAGCAGCTGTGAAATTCAGCTAATTATAGCCTCATGCATTAAAAGTATGCAGCTCAAGGAGGAAAGATAAATGTCTGAATATGTGATTACAAGCATAAAGTGCTTGTAGTTGAAAATTTGTGAAAATTCGGAATAAAATTGCAATTATAAGCGGCTGACTCATCATGCAGTTTACATGTGTTAACCACAAATCTCTAGGTAGTCAATTTACTGAGCATCATGTTTTTGTCTTACATTTGTCACAGTCTTAGCTGAGTGGCTGCATCGCTAAAAGCATCAATGATTTAAAGTGATGTTGACATCCAGGACATAAACTCTGCCATCTGGTAAAAACAAGCCAGCATTAGGGGAAGATGTACTGAGAGTTTGCAGAATATTACCTCTTTAGTTTTGCATTTTTTTCATTGTTACAAATGTCAGCACCAGTACCATCAAATATTTTCTGCAATTTATCAGCATAAAAAAAGAAAGGAAAAAAAAAAAGCTTGAATATTTTATAAGGGATCCAGTCGGCGGTCTTGTGGTGGACAGTGCAAACAGAATGATTTCTTACCCTGATAATACAGGGGGGAAAGATGAGAATTTTTGTACTGGACTCAGAAATACAAGCAAATATAGAAGAAAGTTGCATAAGCATGGAAGGAAAAGCCGTCTGTAAGTAAAGCAGCAGGCATGAGAAGATTAATGATGGAGAGGAGGGAGAGAGTGATGCTGGCAGGGGGTGGAGAGAGAGGGAGAAGGGGAGATTGCGTGGGTGGGAGGTCTTCTCCCTTTCTATCCCAGTGGTGCACATTTCTGTCTCTTTCTCCCTTTGCTTCTTTTCTCCACAACTGAGAGAAACGATTAGAAGTGAGGCGGGTGTTGTTTGTGTGCACGGCTGCCTGCATGTGAAAGCTGCACTGCTCCCCTGAGAAGGAGCGCTGTTGCAGAAGACGAAGGGAAAATCCAAGGTCATCACGGCACGCTTCTCTCTGACGTTTCCCCTTCCTTTCTCAGCCCCTTTTTTTGCGCTCGTGTGTACATGCCTGTTAATGTGTGTGTGTCTGCACAGCAGTGAGCGTGTGTGTAATTCATCGCATCAAGCTAGGCTCTGCACCAATCAGGGTGCGCATTTTAGCTCCAAGCACACGTGCAGGCATCCATGCCAGAGTGAGTGGTGCATCTGTGTGTGAGTGTGTGTGTGTGTGTTGAGTGTGTTTTCAGTGCTCCTCAGCACAGCAGTGTGTCTGCATGAGCGGCTGGAGCTGCATTTAGGAAACAGAAGCGTCTGTAGTGAGGGACTCCAACGCCAGGAGCGATGTACGGTAAGAATAACAGTCACTCTTGTTTGTGCATTTGTGTGTGTATTTAGGCTGTGTAAGCATGCTAGTTATGTGAAGCATGTAACGTTCAGCCAGTTTTCCTGCATTCTGTAAACGCATTTGCTCTCAGCTCTTGTGTCAGAGACTCCTGCTGTCACTAGAGTGTTGTTCCTCCTAAAGGCACATCATGAGAACTTGGACTCTTACAAGGATATCTCTCTGTTCAATTTGATCTGCTAACAAAACGGAGCCGCTTGGTGGAGGATGTTTTTCTTTGGTAATTGATACTCTTATGGTCTAACACTTTGTAAACAGGTTGTTTCCTCTTGTTTAATTTGATATGTCAATACTGAAGAGCTGTCTGCACTTGTCACACATGTAGCTAACTGTCACGGGTGTAGCGAAGCTTATTGTTCAGATATCTAAACTTACTTTGAAAGGATGTTTGGCGTGCTTTATAAACATGTTGGTATTTCCTGTAACGGTGTTGGACGATGAAAAACACTCATGCTTTCATTGTCCTCTGTTCCTGTGACATTACTGGGACATGTTGATATATGATTCATTGATCAGTGCTAATTAAAAACCTAGCTATCTTTGCTTTGGGTTTGGGCTGTTGATGGAAAAATCTTTGGTGTGAGGGCTGATGTGTGTCAATACAGAGGCTTCCCGCTAGAAAATAAAGCTTGGCTCAACTTCCTCTTGAGGTTTCGGTAAGGAATTGGAGCTCTGGGCTTGAGTGCTTCATAACTCAGTTTCAGATTCGTGGTGTGCTGTGTTGGCCTGTCCTAAGAGTCTCTCAACACCTGGGTCTGTCCACTACTATGCTGACCACATGAAGCCAACAACTACACTAGATCGGATGTGTGCTTTGAATTTAAGATGTTACGTTGATAGATGGCTGAAAAAGTGTTTCTACAAGCTGTGATTGCGGTGTGTGTTTGTGAGTGAATTAGCTCAGGATACATTCTGATAGATAGGGCTCTTCATTGAAGAGAGAAGTGGGAGATAGATTGAAGACGTGCTTGTGTATATGGAACAAATTTGAACAGTTGTCACTATCCACAGGCCGCTGTGATGAAAATGTACATTTCTTCCTCTTTGTCACGCATTCCCTAATGCTATAAGCCTCTTCTCCATCATCCTCTCTTCTTCTCCTCCTCTTGTAGCTCAGTGAACAGCAGCTTCTATGAATATTGGTCGGCTGTTGAATCAGCCCTCCTCATAATTTATTATTTGCTCACACTCACCATGCCTTTTGTCATCCCCCCATGTTTGTATACCCTTCTGTGTGTGCTTGCATTTAAATGTGTGAATCAACTGTTTGAAGATGTTTCATCCCTCTTTGTTTGCTGATGTACACATAAATAGCAGGACTTGTCTACCCCCCCTCCCTTATGTAATGACACCCCTGAAGGACAACATGCTTTGTAACCACCATGAGAAGTGTTAAGTATTCAGTGCAGGTTTATCAGCACGTGTGTTTGCCTTTGTGTTTGTATGTTTGTGAACCCATGACCCCAGGTGAAGGTGAGGTCCTAATGTGTAATGACAGTTATGTCTGTAGACCACACCACACAAATCGACACTCACACTCATTCACATACAGATCCAGAGTGTATGTAATATTCTCCTTGCGGGGTGACAGGACTATATTTACTCTCTCTTGTCAGCCACGTGACTGTGGAGACAAGAGAGCAGCTTTTTGGATAGCAGGTGCAGATATGGCACTGCAAGATGCAGAGGACTACTTCTCACACATTTGTTGTTCTGTGTATATGTGTGTGTGTGTGTGTGTGTGTGTGTGTGTGTGTGTGTGTGTGTGTGTGTGTGTGTGTGTGTGTGTGTGTGTGTTTGTGTTTGTAATTAGTTAGACTTTTTCATTATATTATATAACATCTCATGTCTCTGCAGGACTTATTAATTTGTTTGGTTTGTTTTATGCTGTTGTCCAGTGCTAACCGAGGACTCCTATTAACACATGAGCATTTTGTGCAAGTGCGTGAAAACGTTTTTGACACTTAAATTTTAAAACATGTCTTTTAGGTTATGTTATCCCACTCATTTCGCTCACTTCAGTTTGCAGTATTTTCTTCCCCTCTTTGTTATTTCGCTCCGTGAACATGTAAATGTGAAGATGACATTAGGGGAGGGAGAATAGAGGGTGTGATCTGTCAATTGGGACTGTAATCGACCAAAGAAATTCTTGGTCGACTAAAAAAACCTGAATTTTTCGACCAAAGATCGACTAATCGGGGGAGTATTTTTCCGACTCTGACAGAAAACCCTTCTGCTACGGGGTACGACGCGGCTCGGAGGATCGCGGCTCGCCGGGGTGAAAATATACTGATATCAGCACAAGAAGGCAATTACACACGATGAAAGTTGAAAAGCTCGAAATAAAAACAAATATTCGACAAACCACCGGACGATGATTTAAGTGGACGTGCCTCAATATTCCTGTCTCCAGCCGGTCTCCAGCCGGTTGGGTGAATCCAAAATGGTGAAAACAAAGGGGGTGTTCGGAGACAGTTTGCTATCTGTGAAACGGGGGTGCTCTGAAGACACCCCCATTAGCTCTTGGTACGTTCCTCCTGATTAAATTAACCATAGACTGTAAATTGATGCGGAATTTTAGTCGACCCAGCACGTATCGACCAAGAAGTCGACCAGTCGACTAGGACTTTAGAGCCCTACTGTCAAAATATCAGACTGCTGTTACAAGGATGATGAAAGAGCATTTTTATTCAGGCTTTTGGCATTTAGTTTTGTAGTGTGTTGTTAAGCGCTTTGGGTATTTTGAAAGGCGCTATACAAATGTAAGATATTATTATTATTATTATTATTATTATTATTATTATTATTATTATTATTATTATTAAGGATTATGAAAGAGCATTTTGAGAAGCTGAGTTGTTTCTTAAGGTATGCACAAAGGTCACATATTTAGATAAATCCATGTAGGCAAGTAGGTGTAAGGTAACAACATTCAAACACTGAAACAACAGAAATCACAGAAGCCAAAGTTCCCTAACTCTAGTGTCCCCTGCCTCAAAGAGCTGCCTGCCTCCTCTTTAATGTCTACCAACAACCTGTAATTTGGTGTTCTCTGTTTTACGCTCATCTGTGAGTGCGCAAGCATACTGTGGGGGTTTATACATGTAGCTGTGGATGTGCTTGCTGTTCAGCCCCTTAATGTGTTGCCAGTTCGCCACATGCAGAGTGGGTGGAAGTCGTGAGACCCCCTATGTGTGCTTTTTCAACGCTGTCATCTGAATTCTTCTCGTACACCCACCTGGTGTCTCTCTGTTAGTTTTTTCACACTAACCCAAGATCCTCAATAGCAGAGACGCAGAGACACAAAACAGCTCTCTTATTGTTGAGGCAGCTGGAGGGACTTCCAACAGAAACATGCTATCACAACATATTTTGAAGTCTCATGCACACTGAAGGTAGAATAAGCCCTTTGACTTTAAAATATTGTAGGTTTTTAGTACCTCTCAAGTCTTTCCTAAAGTAGCACTCTTTCCTGTGTTGTGTTACTCCTCTTTCCAAAATATCTCTTCTGGTGACAGAGAGGACAGGACAGATTTGAGCTGGACAGAAAATGGAATAAGTAGCTTTAATCTGTGACTCACTCTGCATCACACAGTCCACCTCCCCCATCACACTTCCATCTCTGTCTCTTTTTCTTCTGCCGCCTGTGTCCCAATCACTTTTTTGTCCTCCACCCTTTTTCCTCTCCACACATGGGACCCGCTGCTGCATTTTCATTAATTCATTGGCGACTCCTACTCGCAGGGCCTGGGGCCAATACAGCAAGGTGGTGGAGGGAGGTTGTGTGGTGGAAGGAGGAAGGGGCGGATGGATGAAGAGAGGAAGGGTGAAGAAGAGATGCAGAGGTCTCATTAGTATTTGAAGTGATGGAGGGGTGGCACTATGTATAGACACACAGCTCTCAGAGATAAGCCGGGGCTCCAGCAGAGCTGCTGCAGATTTGAACAGCCTGGAAACAGACGGGTCTTTAAGTGGTTTAAACACTAAAGATGCCTTTCACTAAAAGGCTTTTCAAAGACATCCCGCATGGGCTCACTGCCCTTCTCCCAGGTGTAGCTCAATGATAGCATACAAAAAGGCTGTTGAATCAACCCAGAAGAGTGAGGTTGTTCAATACTCCTTCTTTGCACTTGTTTAAGAGTCCTTGGGTCGGAAAATGAGCCCCAAGAGCTTGCCTGACAGTGTATTGCATTTCATTGCCTTGGCGTAAAGACACCAGAAATACCTAAATAGTTTTTAAAGCCACATTGTCATCTATTCAGAGTACCTGCATAGAAAAGAGAATATGGTCTTTACTAACATTATGCATTTTCAAACCGGACATTTTTTGCGGCAACAAAAAAGGAGGGATGAGTGAGACAGAGTCAATGTAAACTGTGGAGCTGGTGGGGTGGGACAGCGCTGTGTGTGTGTAAAGCTCACGCTGTATATTTACAGGCCGTGGCTCTTGTGTTTCTGCAATGCCAGAACACATTTTTAAAATCTCTACGACTCTCACTTTATTTAAAAAAAAACAAAAAAACAATACCTAAACATAGTGAGCATAACATAATTGTATTCAAGAATATTTAGGTCTACATATAAGATATAAAAAGGTTTAAGATTATTGAAATCAAGCAACCAGGTTGCATTGCTGTTTATAGAAATAAAAATCTAGGGCTTTTCCACAAACAGATTTAAATAAAAGTATCGTTTTGTTTCATGCCTCTTATTTCATAAGGGTTCAATATGCTTTCAGCTATGTCTAGATTTTTTTTCAAGGTGACATGATGCACTTACGTTGCCACGTTAGAAGGAGAAGTAAGCGCAGTTTTGGTTTTGCGGAGCGGAAAAAATGAATAAGAGAGGGGCTTTTATTCTGCAGAGCTCCAGTAGCTCATTAGCACTTTGCCTCAGCGATAATTGCACTTTAACTAAAAACATGTTTTATCCGATTAATCGATGGAATATTCATTAGAATACTTGATTACTAAAATATTTGATAGCTGCAGCCCTATAAAAATCCAATGTTTTGTGTTTCAGAAAGTAACTATGAGGTGCAGATAGCCGAGCAGTTTAGGTGATACCCATGAATGCAGGCTGCCCAGGTTCGATTCCCCCCTGTGATGTCTTTCTTGCACGTCATTCCCCTCGCTCTCCCTTACATCCGGCTCTATTCATTGTCCTCCATCCATCAATGCCCAAAAGCCCCCCAAAACTCTTAAAGAAAAGAAAGTTATTTCCACAAACAGATTTTTAAAAAAGTATCGTTTTGTTTCATGCCTCTTATTTCATAAGGGTTCAATATGCTTTCAGCTATGTCTAGTATGTTTCCTCTGAGGGCCCACTTTATGCCAAGGAGAGCTCTGGAAAGGAATTGCTCACCGGCATGCTCCTTGTGAACAATAAACATTCAAGGTTTATTAATCATTTGCAATTGTGCCGTAAATAGTTTTGTTGAAAACAAATTCAGTCTTTGAAAAAAAAAAAAAAAGTTTTATTTTTATTTTTAACAAAACTGCATAAGAAACTTCTGCTTCCACAACTTATCCTTCATCTTCTGAAAGTTGATTGAATTTTTTAAAGTTTTGGACAGATATTGTTCTGGTTTTTAGTAGATGTGAAAATAACTACTTAATCATGAGAGATGTTGAATGATGAACTGATCATGGAAATTTTAAGATGCAGTCTTGTTTGGGATCTTGTGGTAGAAGACTTGTTTTTCCCTTTCTCTGTAGTGGCCTTTCTTGTATGATTGTATAGTTACCATTAGGGCTGGGCGATAAACCCAAAATTTACCAATACTGAAATTTACGACAATAACCAACGTCATATTTTGTCAAAATATTCGGTGTCGAAAAAATAAAAGTTGGTAGGCTATGGTCTCATGTCCCTTTAAGACGCAACTCGGAGACGTGACTCCACCCCATCCAGTCCGTACCAAAGAGGGAAAGAAAGGTGAGGAGATGGAGGACGGTTCAAAAGTTGGAGTAGCTGGAGCAGCGGCTGAAGTAGACAAAGTCGATGTGGGAGGGGGTGAGCAGCTTGTGGAGTAGTTATCGTCCATTTATCGTTATCGAGGTGAACTGATTGATTTGAGGCCATATCGCCCAGCCCTAGTTACCATGCCTTTAATCATGTGGGAGCCAAGTGCATGCATGTGAAACTTGTTTAAGAGTCTAGCAAAGCGGTGTTGGTACCCATCTCTTTTTTTGAATCAGACATGAGGCAGCTGATTGCTTGGGAACATGAAGTTTGTAATTAGATTTTGGGACATGTAATACATCTTGACAGCTGGTTTGGGTATTCCAGCTCTCTGTGGGATGTTTGGTGTCTCACAGTGTGAACTGTGCTAATCACTCATCTTCTTGCTGCTTGTGTTGGTTTGTGAAAGAGTTCGTTCATATTTGTGGCCACCCAAACAACACCTATCTTTTTGAATGCACCAGAGTCAAGGGAGAATCTACAGTATGCTGGATATCGTATATGAGAGGCGGTGAAAGGCAGTTTAGCAGGCAGCAAAAAAAAAAGAAAAAAAGCTGCAATCTGTATAACAGTGGACTGAAATGATAATTAATGAAACATTTTTCCTCAGGATAATGGAGGGAAGGAAAAATGACATTAGGAGGGAGGAAAGGGAAGAAAGCTGTTCTTTTGGAGATGGCGCTGCTTTTGTGTACTGTTTGTTTGAGTGTCATGCCATTGCATTCTTCACTGAACCTGAGTGCACAGCTGATGGCATGTTGACCCACTTAATCCACGAGCTTTTGTACCCCCTAAATGCACCAGAGTCAAGGGAGCTTGTTTTGACTGAGCAGGAAGAAGATAATTGTTACGCTGACCTGTATAATGGGTTAAAAGATTAATTCGTGATTCTGGGGGGTTATCCCTTCTTTTCCCATTTTTCCGTCTAATTCTTCCAAGTTCCTCTTATGACTCACCACTGCTGAAATCCTTGAACCAATCAGAATCCAGCTCTCTCCCTCTCTCTCTCTCTCTTTCTCTCTCTCTCTGGTGCCCAGTCTACTCAAAGCAAAGTCAGAAAAATCACTGTCAGTGTGCTGCGGCTTTATCTCCTCAAGGCTATCCTGCTTGTAATGACAGAGACAATGTGTCTGCATATTAATCACTCGATCTGGGTTGTTTTGACTGCAATGGTCATGTGACAGTATATATTTGTATATGTCCTCCACAGACATATCCGCACAGATACACCTTTTCTAAGTCAAGCTTGTCTTTTTGTAACCAGTGGTTTGGGGCAATTGAGTATCAATGCTGGTGATTTTCATTCAGCTTTTGGCAACTTTTTTCTGCTGCTCTTTATTTGAGGCAGCTTTGTGTGTGCCTGCTATGATACAATGAAGGATTTTTATTGTGCTTGTCTTTTGTTTTAATTGAAGGCAGCCCACGAGGACATTTCCTGCCTTTAGATATATTACCCAGTTGCTTTTACCTGTCACAGCCAGCTAAATTTCCAAGTGCCCAATAAAATTAACAATGTGTTTAATGATTTTTACGTGTTCTTCGACTTAAATCATGCCCAGAGTTCGGTCTGACAAGGCTCTTGTCAATACCTGCTCAGCCACTAATATTTTATGTGTCAATGAGCGGTTTGTTAAAATGCTGTTACAACTAGACAGTCTTTCTTTGCTACTACTTTAACCTCGATTATCGCTCAGACAGTATTTGCTGAGAAAGTGGTAAAGAGAGAGGGATGTAGAAACAATAAAAATAGAGCAATGACAAACATCAAATGATATTAACTCACAGCTACAATGCCAATAAAAAGATGGAAATATACCTGATATTTACAACTACAGTATATTCAAAGATAATACATGTGTGACTGTTAGTAAGAGATGTAATAGTCACAGCATAGATATGTATTCAAGGCATAGACTGTATATACTATGGACAACTTGGTTCTGCCTAAAGTTTGTCCACAGCTCCATAGGGATTGCTGGAGGAGGTGGGATTTATGACCTATACTGCAGCCCGTCACCAGAGGGTGCTGTTCTCGCGGTGGCTTTACCCAGCGAGGAGGCAGACGGCGTCTATTCTATATACAGTCCATGATTTAAAGTGTTAGGAGCTATGATAATAAAATACCGGTTTGAGTCTTACTGTGGATCATACGTGTTCAAATGAAGGAATCAGTGCAAAAATCTTCATCAAGTGCTATAAACATGTCCTGAGTATGAAGATATCAGGTGGGGGATGCCACAAGTCCTTGTCTGTTTCAGTCCATCTTATTACCAGGGAAAATGAACAAATGTTGTTATACATAACATTTACAAAGCACCTGTACATGCAGCAGACATAATGAGAACTGGATAAGCAGATCACATTTTCAAAACTAATAAAAGTAATAACAAAATAAAAGTAATGATCAACACTATAACAGTAACAATACTACTACTACTACTACTAATAATAATAATAATAATAATAATGAACACATTCTGTGACCACTTTGACCAGTATCTCTATATTAGACATTTCTGTAACAGTTGTTATTTGTTAGTGGAGTTTCAAATTTTTTTATTGAATAAACTTGTAATTCTATTTTCTATGTATACTGTGTGCATCATCAGACCAAGACACATTTACCATCTCTGCATTCCTCGTACTAACTCTGACATTTTCATTTCTTACTGCTATTTTTACATTAAAATGTTTTTTTTTTTCATGTGCACAGAATCACTCGCAACAACAAGAAACGCAAAATGTTGTGTCTTGCTTTGGTATGGACATATTTTATTGACCAGTTTTCATGTTTCTGTTTTGTTTCTCTCTCTCTCCTGTCATCTGTAGGGGTTTGTGGTTGTTGCGGGGCACTCAGGCCCCGGTACAAGAGGCTGGTGGACAACATCTTCCCAGAAGACCCAGAGGTGAGAAACTTGACACCCTGTTTCCTGTCTGAATTTGAAAGCTGTTATTGCTAATGCATTAGTTCGATAAAGGGTGAGGCTGTTGTGATAGAGAAATGAGGTATGGTCTCGATAAAAAACGAGTGCACTCATTATAAAAACTCTGAAAAAGGGGAAAACCATAAGCTGGACACCCTCCATTTGTGGTCCATGTAAATGTAACTATGAGCACTCTATGTGCCAAAAACCAGAGCCGGGCAGTGAGAGTAAAACTCTGAAAACATGTTTTCTTTCTTCATATTCAAGCTAATGGTATCGATCCACAGAACTCCTCTTTGCTTCTGTTTTTAATGAGATCTGCTTCAGATGATTCACAAAGAGAATGAATTTGGGCTGAGGACATTGAGCTCAAACTTGTGTCTCTGTGATGCTGCAGTAACCCACTTTACCTGTCAGATCTATGGCCAGTATTGCAAAAGGTAGGACAAACTAGTACACATAGACCTCATTTCCACGCTTAGGGTGTGCGTTTGTGTTGGAGCAACTGCTTGTTGTGCTCTCAGAAACGGTTTCTATGTTTGGCTTCAAGCCTCTCTGGACGAAACTGTAACCGAGGATGTCCCAGAAGCTGAGGAGTGATGAAGCCACCTGATACCCTTTACTCTGAATAGTGTGTTCTTGGCGGGAGTGTGTGTGAATGTGTACATTCAGTGTGTCGCAGAGCTGTTCTCAGGCAAGTGGTGCGTCAGTGCTTAACCATATACTTGCCTCCACATACCTCCACAGGAGTTTCACTTTAAGTTAATCAGCAGGGAATAAACTTATAAAAATCCTCATGTTTTTCTTCACCCCAGAGAAGCCAACTCTGTGGGTCTATAGTGCTACAAGGTTATTTACCTAAATGAACGAAAAACACAAATTAGCTTTTTATTGGAGGAGTGTTGTTGTGTAGTCAGCTGCCATATTCTGTTTGAGGGATCCATAATGGATTCTGGCCACAAGATGTTTTAGAGCAGCAGGCTAGAGCAGCAGGCTAGAGCAGCAGGCCAGAGCAGCGCTGCCAGCCTGTGCTGACTGCTGACATAACCCAATAAAAGAAGAATAAGCTGTTTTCAAACAGCAGACACAGCAGCAATTTCTAACCTTAAATGTTATAGTAAAACAGAAACTGAATCATCTGGAACTGAATATGAAAATGAATATCATGTTAATTAACCCGAGTGCAGCTGGAAATATCAAAATATCTGTTAAATTAGAGAGTTGAAGCTATGGTCAGGGACACAGGCAGACTTCAAAACTAACTTAAACAAGGTGACCAGTATTGCTGCTTGCAGTAAAAGAGATGTGAAGCTGTTATTGAAAACACAGATAGACCCAAGCATTTGAAGTTTGATTTCAAAGTTACAGACCCTGTGTTAGCCAAAATTAAATGCCATTAAAGGTCTGTCTGTTCTGCCTCTAGCTGTTCTCCAGCCACTGTTGAAATGTAACTGTTGGTTTAAAGACCCACTCCGATGAAAATCATGTTTTTCTTGTTGTCTACATGTTTATATGGGATTTTTCTGATGCCACAGGAAATATCATAAGAAAAGTAAGTGCAAAATTGCATTTCTGAGTTTTTCTACATTCAATTCACTGTGAACCTCTCACAGACCCAAACAGCAGGTTCAGATACAGTGAGATTTCCTACGCATGAAATCCAAGCTCTGCCCCTGGAGCCCCTCTATGCAAGCCAGGCTCCGAGAAGTAGAGAGGATGATCGTGGAACAAGCGGTGCATTAGCAGATTGCAATACTTGTAAGAAAGCTAATTACGAAAATAACTTTCATGATGTCTCCAAAGACATTTGTTTCTGAGAGCTGAATAGCTCCTATGTTACCTACTACTTCTGCTCCACTGCCAATTTTAGGCTACAAGCTAGCATGAAGAAGAGTGTGCAGAGCAGGTCTGTCACCGCCCACGACTCAGAGGCAAATTGCTAATGATCTACTGGAGGTTTGCAGAAGTCCTTCAAATTGACACAGGTAACAAGATTTTGGCTAAAAACTTCATAATCACAATTTGAAGACCACTAAGAACACTTTAAGTGGTTAAAAAATAAATGATCAGAAAGGGACTTGAACCAAGAGGTTGAATATTGCTATGAGGAACTTTACAATTTCTGCCCTTCCAGTTGAAATAAGTATGAAAGACAAAAACTACAAATAACTCTAGATGAGCAAAAAGACGAGAGGAAGATGCACTTTTTATTTAGAAAAGGTAATGATAACAGCCTTGTGAGGGCTGAAGCCGATACAATACCAATTATGTCAAAAGGCCATTAACCGAGCAGTGAATTAGTCAGTCACTATTGCCAACTGTAGGCATCATGCAGCTGTGCACATATAAACATCCAAGTGTTCCCTCGCTAGGGTAAACTGAGTAAGTCTAAAATGAACAACAATACAGAGCACAAGAAAAAAGTAGATTCTATCAGACATTTCTACCTGTAAGATGTTTTGACTGTCAGGACTGAAGGAATCCTCTCATGATTCCAACCAAAGTTATCTGACAAACTGTAAGACAGATCATATCGAAGACTGTATCTCAGATAGTACTTGTATAAAGGTTATCAGCACTTCCGTGTATTAGTTGCCATTGACCCAAAACTTTTAAAAGAGTGAAACTCTCTGTAACATTTACCCTAAAAAATAATCCGTCTCATGAAATAGATAAAAGGTTTCAGTGTTGCTTTGTTGCTCCAACATCAAGGCCGGTCGTGTCTAAAATTGGACTGTTTTGACTGGTTATATTTGGAAAGCTGGTGTGATTTTTGAGGCTGGATCTCTTTGTAAATAATGAATGATCCTTTCCTGAGTATCACAGTTGATATTTTTAGAGTCATTCTGTCCTGTGAAGCTATGTGCAGGGTTCACAGAGTTCATTCTGCCTGTCCTCAACTCTCCACCACCTTACTGTCCAACCAAAAAGTTAACAGTGTTGGCCCTGTCGGAATGCTTTCTGGACCCCAGTGGACTTGATATGTCTTAAGCTCCCACTCGACCTCTGACGTGCTTGAAATAGGTTAAAGGGGGAAAGTTGGAGACTAAGACTTAGTGATCTAGTTAAAGTCTTTAGTTTGCGTTTTGAGTGACACACGGCACTGCACACACTCTTGCTTTACTTTCAAACTGCAGTGCTTTGAAAAAGGTAACATAAACTGTCAGACTCTGTTCACTTTTTCAGTTAAAATGCAAACCAGGCTTTTCCTAGCTGAGGCAAACAGTCTTGTCGTCAGTCCTGTCCAGCTGCATCTCTGTTCAGCAAAGGCACCCGCCTCATGTGCATCCATCAGACACTGACTGATTTTCATATTTGTATACCTCCTCCAAAGCATGTGAATGATACCCTAAAACTTTTGTATTGTCTCTCTTGTTTTTCTTTCTTTTTATGCCAACCTGTCACCCTCTAAGGATGGTCTGGTGAAGGCCAACATGGAGAAGCTGACATTCTATGCCCTGTCAGCTCCAGAGAAGCTTGACCGTATCGGAGCCTACCTGTCTGAGAGACTCTCAAGGGACGTGGCCAGACACAGATACGGGTGAGCATCACTGGTCTTTCAATCAAAAATAGTCTCAGGAGGAAACGGTCAGGCTGTCTCTGTCTCGGCGAGCTCTGTTTTCACACTTTACTGTATTATTTATTCTCTGTCTGTAGGTGACTTCAAAGTGTTAAGTGAGACTGAATTTAATAAATGAAATGGCAAAAATCCCTCAGACTCTTAGCAGTTACAAAAATAGGAAAGAGCGGTCTCTCATCATATACATATACAGGGTTTCCTCCAGGATTTTTTGAAACCATGAGCGAGGTTTACCCCCCAACCCAGAGAAGCAAAAAAACAAAAAACACCACCACAACTTACAACTTTTATACAAAAAAGTATACACATTTAGCCTTATCTTGTGGTACAGTTTGCAGCCAGGCTGAGAGCACTTCATTGAACACATTTAAATATGACACTTGCCATGGTGCTCATGAATATCACTTCTAATCATCTGAACATGAGGACATGAAGTCATGATAAATCAAGAACATTAAACCTCTCTGTTATCCTCCATCACCTGATTCTCTTCCTCTGGTTTCTTCCTCTTTCTCTGAAAATATTCTGATATGGGCTCACCTTGAAAATGTGACCAAGAATGAGTCATTACAGAAAAACCCGACATCGTTCTGTATCTCCAAATGTAACTGTAACATCATCTGAAAAAACATGTGAAGGCCCAACTTTGTATCATAAACAGTAGAGTGGGACAGGAACTTGAGACTCCATTTTTAGTTTTTCAAAATAAAGTTATTTGAAGTGCAGTGTCACATTTCATTAGTACAATTCCACACTCTTATTATGGTCTGTAAATGTGCGTGAATATAGACTTTATGTTTATATGGATATACGATATAATTTACATTGAAACATCTGAAAAAAGATCATAATTCTGAAGGCATGGCAGCTTTTATTTTGGCACCACAACCATTTACATAGAGGCGGAAACCCTGATAAATCTTCATAGATGTTTCTGAAAGTGTCTTTGTATATAATAAATATGTGTTTAATTATAATATATGTGTGTTTATGTATAATATATGTGTGTTCATATACAATATATGTGTGTTTATATATAATATATTTGTGTTTAATAATAATATGTGTTTATATATAATATATTTGTGTTCATATATAATATGTGTTTATATATAATATATGTGTGTTTATATAAAATATTTGTGTTTATTTATAATACAGGTGTGTTTATATATGATACATGTGTGTTTATATATAATATAGGTGTGTTTATATATAATATATGTGTGTTTATATAAAATATGTGTGTTTATTTATAATACAGGTGTGTTTAAATATAATATAGGTGTGTTTATATATAATATAGGTGTGTTTATATATACTGTATTTGCCACATGCTAATCAGATAAGAAACCCACTAAAATGTGCTGTTTAAGCATCAGTGTTTATTATCTTCTGTATAATCAGGTTTCGTAGACTTCGTGTCTAAAGCAGCCATCAGATAGGAGTGAGAGGCTGGTTAGTCAGGTTGTTGGGTGATGTTTCTGTACACCCTGTACTTACTTTGTAAGGCCCAGAAGTTGTTGTCTTACATGACTCATGCCTGGGCTGCTCTGTGAGGATTCACACCAATGCAAACAGCCTGCACAGATTACATTTACACTTGCCAGGGTCTTGCTTCAAATCTGCTCAGGAACTGAGTCTCCAGAGTTTTTCGGTCAGATTCTATCATGATTTGATCTTCTGTTGCCTCGTTCAGCTTGACAGTTAACATAAAAGAACAAATTCTCAGTGTCTATGTTTGATATCCAGATGCATATTTGCCAACAGGATTAATGGTGCTATCCAGATGTCCCTGTGTCCCCCCTCCTCCTCATTAGGTATGTGTGCATAGCCATGGAAGCCCTGGACCAGCTGCTGATGGCCTGCCACTGTCAGAGCATCAACCTGTTTGTGGAGAGTTTCCTCAAGATGGTGCGCAAGCTGCTGGAGTCAGACAAACCCAATCTGCAGATCTTAGGGACCAATTCTGTGAGTTAAAAGGATTATATGATTTCTTTTTCAAGAGCTGATGAAAAATGTTCTGTTTTTCTTCTTTCAAACTACTCCACAAAAGCCTCCATGTCCTAAGACAAGTGCTCTTGGTCTTCTTTTAGGATATGCATTTATTCAACTCTTAACTTTGATGTTCTGAGAAAAAAAGAAATTGAAAGATGCGTTCTATAAAACTACTGAAATGTGGTTACTTTTAACTGTCGTAAAAATGTGGTCATAGTTCAAGTAGTTGGATTTATTCAGCATTAACAAATTTTCTGTTTTACGAAATTACAAATTTACAAACAAAATGTACTCATATTTAATTCTTTATTGAAGTTATTCCACTGGTTCACTCTTTTCACAGATACACACTTCTTTCTCAAATGTTGGCCTTGCCTTTTTTTTTGTTCTTTTTTTACTTTTCCTCTTGCTTTGTACTGACTTTCACAGTTTTCAAATAACCACAGTAAATAAGTTAGTTGTGCTTTGTTGATTTGATTTTGATTTCTTCAGCTGAATCATAAAGAGAACGCAGATACATAAATGATAAAACAGTTGGATAGCAGTTGTCACGTTGATCTATAATTTAGAATATATCTGTACTGCTTTATTTATGGCAGTTTTTGAAAAATTAAAAGTTTCAATAAGCTAAAATGGACTCCGCACTAGGATTTTTGCAAACAAAGTATAAAAATAACTGAGATACTTTTTTTCTATTTTAGATACATTTTGCTAAATTTTCTCATCCAAAGACCTTTGGTCACTAATGTGTCTCTAATGTTTCGAAGCTTTTCTGCTGCATGTCCATTTGAGTGGATTTAGAGGTATTATCCAATCAAAATTTGACTGGTCACGTCTACTTTTCTGATGCGATGGCACACAGTAAAATATGTTAACCTTGAGATGAACACTTGGTTTAGTATTTGAGGAAAATTCCGAGCCAGAGTATTGGACAGAGGGGGTGGGAGAGAGATGAGTATCAGCTGATACGGGGAGCAGGTTTAAGCAGCAGGTCAGGATAGGACGTACAAAGGAAATCAGATTAGCTGCACACCAAACTCTCTGCAGTCATCTACTCAGATTGACATGACACGCCAACCTTGCACTCATAATCTTCATGCTATCAATCTCCCTCGCGCACTCTAATGCATTTAGGACAAATACAAGAGCATACGCTTAAGCAGTCACACACACATCTGTGCTGAGTCATTAGACATGCATCACAGTGTCACACATCAGTCCAGTCGAGGATTTGTGTAGTGTGTGCTAATTTAAAGCTTTGCAGAAAGAGTCATTGTACTTAAACACTGTTATTACATTCAAGTGGGATGAATTTCTCTGTAATGGAAACCCCCAAACTTCTCATGCATATGACTATTTATATTTTTTTAGTTTATGCTGTATTTTTCTGCTAAAGTTCCGGAAAAGGAACTTTCCTTCTTCGGGGGAACTGTTTGTCTCATCTAAGGCAGATCAGTTTCGAGGAGAGGAGAAGGGAGCGGATTAGAGAGTTTATCACCACATGACTCAAGCTTGGCCAGGCTGCCTCACACTACTTTTCACTGACCTTAACCTGTCTCTGCAGCAGAGCCCTTTCTAATACACACCAGCACAGCAGTGAATGAGCTGGTGTTACTGTCAGCTTCTCGTTATTTATATTGATGTATTGTGAAAGGAGAAGACTAAAAGGCAGGGGGTTTAGTGTCTCTTGATACAGTCAGTTGCAACAAAAGGCCTTTATAAAATCAGCTCTTATGGCCTCTGGTTTTAGACTCATTCTTAAAGCTTTCAGTCAGATCGAGAGTACGAATCAGTAGAGGAAGTGTTGAAACTCTGATACCTTAAAGGCATATTCCAGTGTCAATTTAAGTTATGGTCAAACACACTGTAACACAGAGTTACACACCCTCTAGAGAGATAAATGTTGTCAACTGCTTACTTCTCTAGTTGTACCAACTTTTGTAACGATTGCAGGATAGCAATACACAGCGGTCTATGGCTCCATGCGCAAACCTCAACTCAAAAGCTACTCTATAGCCACAAATAATGCTCAGAACAGCAACTAACTTCATCAACAGTACATATGGGGTCCCAGCCATAGTTCTAGCCACCAAACATCTTTTTAAATTTGCCTAATTTCTTTAGCAAAGAAACCAAACACAACTCGCCTACTCTCTTCCAGCAGCCGCATGTTTGTGGGGGAGCCCTGACGAGTTGATCACCAAATGCAGCGGAAAATTTATGATCATTACTTCATGGAAATGCAATCAGACCGAGATGCTAAGGCAGAAGAACTACTGCGTCTGCAGTGCACATACAAGATACATAAGAACTCTGATTGTATTTCCAAGAAGTAATGATCATATTTGTTCTTCCTTGAGCTGCGAAACTCCGCTGCACTCGGTGATGGACTCGTCAAGGCTCCCGCACAAACAAGCGGCTGCTGGAAGAGAGCGAGTGAGTTGTGTTTGGTCTCTTTGCTAAAGAAACCAGGCAAAGCTAAAAGGTTTTTTGATGGCTAGTGCTATGGCTGGTACCCTGTATGTACAGTTGATGAAGTTAGGCGCTGTTCTGAGCATTATTTGTGGCTATAGAGTGGCTCTTTGGTTGAGGTTTGCGCGTGGAGACGTAGACTTTTGTGTATTGCATAAGCGGTCGTTGCCGAAGTTGGTATAACTAGAGAAGCAAGCAGTGGGGTAAATTTATCTCTCAAGGGGTAGTCTAACTCGGTGTTACGGTGTGTTTGAACATAACTTAATTTTACGCCGGAATACCCCTTTAAATCTGTCTGGTGTACCTTAGTAGCATTTCTACTGGGCAGCTTCCAGATATCAGCTTCTGCAGCAATTTACTGTGCAGCTTCACAAGAGCAGTTATGGCTTCACTTCATTTAATTCACTCAAGAGTGCTTTATTAATCACAGCCCCACTCCAAATACTCACTGTGCACACAGGAAATAGATTCACAACAGGCGGCTTTAGATGTTTAAATGCTTCTTTTTATTCTCTCGCTATGGGTTGCTGCACAAATCCAGCCTGCTTTCTTTGAACGAGGAACTTATGTAGTTTAATCACCATCTGTCTAGCTGAATATTCAAAATATAATTACCACAACAGGTAGAACTCTTTCTGTCAGGATTCTAAACAAGTGCAGGTCATAATTTATTAAATGGAGAGTGTTGTGAAGCTAAATGTCAGCATGTTGAAATGGTGACATTTTGAGGCTCAGTGGGAGAGCTTCCCTCTGCCCTGTGACTGTCACTTCTAATGAGATGTTATGTCACTGTTTGACTTTAATTTAGGAGATATACACTGTAGGGATCCGGGGTTATTTCATTAAAGAGTGTTTAATCAAATAAGAATAAACTTTTAATAACTTGGCCTCACTAATTAAAATGAATCTCTGGAGTTTTTGAGTCTCAGCCTGACATGAAAATGACTTTTAATTTTCCTCCTGTCCCTTCCTTCCTTCCTTTCTCCCTCTCTTCTTTCTTTCTCCATCCTCAGTTTGTGAAATTTGCCAACATAGAGGAGGATACGCCATCGTACCACCGCAGCTATGACTTCTTTGTGTCACGCTTCAGTGAGATGTGCCACTCGAGCTATGAGGACCCTGACATCCGCACCAAGTAAGTGGACAGATGCTTGATTTTTTTTATTTTTAGTAACTGCTGCTTTAATCAACTTTCAGGAGTCTGTTTTGGACTCCTGCCGACCCCTGACAGTCTTTTCTTGTCCTACCAAATTTAGCCCTCCTAAAAGTGATCTTGTTGTCTTGTGCTGAAATTAGACTAAACAATATCTTTGAGTGTTAAAGATAGCTTTGCCGAACCTCAGGCTGACAGCCAAACAATGAAGAGAACAGGATTAAAAAAGATACTAATATAACTTCCTAAATATAACCGTCCATTTATAGATTCACTCAAAGGATGTCTGTGTTTCTTCAAGGATTCGGATGGCAGGTATCAAGGGTCTGCAGGGCGTAGTGAGGAAGACTGTGAATGATGAGCTGCAAGCCAACATCTGGGATCCTCAGCACATGGACAAGATCGTCCCCTCACTGCTTTTTAACCTGCAAAGTGGAGAGCGAACAGAGAGGTGAGTAGTGAAAAAGAAATGCCTGCTGAACATCAGACCTGTTATGGTAGTTTTTTTATTAACGCCTATTTAACTGATGTTGGATTTATGTCCTCTGCATGATAATCTCAGTTGTTTTTGAGATGACTTCATCCTTTGTTTTGCATAAACTTTCTTCTCTTATTTTTAATGGTTATCTGACTTATGAGACCATCTGAAATATAACACTCTAAGGTGGATGTTGTAGAATATTATGAAGCATATGACCAACCTCACATTTTGTGTATAGATTAAGAAAATTGAGCTCTCAGACTGTTAAAAATTTCTTTCAAAGTTCTCATCAAAACTTTATCCATTTTTCCGTTTGGTTGTCACATATATTTGCCATCGTCACCTACAGTATATGCCAGCGTCTAGCTAAACAACAACTCGAGCTGTGATGTTGTTTGTGTAAAGAATGAACTTGTGATTTCCTGGAGAGCATTTACTGACACTCAGGTGTCAGGAATTTTGAACCCAATAAATTGTCGGTGAAAAGTGCTGCCAGTCAGGTGTTACATACTCTGTGCAAACAGAGTCCATTTCTGACGTTTGAGATCCATGAGTCTGATCACAGCGAGACTCGCTGCCCCCAGCCAGTCGGGCAAATTTAAAGCATGGCAGAAATTTTGCTGACAACATGTACTGACACAGTGAAAGCAGGGCCATGAGTGATTTCCCCAGATTCAGGGCTTTTTTTTTCATGATTGCGTCTGAGAAAAATGGCAGGGAGAGTTTGTTGTGTTGAGTGTGAGTGGAGTGGGGCTACGTCAGGACCTTATTTCAAAATCATGGTCTCCACCCACTATGACTTTCATGATAAATTTAAGGTAGGTTTATCACCTTTCTGACAGGCCAGCCTAAAACTGACAAAGAAGTAGCTTCTCAATAGTCAGCTTTGAAGTGGTGCTGTTGAATTTGATTGCATTACATTGCACAGATGTTCATAATGGAATGGCAGATCAATGTAGAACCATATATTATAGATACAGATTTAAAAGAAGTTTTATTGCAGTGTGATTTTTTTTTTTTTAGGGAAACTTTTGATTATTGTCAAAGCTCTGTTCTGGTATAAGTCATCCCATGTGAGTACTCAGGCTGTGCTTGACAGTATAGTGTGGCATTTACTAGGGGTGGGAGAAAAAATCGATACAGCATAGTATCACAGTATTTTGTCTGGTGATGTATCGTATCGTCTCATTTACCAAGTATTGATTTTTCAAATTAATTCCTAATATGAAGTCAAATCTATGATAATAAAAAAATAAAATCAACTGTTTGTTCAGTGAGGTTGGCAGAGGTGACATCATAGAGCAGGAGAAGGTTAGTGCTACAAATATAGCAGCACCTGGGGAGGGACATTAGGAATGCAAGCAGGGCACAAATGAGATGGACATGACACTAAAGATTTGCAAGATGTGCCACAAGAAAATAAAATACTGTCTGAATAAAACAAACAAAGGAAAGACAAATGCTTAATTAGCTAAGCAGTTGAAAAAAATTGTTTAAATTGCAATATATTGTATTGCAATACTCACTGTACTGCAAAATGTTAAAAATCGCAATAATATCGTATTGTAGCCCAAGTATCGTGATAATATTGTATCGTGGCCCATGTATCGTGATAATTTCGTATCGTGGCTCATGTATCATGATATAATGGTATTGTGGCCCAAGTATCGCAATAATATTGTATCATGGCCCAAGTATCGTGATAATATCATATCGTGGCCCAAGTATCGTGATAATATCGCATCTTGGCACAAGTATTGTGATAATATCGTATCGTGGCTCAAGTATCGCAATAATACAGTATCGTGGCCCAAGTATCGTGATAATATCGTATCATGGCTCAAGTAACGTGGGGACACTGCTGAATCCCACCCCTAGCATTTACGCACAGTGTATTCCTGGCCTTACTATCCAGAGCATGATCAACAAACTAACTGTGAGGCTGTCCTTGTTGCCCCTGCTGTTTTCCTGGGGTGTCACTCAAAATGATAAAGGTTCAAATACCAAATATATTAGTCCACATATCGGTCAGCTGTTGCTTTTTTATTTAAGATCAAATGACCTACAGACTTGCATAAAAAAAAAAATCCTGTCTACAGTTTAATTTCAGCTTCACTTTGACCACATAGCCTTCACACTACAGGTCAAAAGACAGTGCCAAAAGTGCATGTGGACTGTGAAAGTTGATGACCTTAAATGTGTCTGTTTTGACTCTGCCACATTGGTTCTACAGTAGCCAACCACCTTCTTTTCATCCTGTATGAGGTCATATTTGTCCTGGCATGTGTGTCGTTTATCATCACTATCATCAGCCCCATGAGAAGGCACTGACAGCTCTGCAGTAGTTAGGGCATCTGTTGGTCCACCTGCAGCACCAAGGACAAAAAAACACTAGAAGAAACAGGAAATTTGAGTGTTCGACATGGATGGATAATAAGAGCATTGTAAGCACTGATGGCTAGCAGTTTTCAGTGGGAGAGAGAGAGAGAGATGCAGAGTCTGAAGCCTCCCCCCTCTTTGGCAGATTTCCATGTACTGACATTCGCTTTGACGTCAATGCTGAGATCTGAAGGTTAAGGGGGGAAAGTGGGACAGCAGTGATACGAACACTAAGATCAGGTGGAGAGAGTAGATAATAGAGCGAAGAATGATTTGAAATGTGGAGGTGATTATAAATGAGAGAGAGACAGATGGACAGAGATAGACAGACACACTCAAGCAGAGGGACACATTTACCTCTCAGCTTCCCGTCACTGTTTGTGCATGTGTGTATGTGATGCCCCTGCTGCGTGTCCTCCATTCCTCCCCTGCACTGAGTGTAGCCAGACATTACCAGCCTATGAAACCCACAGCAGTCAGTGCAGCCCACAGCAGTCAGTGCAGAGTCTAATTAAACCCACAGATGGTGCATTTTTCTCAACATTAATCCCCATGCACAAGTATGAGTTCGTTCAAAGATCAGCTTCAGGCACTGACTAATTTATGGAAAGTTTATTTCTGGGGATACTGAAATCTGACGTGTTGCAGAGAACAATCATGAGCATGATTGATTGGTCTAAATGTGATGTGAAGGTGCTTCCAAAGGCTACAGATTCTCGAGGCAACCTCCCTGCAGGCATTGCCTCAGCAGAAAAAAATTGAAAGGAAATGATTCTCACCTTAAGTATTCTCCTTTGCACTTTCTCTACTGACTTACAAACAGCCGAGCTGTCTGATGAGGTAGACGTGAGGTCAGCCTGCTGTAGGCAAATGGTCTCTGAGAGGACAGTAATGCTTTCAAATCCTCATGCAAAACAGTTCCCCCTGATTTTCCGACTCATTAGACAAAATCTGCAGAGGATGGCAGTTTGGGTGACCTTAAAGTGAAGTCTTCTTTGCATGCTTTTAAAAGCACTTTTTAGTTGGACACAGGTCGGTGAGAATTGCAGTATAAATGTTCAACCTTTGATCAGCAGGAATTTCAATCTCAACCAAGGTTGAATTTTTGATGCACGAAATGAAATTGACTGAAGAGAGGGATTCTATGATTGTGAGCCATGAACTCTATTTTTTTTTTTCTATGTTAGAATTTTGGGGTGTTGATGGTTCATTGGTACAAAACCATTTTGGAAATCGCTGAAGTTTAAGAAGCTTTCTGGGTTCCTACACAGTTGGAATTTCTATACTGTTCCATATCCTAATTTAGGGCTGGGCGATATGGCCTCAAATCAATATTGCGATATATTGAGCAGTTAACCTTGATAACGATAAATGGACGATAACTACTCCACAAGCTGCTCACCCCCTCTCACATTAACTTTGTCTACGACGGAGTCACGTCACTGTCCCTTTAAGACAGTGTCTTAAGACAGTGTCTTAAAGGGACATGAGACCATAGCCTACCTACAAACATCTAAAACCAACTTTTATTTATTTATTTATTTGAAACAGAATATAACAATATGGGCAAGATGACGTCAGTTATTGTCATAAATTTTGGTATCGGTAAATTTTCGGTTTATCGTCCAGCCCTCCCCTAATTTTTTTGAACTATTTTTGGAAATACCTACTTTTCTCTTTTAGACAACAGTACTTTAGAACTGTGGTTATAGTGTGGAAACAAATATTTTTCCATACTCTATTTTTCATTTTCAACACTTTATAAGACCTGGAAATTGATCAAATTTATTTTCATACTTACCATACTAGTGTAGGAACCCTGTTAAGATGTGAAACAGGCTGCTTCACCTTCCATCATTATTTGTGAGGGCAACTGCACAAGATCCAAACACCTGAACTTGAGGCATAACAGACTGCTGTCACTATGCCATTGTACTTTTAAACTGAACCCCACAACAGAATAATGTTGGTGTCCAAGTGTGTGATTTTATGCAGCATTGGCACCATGTATAAAATCACAACACATGCTGCATACAGTATACACTTAAAAATACACCTACTGATTACACTGTGGCTCTTTCACCTCTGTTACTGCTATAGACTGTACAAATATGGATGGAGTCTCTGTGACATCACCTTCTGGTTTCTGAACATACGTTTTTCAGCCCAGTGGTGGTGAGGGCCTTGTTGGAAATGCTGACTCAACCGAACCCATAATCAACCAAAACACAGCTTGAAGGCTGGCGTTAAAGGGATATTCCGGGAAATTAAGTTACATATAGGGTCCCATCCATAGTACTAGCCACCAAACATCTTTTTAGCTTTGCCTGGTTTGTTTAGCAAAGAGACTAAGCACAGCTCACCTACTCTCCTCCAGCAGCCGCTTGTTTACGGGGGTGCCCTGAGGAGTCGATCACCGAGTGCAGCGGCTCATTTCCAAGAAGTAAAAATCATCATGATAACCATTTTGCACTGCAGACACGATAGTTCTTCTGCCTTAGCGTCTCGGTCTGATTGCATTTCTATGAAGTAATGGTCATAAGTGTTCTTCCTTGAGCTGCGAAACTCCGCTGCACTCAGTGATTGACTCGTGAGGGCTCTTCCTTCACGTTTTACCATTACACCGGTTACCGTTACATCCCTACTCTTCTACGGTGTCTTTTCCACAATAATGTCAGACATTGGATCAAAGCATCAAGCTGAGCCTTTTAAGGCAAAGCAAGCACTTTTTATGCAACTCTAACTGACTGTAAGTTGTGTCTATTAGTCTCTTTTTTTATTTAGCTTGAAATAAAGAACCATGTCTAAAGATACACAAATTAGCCTTTCAGTTTCTGCTGCCGAAGTCTAAGCGGTTTATTAATCCTGTATCGAATTTTTCTGCCTTTTTTTGGATTTGTCTAAAGTCAGAAAATGAGCCACAGACAGGAAGGCAGCTATATTTCCTTTACCGCCGCAGCAGCAGACAAGATGAAAGTGTTAGGCTGTTAATAAATAATGTCATCATTGGTGGACCACCCGAGGCCAGTCATGACCAAGATAGAGTTGTGGCGGAGGTTTTAAGTATGCATGAGAACAAAGGACGGTAAGACCTGGTGTCATTTATCACACACTCTTGCACACTTGTACAAACTTGAGCACAAACGCATCTCTGAAAGTCAGAGCAGAAGTGCATATCCCACAGATTTGTACATGTTTAAAAGCCCATCTCTGTCATCCAGTCTTAACCACAGACACTGCAGTCATGGAAGTTATCAAGAGAGGGACAAATGCAATAACAAAACAGTCTGCAGAGTGTTTTTGTGTTGAAAATTGAGTCATTTTAAGATGTTATTGAATCCTTATAAACTCTCCGATTCTTCATTCTCTCCCTCTCTTTTTTGTCTCTCCTCCTCCTAACTCTCCCTCCCCCTCCTTTCTCCCTCCCTCTTCTCGCTTCCTCCTGCTCTCTTCCTCCTCTGCCTCTTTTTCTGCTTCCTCACCTGCATCGCTCCCGACCAGCCGCTCCCCGTCTCCACTGCAGGCGTCGGAAAAAGAGAAGGAAAGCCCGGTGGAGCTGACGGAGCGCTGCTTCAGGGAGCTGCTAGGACGAGCTGCCTATGGAAACATCAAGAACGCAGTCACACCCGTGCTGATGTGAGACCGCCTTTAAAAAAAACTCCTCTATGCATGAGATCAAACCTTTTTTTTCTATATTGTGTTTTAACTTCCAGGTAGGATGCATATTAGTGCAGTGTTGCAGCATTTTTATCAGTGTTCTAATCAGTCTGACAAATGAAACAAGGTCAGTGCAAGGTTGTGTTACTGTTGTTGTTGCAAAGATCTGAGTGCGTGATTGAAGGACAGTAATCTTAAATAGTATTTTTCAATTTTCTTTCGCTGCAAGGTTGTAATGTATTTTCAGTTCGAGTTCCCCCTTTCAGACAGACTCCCTGCTTTTCTTAAAACCTTTTAAGGTCATCATCCTTCTACTTCTGGTATTTCTGAGGACAATCCTCTGCAGTAAACGTCCTCCTTCTAGTTTGTAGAATTTCTGTACATCTTCCTCTCTCTCACTCAATCATTCAGTCAATCTCAACTGTTGTTTTTTTCTGTCAGCCTCTGTTTGCGCCAATGTGTCTGCCTCTCCGAGCTGCAGACACTAACACTCCTTTTTTAATGGCTTATTATTATTATATGCCTGTCATATATACACACACTCACTGTTTGCACAACTTGGCTTTTCTGCATCGTAACGAGCGCATACGGCCATTCCTACTTTTTCGGCTCTCGGCTCGAATAAATGACATTTTCAATATGAGTTCAGCAGAATAGGGGACCAAGATCTCCTGATGACACAGTATATTATAAATACATTTTTCATATGCGGGCAGAAACTCATTTTTATAATAATGCGCTGTTTCTGAAAGCCTCATTGATCATTTTAAAGGTATCAATAATACAAAACCAGAAAGTAGGGTGTTCTATCATGACTCCCCAAAAAATGCAAAGGAGAATTGAAATTGACAACATTTGAGAGTCTTGCAGCTCTGTAAATGTGTGTATTGATTTGTCTTCTCCACAATCCCTGTGAGTTTAAACTCTGGTATTTTCCTCTGCAGTGTTGCTTTAGATGCAGTTATTTTTATGTGTGTTTTTTTGTTACATATTTAATCCATTGATCTCAGGTTTCCTCTTATTAGTCCTCTCAGTTAACCTTACTTGTCATCGCCGGTGAGACTGGCTCTTCTGTTTCATTCTTTAAATATCAATCTCACTGATCCCTCACTCCTTGCAGTGAAACTCTGCCCTCGGCTATTTTGCGGTTTTATTGCACAAATTTTACATCTTACAGCAACATACATAGTGAAATGCTTAAATGACTCCTCGTTTTTAACATATTGATTGTGTTTTCATAGCAGCATATTTTAATTCATGTACGGTGTGTATTCAGACTTATTGTTCAGACAATGCTTCAGTGTTTTTTATGAACTATTTTTCCTAAAAGTGCAAAAATCCACATGCAGTGTTGACGTCTCCTTCTTTTAGCACTTCAGATTTGCCTCCTGTCTCTTTCTGCTTCTCATCACCACTGCATTATTACATCTTCTGTATCCTCCTCATCTCTCTCTCCCCGTCTCTATTCCCTCAGGCACTTAGATAACCACTCTCTATGGGAGGGGAAGACCTTTGCAGTGCGTTGCTTCAAAATCATTATGTACTCCATTCAGGTGAGTGATACAGCACCAACAAATCAGCCCAGACCTCTACTTCACCAGATTTTTCTCTCTCTGCTTTTCACTTCAGCAGCCAAACACCCAGACGCAAGAGCAACGTCAAGTGATTTGCAGTGTTTAAATGTTTGAAAGTGTTTTTCCATGATCTGGTGTGGAAATGCAGAAACATGCTACAGAATTTATGCAGATTTCACTCATCATTTACTTTGAGGATTCCTTTTTGGCATCATCCTTTTCTCTCAAAGCTGAGATTTATTTTTTACCTGAATAAAAATGGCGAGTCATCGGTTTAAAGGTTGCCTCCAGTTTTCCTTTCATGTCAACGCACTTACTTTCTCTTCCTTTCTGAAATCTGGTTTGAGTCATTTTTCTTCTTCTTTTCATCTCCTGTGTTCAGTCCCAACACTCTCACCTGGTAATCCAGCAGCTTCTCGGCCACTTGGATGCGAACAGCAAGAATTCAGCCACGGTGCGAGCTGGCATAGTGGAAGTGTTGCTGGAGGCAGCCGCCATCGCTGCCAGCGGCTCTGTAGGTGAGCAGAATGGCAAACACACACACACACACATACACAGACTGGCTTGTGTGATAGTGGAATCAGACACATGTGACATCAGATTTTTGAGTGAAATCGTCTGATGATAATTTGTATGCAGGGCCCACAGTGCTGGAGGTGTTCAACACTCTGCTGCGGCAGCTCCGTCTGAGCGTCGACTACGAGCTAACCGGCTCCTATGACGGCAGCACCAACATCGGCACCAAGATCATCAAAGCTCATGAGGAGAGGCAGCTGCAGGAGGCCGTCATCAGGACCATCGGTGAGTCTGTGGGCAGTGTGTGTTTGTTTGTGTGTACAACTGGATGAGTTTGTGTGCTGTTCTTTTCTGAATCTCACTTGTATCTGTGATGGAGGTGTGTGCGCACATGTGGGTGTTTTTCATTTACAGATCCGTATTAATATCGCTCCTCTCCATCCCACGCCCATTTCTCTGTTTCTCTCGCTTTCAGGTTCATTCGCCAACACTCTTCCAACATACCAGAGGTCAGAGGTCATGCTCTTTATCATGGGCAAGATCCCTGTCCCTGGAGTGCACCCAGCTCTGCTCTCCACAGGCTCTGGGTAAGCTGCTCATAAATCTGCTCAACACATAATTTGAAACTTAAAATGAACACAATCTGAAAACAGCCCACTGCCCTCTCAAAACTCCACACCTCCTGTGCAAAATGTAGCTCAGTGCTCCAAAACCATGTCCTCTCTCCTCTGAACTTATTCCTTCCACCAAAACAATACACACTGCTATTATATGCTCATGTCTAAAGATTATTGATCAAATACTGGAGTAAAAGGAATATTCCGGCATAAATTTAAGTTAAGGTCAAACACACCGTAACACTGAGTTAGACACCCCCTTGAGAGATGAATGTTGTCCACTGCTTCTCGAGTTATACCAACTTTAGCAAAAACTGCACAATAGCAATACACAGCGGTCTACGTCCCTATAGCCACAAATAATGCTCAGAACAGCACCTAACTTCATGAACAGTACATATAGGGTCCCAGCCATAGTACTAGCCACCAAACATCTTTTTAGCTTTGGCTTATCTCTTTAGCAAAGAGACTAAACACAACTCACCTGCTCTTCTCCAGCAGCCGCTTGTTTGTGGGGGGGGGGCCCTGACGAGTCGATCACCAAGTGCAGCAGATCATTTCCTTAAAGTAATAATCATCATAATAATCATTTTGCACTGCGTGGTAGTTCTTCTGCCTTAACGTCCCGGTCTGATTGCATTTCCATGAAGTAATAATCATAAATGTTCTTCCTTGAGCTGCGAAACTCCGCTGCACTCGGTGATCGACTCGTCAGGGGACTCTCAAATTCAACTCTAAAAGATACTGGTTCAAATTCAATGCGGAGATTTATCCATGTGATATGGGTTCAGAGATTTGCAAAACCGTAACATAGTATGATACTTGAGTGAGACCAATGAAATTTTGCTCAGAGTCGAGCAGTTTGGAGTTTTGTTGTTGATAATTTTAGAATCTATACATTTGAAAAAAAAAAAAAGTTATTTAATTTGTGTCTTTTTTTGATTTCTCCTTCAGGCCTGAGGGCACCAGGATGATCCAGGTTATGTTGCTCAAATCACTGGTCCAGGTAAGAGTTAAACCTGTTCTTCTTTCCATACTTTTGAAGCAGGAGTTCCAGCTGTAGTTAAAATATTCTCCTAAATGCACAAATATGCCAGTGCTCTTTCGAATGACCTGCATGACTCCAGACTTATCTTTCTGTGATCTCCAGAACTTTGATGGTGAAAGAAAACTTGCTTTGTTAAACATAGTAAGCTTATAAAAGGGCACATCCGTGTGGACAGTATGGCTGTAAGAGGCAGATCAGAAGGATATTGTCAAAGAGTCCAAAAGAATGTCAAATGCTAGAGTTTCTGAAAGTCTTTGCTGACTCTACTCTGTCTATCAGATTTTTTTTTTGTTTCTCAGATATGAAAATAACCGAGCAGTGTTAAAATTTAAAAGCATCTGATCTTTCCTCTCTTAGGTGACAGCAGGTTACCAGACCACCAACATGCTGACAGCGCTGCCCAGTTCGTTCCTGGAGCCGCTCCTGTCCCTCTCTCTTACAGAGGATCCAGAGGTCAGACTGCTGGTGCTCCAGATCCTAATCAGTCTTATTGACAGGCATGAAAACACTCCCAAGTTCTCCAACATCAGGTGAGTGGCCGTGTGTTTAGGGGCATGTCAGTTTAGGTGGAAGCTTGTCTTTAACATGAACTTCATTGAGAGTATATGTTGATCTCCTCATGGCTTCTCTACCTAGCATCATCTCAGACATCTCCGTGCTCAAGCTCAAAGTTGACAAATGCTCCAGGCAGGACAACCTGTTCATGAAAAAGGTGAAACTTTTACATTTATACACGTCCAAAAGGTACACTTATTAGAATGTAGGGCTGCAGATATTGAATATTTTAGTAATTGAGTCTTCTACTGAATATTCCATCGATTAATCGAGTAATCGGATAAAACATAATTTTTCCTAGTTAAACGTCCCGTAAAGAACTTTCAACTATATTTGAAAAAAATCTCTCGTTCACCAGTAACAGCGAATGAGCCCATCTGTGTGAAGAAAAGCTATTTCTAAATAGTGAAAATGGGGAAAACGGGAGCCAGTGGTCGAGTCGGGACCACAAATGAAACCATTTATGGCACTCAAACCAGAGACGACACACGTTTTCTTCTCTTTATCATGCACTAAAATTGCGCATATTACTGTATCATTTTTATATCATTTTTTGTAATCGAGGTACTCCAGGAATCATTTCAGCCCTAGAGAGTTGTGTTTTACATTTACTACATTTAAGATGATCTCTAAATGTGGAGGTAGTAATAAAAAGGTAATCTTCTTCTTACAATGTCTCTCAGCTGAAACAAGAAGGAATGAAGCAATTTGCTAACATGATCAGATTTCTGCTGAGTATTCAATAAAATGATGAACAATTTTGAGAAGAGTGGAGAATGTCATTTATGGAGAGTTTGTCACCAGTAAAAAGAGGCTGTTTTGTTCAAATCAAACAGAAGACATTTTAGGAGCTTCTACCAGGTCTTCATTGTGGCCAAACAGTTCTCCAGAGTGACGAGGCCGCTGTAGTCACCAAGGTTCAAAAAGACATGCAAGTGTCAATGTCTTGGCATAACAGTGAAACCGAGTACAATCAAAAGAATTCATGATCTGATCCAGGTGAAGTTTCTCTAAGGTCAAAAGTATGAGACAGAAAATTGACTCCTGAGGCACCCCATAGAGTTTAGGGGAGCATTAAATGGGTTTAAACTATACTTGACTAAACAAACTAGTTAAAAAAGTCTTGTCTATTTGTCTTCTCACTCACAATCCTCCTCTTTTTCCTTTTTATCAAGCATGGCCAGCAACTGTACCGACACATTTACCAGGGCTGTAAGGAGCAAAGCAGCGGCCGACGGCACTACGAGACCCTCTTCACTCTGCTGGCTCTTCTCAGCGTGGAGCTTGCCAATGAAGAGGTGGTGGTGGACCTCATTCGCCTGACACTTGCACTGCAGGTAAAGATGTTGTGTGCCAATGTCTTCATGCAGACACTCAAAGTGGATTTGTATTTGAACACTGAATGAAAATCTTGCAATGAATAAAAAGTGAGACTTCAGTTTATTGAAGTGCACAGCCCACTTTTCAGCAAAGGTTTTATTTGAGAGGTTTTTGGTTCTTAAACGAGGCCACACTCCAACCAAGAGATCCCTGTCATTGTCATTCTCTCTCTTAGGACTTGGCGCTCACCACAGATGAGGCTCTGCCCGTTTATAACCGCTGTGCTGTTCACGCTCTCGCCGCCGCCTACCTCAATCTTATCTGCCAGCTCACCACCGTGCCAGCTTTCTGCCAGCACATCCATGAGGTCTGGAAGTGAGCTCCTCTTTGAATACAGTCATGTCATTTGTGTGCGTCTGAATACTAAGAGCCTCTTTATTAAGCTTCCCCCTCTGACCTGCAGGTGATCGAGGTGAGACAGAAAGAGAGTCCCTACCTTTTGCCTGAGGATGTCTTTGTTGACACTCCAAAGTGAGTACTGGCCATGTTTCATCCTCCTTATTCTGAAACTATGTGATTATTACATTTTATGTTCAAGGTTGGACTGGGCGATTTGGCAAAAAATAAATGATCATGATATATTTTGTCATCTCGATTATTATCATGATTTTTTTGTTTTGTTTTTAAACTGCCAGTTTTAAAGCATCTGTACTAAAAACTAAAGAAACTAAAGATTAGTTCAACATTTTATTAATATGCAAATTAAATAAAGTAAATTGAATAAGATAAACATAGAAAAATATAAAAATCATTTTAACTTAACAGTTGTATGTAGATAAATACTAAATAATACAGTGAACTAGTTTACAGTCCTGAGTGTTTTTGCAGGTATGCAAGACCCAAAATAACTAAATGGCTTCTTGAAACGATTAAAAAGATCTGTTGTGTTGCCGATTTTGGAGGGCACCATCGCTGACATACCTTGCACATCGGGTTAATGTCGTGGCTGACATCTATTTTGCTGCCTTCAGCTTTTTCCGTTTACCTTTCTGGCAACTTACAGAAGTGAGCAGGAAAAGCTCGACACTGATTGGCTGTTCTGACGCACATTTCCGCTATATTTGATCGAGTAAATATGCTCAGGGCTGAACATTGTGATCAAACTGAAATTTATCACGATCATTAATCATGATCATATAATCGCCCAGTCCTAGCCCACTGAGCATTTTTTGGTCTAATAGACGTCTAAATGTAGCCTAGATGACTGGTCTAAAAAGTTTTTTAGACGTCTAAATTTAGGCCAAGTTTAGACCAGCCAGCTAACAGAGATCTAACTGTATATTGCTCAATAGTTATCATAACTATTTTGGTTAAGTACTTGGAGTTCAGTTTTGCAACTCACATTTGCTCTTTGAAATAAATAGTTATCAAATAATTGGTTAAAGTGCAATAACTAAATTCCGTCTAAAAATACACAGAATCTAGATGGTTGAAATTAGGTCTAATAAAAAAAAAAACTAGATGTCTAACAGCCATCTTTTGCTCAGTGGGAGTTCAAGGTTTTCCTCTTTACCGTAATTTTAAAATCTGCTCTCTTTCCCCTCTCAGGCTGCCCTCTTCACTAGAGAAGGTAGAAGGGGATGTTCTGTTCCTTCAGTCAAAGATCACTGAGGTCCTTGGAGGCAGTGGTTATAACACAGAGAGACTGGCTACATCTTACGTCCCACAGTATCCTGGTAAAGAGCTTACACAGTATATCTTTGGTGTTATGTAACGTTACCTCCACAAATTTTAAAACTGTATGGAAAAAACTGGGGGATTCTTCAAGTGAGTAATGTCTGCTGTCTAAGTCAATATTGATAATGTTCATTGAGTTGCTGGCGTGTTGCAGCTTTGTCTGGGTGCTTTATTGATCTTTGTTGGGAGCAGGGGCTTGAAATACTCCCCTGGATCTGGTGGGGATTTAGTGTTTGGTTAAATGACACTTCATCAGGGGCAGACTTTTGAGCCAAGATCACTGATTTTAAAGGAAAATCCCTCTCAAACTCCAGCAACCAAGTCTCCACATTTCCTTTTACACATTGATTTTTGGAAGCTAAAACACTGATAGATGTTTGTCCAGGAGAATGAGTGATGAGCTCTATATTTGCAGATGTGGAGCAACTGAACAAGAGGAGGAGCATTGGAGAGACCATCTCCCTGCAGGTGGAGGTGGAGTCCCGAAACAGTCCAGAGAAAGAGGAGGTAAAGAAGTAAAAGCAGTCATAACCACTTGAAACATTTAAAGGAGTTTTTTTAAATTGTATACAGAGTTGTTTTTTTTAAAGTATCCATTATTGTTTTTCATCTTTTTTGCAGCGGACCCCAGCAGAAGAGATCACATTTGAAACCCTGAAAAATGCCATAGGTATATTTATATTTATTTTCCTAACTTAAATGTATATGGAGCATCTTTTCCAACCTTTTCTTTTTTTTTTTGAGCCACTACTGTGTTTGAAGGCAAAGAAAAAAAACTGACATTTATTTTTGCTTCTCTCATAAGCTGCATGAGTTTAACACAATAAGCAACCAAGCTACAGGAAAAACATGAAGTGGTGCTCTGAATACAAATGGAAATATTACCCTGTTTTGTCTCCCTCTAGTGGACAGTGTGGGTATGGAGGAGCAGGAGAGGGAGCGAAGGAGACAGGTGGTAGAGAAGTTCCAGAAGGCCCCCTTCGAGGAGATAGCTGCCCACTGCGGTGCCAGGGTACACAAATTATATTTTCTTTTAGCTGTTTTTTTTTCTGACCTTTTAGTTACTCATTCAAGCTCTGCATTGTTGTTAATATGATGTGTTTTTTTTCTCTTAAGGCGACACTGCTGCAGAGCAAACTCAATCAGATCTTTGAGATCACAATCAGGTAAAAGATGTTGGTGATTCAAAAGTGGAATAATTCTGAATAAAAAAGGTGATTTAGGTCAGTGAAAGTGACTGTTTCCTCTTTTATTTTCAGACCCCCACCCAGCCCGTCTGGAACCATTTCATCAGGTTACGGCCAAAACCAGAGTCGATCTGTTCCCATTTATGAGATGAAGTTTCCCGACCTCTGTGTGTACTAGAGCTGAAAATCCACTGCAAAACTGTTGAACATTTCAGGATAGAGAAAGGGTTTTGGGATGAGAAGGGCTTCTGATTCTCACTGTAACTGCATCGTGATCATAGATTAAAACCGACAAACTAACCCTGGATGAAATGAAAAAATCTTGATCCTCTAAATGCCACAAAAACAAACTGGATCATTTCAAACAACGTAGGAGTAAAACTAAAGATTCTCTAACTACTTCCCTTATTATAAGTTAGTAGAAACTCCACAGGTTAAATGTTACCAAGAACTGTGAGGACAACATTTATTGGCAAAACTAATGCTCAATATGTTGCATGGGCTATAACTGGAACTTTTTAGTAGCTCCTAAAATTTCTTTCTTTTGGTTTCTCGCAGGTTGCCATACTACCCTTAATCACACAGCAAGATTAACCAGTTATACTTATTCATTATATACACAAGCTTTTTTAAATTTTTGTTAGTTGTTTGACTGGGAGGAGTGTGTATGAACTAGGTGCATTTCATGAACTTGATTTTGTGTAAATTTAAATGCGATGTTGGTGGATCCATACAACAAGAATACTCTCCTTTTCCATCCTCCATGTAACTCCGCTCTAGAATACTCTTCTTCTTCTGCGTTTTAATGCTGTTTTTGTTTTGCCTTTTTTTAGCATTCGCCAAAAGTGCTTTTTTGTTTTACGACAGGCAGTTTTTAACTGTACCTCTTCATAATTTATCGCTTTTAAGTCGCAATTTCGGAAAGCGGTTTACCGTCAATCTGTGTGCTATCCTCCCAAAGTGAGTGTGCCTTACAGGTGACTCAAGTTAAAAGAAAACACACACTGGTCCACAGTCACGTACCGTCATGTTGACTAGAAACACTAGAAGATGATTGATCCTTTATTTTTCTCCTTTCCATATAAATGTGTATATACAGAGAAATATATAAATCTTTAAGCCGATGTACAGCATAGGAGAAGTTCGTGTGTGTATATTATGTATATTGATTCTGATTTTAGACTGCCACTGCACTGATTGTGTCCATGAGCAAGAGAAGAAGCTTCTCGGTTAGTTCTACAGATGTTAAATTCAAATAACAAGCAACACACTGAAATCAAAAAGATGTATTCTCAACTGTCAGAACAGCGAACAGCAGAGGCCAGTAATAAACACTAGTGAAGCTGAAAGCATCCTGCTCAAGTATGGAGGAGCTCATTTTCATAGAAGACCGTTTCTTCCACAACATTTTTGACAACACCACAATCATAACCTGGTATATGTTGCCATAACACACCCAGTACTGCTGCAACAACTTTGCACTCTTATTATACCACACTGCTTCTGCAGCAGTCTCCAAGCAGTGCATCTTTCTCATTCAGCAAGGTTTGAGTAAGTCTAAAAGCCATTTCGTGTGCATGTGCGCACACACACACACATACACAGGTAAAGACACTAAGTATAATGGCAATAATTTGGCACTAGCCTAGTGAATATGGCCCAACTGTTGGTAGCAGATGCTTCTGTGTGTTTGAAATTGTATCTCCTGTGCTGTGATGGTTGTGTTTTTGTAAAGTTGTGAGAAACAGCCTCTCCTGTTCTGCTTCTGTGCTTTGATGAAATAACTGCATTTGGCGCAAAATATGTTACAACCATCCTGTTTAATGTAAAAATGCCGTCTGGTTTGTCTCTGATCGTCATGTGTTACAGTCCAGTTGTTTTATTTCGACTTTTTCATTTTCAATACTATTTCCTGTATACATATTTATGTCCACACATGCCCGTGTGTATTTGATTGTCTGTTCATGTTTATGTGCTCAGTGTCAGTGCAGGTGTGCGTATGACTGAGTATATTTGTCCATGTGTCTGTTTGAACATTTGAAACATCATTATTCATGACCAAACTCCAAACACAGTTTACAGTTTATTACGACCACACCCATCAAGAGTGAGCTATCTAAAGCAACGTGCAGCTGTCTGAACTTTCCAGTGACACCTTGTGTGTAAAATCGTCTCTTTCGGCATCTTGCGACTTTGCAGTGAAGACCTGTAAATTTACAAGTGTGCTCGTTGTCATTGCATATTGTAATGTAATATTAACTGACGGTAATCCAATCTTACTTTTGTCATTACATGTCTGGTTAATAGATCTGTTTACAAAGTAGTGCTGTAGGTCAAATCTATTCATTCTGTGAACTTTGCACTTTAAAAACTGGATTACCTAGTGACAAAGGCAGCTTTTACTTGGAGAAAATGCCTTATGAGTAACATACCTGAAATTGCATGCTTGTGATGTTGTGTTGTACAATAAATTTATCTGTAAACGGAAGCAGTCTCATTTGTGTCTAACTGCATACTGTTGTAGATTATACTTGAATGCAATCATTTTTTTTTAAGTATTTGAAATTAAAAAGAATATTGCGGTCCTTCTAAGCTGCACAAGATGTTTATGAGATGGTAAAGATGGTTTGTTGTGTGAAGAGAAGCTAACACTGAAGGGCAAAAGCTCTTATTTCAGGCCCTGTCCTCACAGTTTAAAAGTACAAATTAAATTATATTCTATTCCTTGTGATATTTAAAAATCAAAGATAATCTGGTGCACAGATATAATTAATTTGTCATTAGCGGGTTGTTTATTACAAGGTTTCTAGGCTAGTATGGAAACAAATTTGATCAATTTCCTGGTCCTAAAAAGTATTGAAATTGAAATATAAGGTATGTAAAAGGAAATATTTGTTTCCAGACTATTACCACAGTTCTAAAATACTGTTTTCTAAAATAGAAAAGTAGGTATTTCCAAAAATAATTCTAAAAAGTAGGGTATGGAAAAGTATGGACATTCCAACTGTGTAGTAACCCTGGTATTACCACATCCAAGCCACTAATGTCTATCTCTAGGATAGCATTGCAACATCTCAGAAATGTAGCCTGTATTACAAAGCGATTGGAGCACAGCATGATGAACTGCAAATGCTCAACAGCAAATCCATATAACCATAAAAATGCTTAAAGTTTAGGGTGTTTTTGATCATACCACATATTTTCAAGTAAAAACAAATTTATGGTTTTGGCAGATATTTTTGCAGAGATCATGACAAACAGACTCATCATGGCATGAGCAACAGAGGGCGCTAAAGTCATACAAAACAGTCCCAGAGTAGTGCTCATATGAGAATACATTAACAGTCTTGCACAGTCACAATTATAAATTTCCACCAAATAATGACATTTGATGACAAATGGGGCAAAGTTAATTGTGAGTGGAAACATTACCACTACTGTATCCACACAGGCTGATAAATTGTGTACTATTATCTTTCCTTCTATCCTCTGTTTTAAGAGCACCAGTGGTTCAATGGATGTTGACCCTGATTATATAACTATAAAGAAGTGCTAGTCACCAGGTTTACATGCATCACCCCACTAACAACAAACTGTGGAACTTACATTTTTGTGTAATATGTTTGACAAATTGCAAGAAAATCAGTTCATTATCAGAGTCTAGCAAGATAATTTTTTCTTTGAACTTACATTTATCTAAAAACAAAGATACCTCTCATTTTATAAACTGGATTGGTATTTTCCCACAAATCCTGTATTCAATCCAATTACTGTCCTGTAATTGAATTCTCTCTTTGTTTTTCTTCTTCAAAAGAGATCATATCTACTAAGCATTCATTCCCCTTTGACGTAATGCTGAGCTTTTGTTGTGCTCAAGGCTGTGGGTGAGTAAATGATGACTCTGATGAATCAATTGCTTTCTTTTTTCGAGGTTTATCAGCACAAACAGAAAATGGATGGTGAAAAGTTGCAAGTTAGCAACAAATGTGACAACTTTTTCAGATAACAGCCGACCTAGCTAATAAGAAAAGTTCAAGAAAGTACAGGTTTCAAAGCTAAAAAAAACAAAAACAGTTGTGTCACAATACAATCGTAACAACTTTTTGCTGTTTGGAAAAAGTCTTGGAAACTAGCAAGGAACTTAGTGATTCCATAATGCTAGCTAGGAGTTGCTTGAATGCTAACGTTAGCGGTTCAAACCTAACAAAAAACTGATAGAATATTGTGTCGCACTTTTAAATGCTGCCAAACATTCTTCCAGATATTATCTACTGTTTTGTAATTTGCTGTTATAAGAGTTACCCTTCGCAAAAAGTAGTATACTTAAAGTTCATTTTATTAAGTATGCTTGAGTATAAGTGAATAAGTATATGTATATCAAGTATATTACCAACCATGTACTTTTAGTGTACTACAAAGTATAGTAATTTAATACTTCTTCAGACTAAATTGGACCATTTTAAGTTTATGAACGTGTACTTTAAATGTACTCTCTAAGTTCATTTTAAGACCAGCATTGCCAAACCCTTATGAAAGGGACTAGAATATAATCACTAAAGTCAAGTCAAATGTTTTCTGTCTTTGTGTATAATTTTAAGGCACATAAAGATAATGCAACTGAGCACACACACTATTTACTGCAAGCGTTTACACATGAGCATTTTATGATATTAATATATTTATTAAATGTTGAACACAAGTCAATGACTTGACTTTATTTTGTACTTGGATCAGGATATACACATTTTTAGTATAGTTTTTGCAGAAAGAAATAAAATGTATACAAAAGTACAAATAAATGTTTCAGTATTAAAGTGTAAGTGTCTTAGTGTTGATGTACTTGGTCTGGGACTTTTGTGTACACTTTTCAGTGCGAGCTAAGTATTCTTCACTAGACCCTTCTAAAGTATATAAAATATAGTTTATAAAAAGCCAACTTCAAGTATACTTCCATAGTGTTAGTAAAACATAAGTATACTCATAGTACACTTGGAGGAACTACTTTTTGCTAAGGGTAATGATTGTCAGATACCTTTTATTTCAGCCTCGGAGTCCCCAGCCCTCGCGTGTTGTCACAGGATAATGGTTCTTGTGACTTGGACGACTAAGCTTTTAAATCAGGCAAAAGACACACAGCAGTCAGTGGGTGCATCATTGTTTTTATTCAGCAAAACGGCCTTGTTTTTTTTTTAATGTTCGGTTCATGTCCCATTGAGACATCTCGATAAAAACATTGAGCTACATGCTAATGAAATTGACACATTTTCTGATGTTAAAAGTACAACCTGTGTGAGCTAACATGCAACAGCAATTAGACTCTTTACACAACCCAGCCCTACCCTTCATCTTCACCCCCCTTTTATTCCGTTATCCTCTGTACATCCTTGTCAAAAATGTTCCTCAAGGCCTTGGTCAGCTGCCTCTGAGGTTTCCTCTCCAATGTCTTCATAGAGCTGCCGTTACGTTTAGGTACAGGTGGGCTGCCCCATCTGAAGTGACTCATTCGGTAAGTCCCATCATTTCTGTGCTGGGCGCTCACCTGAGCCTGAGGGACCACCCTTGCATTTAATAATACCTGGTGTAGTTGACTTTCACCATTAGGACCTCCCATTTCTTCCTCATTTATGCTCAGCTGCCTGCGTGCCTGAAAGGGGATCCTCCTCTCAAAAGAGCTTCCTCCCTCCAGAGAAGATGCAAAAACCTTCACAGGCCTACGCTTTCGGCCTGTGGGCTTGCCCCAGCGAAAATGCTCCATTGAATAGGAGCGCCGCTGGTCCTTGTTGGGCTCCGATTCTGACTCTGAGATCTCATTTTCAGAGACCATTTTGGACAGAATGATGCTCATTAAAAGGTTTTCATCATCATTATTCTTTAGGTCTGATGTATCAAGCTCTGGGAATTCAGTCTTGATCACAGACAAGCAGAGGTGAATGCAGTCCTTTGGGAAATAAAAACAAACAGTAGGACAGGTCAGTCATGACATGTAAGTGAGCAATTTAATTTATTTTTCAATTAGATGACAAATAATATGAAGCTGATCTTGTTTAAATTATGTTCAGAATATTGATGTACAAAGGGTGACAATATCTGACATCTTTGTTACATCTCTCTTTGACAATGAGCCATCACTGCATGAGTAGCCCCAGTACCCACAAACAGTTGACTGCTACATATAGGAGTGGGTTTTAAAGGGGTGCTGGAAAATTTGTTCTTGTTCGCCCCATTTGACTCTCACAGAAATGTGAGGCTAAAATGTCAGGCTAAAAACATATAAAATGAGAGTTTGCTGATGCTGACAGCCTGTACCTACTCTGGAACCCAAATCATAGATGTTGGAGTTTTTATATCAGATGTAACAATGCTAAGGCCTTTATATCAAATGCAAACTATAGGTGTAATTATCAGTAATGATCATATTTTTACCAGTAATATATATATATATATTTTTTTTTTTAAGTTCTTGTGGGGAACTTTTTGACTGAGTTGACTATAGCACCACCTGATGTCAAATTACCAAGCCTTATCTTGCTGCTGATCCTGTCTAATTCTTGTGAAAGTTGTTACTCAGCAGAAAAATCTCCTCCTGTTGTCTTTGCGCATTGAAATGTATCAGTCACCATAGATATTTGCAGTTGGATAACGATCTAATATTTATGGTTCATCAGTGTACCAACCCCCTCATAGCAGTTACAAACATTTAAATTATATTGTCAATGTTGTCACCGCTGGTCTTATTTGCGTTTGTACATTACAGAGACACATCACTGTTCATTTCAGCCCCTATCAAAAAATAGGACTGGTGTTTGGTGTGTCATATAAGCATCTTCTGCTGGAGCCCTTGCAAACTTGAGGACTGTGCCTGTCTGCAGTATCGTCTCTCTGTGGTAGGGTAACTTATAAAAGCTGCTAAAAAACATGAAATGAGTTCATATTTCTGGATAATAGTGCTGTCAATTGATGTGGTATATTCAAGGGAATCTCCAGGTTTAATACCAAACATTTCTATGGCATTATTTTCCTTGTAGAGTGATCTAAGCCCACCATGTTGTTATGTTTTACTGGCCAACATGCAACATTAGTACAAGATACATGTGTTTTTTGATTTTTAATTGATCATGGCTAGTCTTCTGTATCGTATCTCTTTACAACTGTCGGAGTTCACACTCATGGAAGTGTTTTTAGATGCTGTGGCAAGCTAGTCAGAAGGTCAGTGCCTGGTTCATTACATGATGCAGGAGATGGTATTCAATCAATGCACAGACATAAATTATACCAACCAAATTAAACCGGTTTCATTGAAATTTGTTGACTAAAACTGTATTTTAAAGAATTCATGGCAAATCTAGTTTAGAAAAAAAAAAATTAATGTCTGAATCTTCTGTTAATCTTTTAAGTATTAAGTCACAACATGAGTGTAAAAACTTAAGAGAACAGTTAAACATGACTCTGAGTTCAGTCATCTAATTTTAAAAATGTTGCCAGTCCAGCATTATATATGAAACCCACTGTTTATTTCCCTTTTCAGTGTATCACTCATTCTTTCTTGATTGATGGCTGTACAGATAAATTGAAAATAATTAAAAAATTAAAAATTTAAAAATTAAAATGACTAAATCAATGTTGATGTCAATGCTTGTTTTCCAGACTGACAATCAAATGTCACATATGCTTTATTTAACTTATGGAAAATCAAAGTAGAAGATCTGCTGAAAACTGAACTTTTTTTCTTTTTAAGTTCAGGCTTAAACCACTCGTTTGCCATGTTTTGATTTACACTTAAAGCTGTTTCAACATATTTTCTAAAAATAAATTTTAATGAAACTATCTCATCTCCTGTTTTAACTGATAAATTTATGTTTGCAAAGTGACAAAATGTTTCCTTGTTTTCCTTTCAGTCTCTTCTCAGTTATTAAAACTGAATCACTAAGGGCAATAAAGTTACTGATTGCCTTGTGCTGTGACAGCAATTAGGAAAGAGAGATAGAGAGAATAGAAAAGTCATTTGGACTCACCATAATGTCCCTCTTGTTGCTCAGGTTGTTGCAGACGGAGCCATCCAAGCACAATGAGCCAAACCCGGGGACACACACGCATGCCATCAGCACCAAGAAGAGCCAGCACACACACACCATCTTCAGCCTGATGAGGATGGAAAAAAAAAACCACAAGTTCGCTAAATTTCACTTTAAAAGGGAGTGCAGGCTGAAAAGAAACTCAATTGTTCTCTTAACCATATTCAACCAGGAGAAAATTAGCACTTCTGTGACGGAGTACAGTAGGTGTCTCTCATTACACTTGCATAACGCATCCTCCCTTTTCTTATATAACTTGTGTATCAACACTACCGTTGAGAGAGTTGTTGGATCTGCAACTGTGTGTGTCATGGATGAATAATAACAATAAACTCTAATGCTTCCTCGACATTTCCCTCCCAACATTACATGTGTTAAAGCCGATGGTCTCCTTTCATCAGATCCATTCTTCTTACTTTAAAAGAAGTACGTCAAAATAAAGCTAGATGATATGACTCTTCCAGAAAAGTTCACTAAGGTATGAACTCGATATGGAGACTGTGTTTTTTGTACGTGATGAGTGGAAATGATAAGAAGTAGGTGAAAAGTTCAGGAATGTACCATGTACTCAGTGAAAGTTTTGTGGAAAACAGGTCAGGGATTTTATGAATTTCTTGCCCCAGGTGAAGAGCTTCTCTGATCTTTATCTGGCAGGATTCACTGATAAAAATAAAAATTAAATAGTTACATAAAAATATGGTCTTGCAGTGTGACTTTCCTGAGCAGCATGGACTGTAAAGTGAGCTCACATCTTCATAATACAATTATATTCTTCAGCGAATGGTTGTCAGATTATTTTAAAAAGTCAATGTGAGTTTATCTGCTCAGATTGAACTATCAGTTTATTCACTGGTCTACAATAGCTGTTAAAATGATGTTAAGAGCATATTAATTTAGAGTAGAGCTGGAAAAGGATCAGCTTCTAATATCATGATGAACTGTATCATATTAAAGGTAAATCACAATTATTCATGTCTATCTTGTCTTGAAAAAGCCTTTAGTATCATGATTAAAAACGGGTTTGAAGTCCTTATTTAAAATGCCAAATTTTTCTTGTCAGTGTTTGTAAGGACGCCTAGCCCAGGTTCACACTTGAAAGAATGGAAGGTCCACACGAATGGTCAGTTTGACAAGATTTACTGGTTGCAGATCTGGGTTTCAGCTTCAGCATGCCACAAGTGTAACAAAGAGTGGTCTAAGACCATTCGAGTATACAGTACAGGCCAAAAGTTTGGACACACCTTCTCATTCAATGTCTTTTCTTTATTTTTTTATATGACTATTTACATTGTAGATTATCACTGAAGGCATTAAAACTATGAATGAACACATGTAGAATTTTGTACTTATAAAAAAAGTGTGAAATAACCGAAAACACGTTTTATATTCTAGTTACTTTAAAATAGCCACCCTTTGCTCTTGATGACAGAAGTACCTTGTCAGGGTTACTTCAGGCACTCCTGTGAAGTAAAAACCATTTCAGGTGACTACCTCATGAAGCTCAGTGAGAGAACAGCAAAAGTTTGCAGCGCTATCAAAAAACCAAAGGGTGGCTACTTTGAGAAATCTAAAATATAATACATGTTTTCAGTTATTTCACACTTTTTTCTTAAGCACATGATTCCACATGTGTTCATTCATAGTTTTGAGAATCTACAATTTAAATAGTAATGAAAACAAAGAAAATGCATTGAATGAGAAGGTGTGTCCAAACTTTTGGCCTGTACTGTATATAGCGGTTCACAACCCTAAACATACTGTTGGTATTTAGTTGACCCTAAGAGAAATCCATGTACGGTAAAAACAAAGGACAACATATTTTAAAAAGCCTTAGGTCAACATGTGGAAGGTCCCAAGACGGAAATATCATGGCAAACATATTTTGGGGACCGACATGATGTAAACACTGTGTACAGGCTTCCTTGGTGTCGGAGGCCCCCGGCTCCAGCAATCTAACACCAAAGTGCCTGGAGTATTTGAGTGACACAGCTCCAACACTCTACAGGCTAATATGACTGGCTGAAGAAACTCATCCTAACAGTGTTTTGGTCTGGAAATCAAATAAATGCAGTCAGTCGCCATCCTTTTAGCAATCGCTGTAGATAACTTTCACAGGTCTGTGGTGGTTTGCATACTCTGAAGGTGTGCTCTATCAGCTTTAGCTTCCGTTAACCTCAGTTTGATTCTTTTCTTTACTTATTTTCATTATTCTTTATTATTTCTTTATTAAAATTAAAAGGAAACGTAGTCATTGTATAGCCATTAAAATGATCATACATTCATAAACACTTCTTCATGACTAAATCGGCAGGAGCAGAGTTTATAAGCCAAAAGAAATAACAAGTCTGATTAGCAGCACCTGCATGCTCAGCTCCTACGTATATGTCAGCTCAAACTTGAGTACTTTGGTGATATCTTAATTCCATTTGAGGTAGATGAATTTTATTTTTTAAGTGAGCTGTTTGGAATTTTTTTTAAAAGCACAGTGCTGTTCACTTTTTTTATCATGGTGGTGGCAGGAGGAAACAGGAAGATATTCCAAAAAGGACAAAATAGCATTAAAAAAAATCACGAATTTCAAAACTCATCAGCTTTACAGCTAATGTAAAAACTCTGATAGCTTTTTTTAAAAGTCATGATACTTTACTTTTTTTTCTTGTCACTGATGTTTTTCTAAGAACTGTCTCTAAATAGTTAATTTTGGTGCCCCCGGTGGACTAAGTTTCGTCATTGTGTGTCACTGTTTCTGAGCAAAATGTCATCCTTCCGTCTTTAACTGTCAAACGCATCACAACATGTCTAAAAGGCTCTTTTTGACAGTATGCTGTTAATAGCCATGTGTAACACCTACTCGGTGTCATAGTTGAAAATAAGGCCTTAAAAAAACTGTGATGAAATATTCAAATTTCTCTCTGTCACTTGTGCTCTTGTAGGTTACGTGGATATCAAAGTTGGAGTCATTATTTCCTCAGACCCTTTGGTGGCATCCTTAAATCGACTTGTGTTCTATTATTATCTCTTTGTGACATATTTTTAATTCTTCATCCGTCATTCTTCTCTGGAGCCAAATTACCTGTCATTCTTTGGGGATTCATTAGATAAGAGTCATCACTCTGACTTGTGTCAGCCTCATCGCCAACTATTGCTCCCTCGCTTAGAGCTGAGATGTATTTACTCAACCTAAAATAAGATTAAACTAGGATATGAGATTGAAACCACTCCTGAAAACACGAGCAGGTAATTATTCAAAAACAGGAGAAAGTACATGGTAGGTAAACACTGACTGCATTTGTCCACTGAGGATCTCTGTGTTTCCCCAAGTTAGAATTTTGTTGTCAAGAAGTGATCAGACAAAACAGCCATTGTGAGACGTTACATAGACAAGGTTTGTGCTGCACCAAGCATGAGATTAGATTGTGGCTATCTGTGGGTGGGTGGAAAAATGCAGATTTATGACTACTGTCTTTGTCAAAACAAAGTGATTTTGTTCGTTGATTTTGGTAGACACTAACTGCTTTTGAAGAGGCTGCTCGAGGTCGGTGCTGCTGTGGCATTCAAACATTTACCCCATCAGTCTGTTCAAAGTTCTTCCATTATCGTATTGGAGTTACAATATTATAGTCCTGTAACATGCTTTTGCGGTAGCACCAGGTAAGAGAAAGAGAAAAGCACCATTTTGAGTTTACTATGGAAATATATGTTTTTCAGTAATTTGCCCATACTGCATTTTTTTTCTTAAACAAGACAAATGACAAACAACGTAGATTTGAAAATGTCCAATCTAACATAGCAACATGTTGAACATTTTCAAGGTCACATGATGTCAGAGAGGAGACAATGGACTTCCTCTCCTCCTCTACGTCCTCTTTTTAAAACATTTACACTGGTATGTACAGCCGAGAATACAAGTGTCAGTAAGGTCATGCAACTTGAGAGGTAGCTTTGTGCAGTAAGCGGTGAGTAGATGTTCACTTAGTCCAAGGACATTGACTCATTCATACAGGTACCACACAGTTTAGAGTCTCTATATTTCTTTTACAGCAAAGACAATGTACAAAGTGAGTCTTTTAATGGATGACTCAGTGAATAACCTTTTTTTATGATACATCTCCACTGAGTTCACATCTTAAATACCGTCCCTGTACCCTTTTTAAAAACATTTTCCATCTTTGCACATCTAATTTCCAACAGAGTTTGCTTTCTTTCCTTTGTTGGAAAATTGCGCCTCGGTTATTTCTCCCTGCCTCCCTCATTATTCTAAGGAGTGACTCCTTGGTGGGCCATTGTCTTTGAAACTCTGGCAGAGGCTTGTTTCCACTCTTCCTCCTTCAGTATGACTCACTCAGCTGCTCTCCACAGACGCTCTCTGATTAGAAATGCCTGAAAGCTGCCATCAAAATAGACGGAAACCTCATGTGATACGAGATATTTACAGGGACTCTAAGTTAGATAAGGTACATGATAACAGATGGGGATTCAAGTTTCGACAGAGACAACCGTGCACATTTTTCAAGAAGCTGAAGTGATGATGTGAAAAAGAATCCATCTAAAAGGAAAATTTAGATCTGATTTTGTCAGAAAATGTTATGAAATCCTAAAACAATCAGTTATCAATGCAAAAGAGCCCATTCATGCAAAAAAATATGAGAATCCAACAACAACCAGAAACAAATCTCATGCATTAGTCCACATCCAACTTGAGGAAATTTGTTTTTACCTTCTGTAAATGTTTCTTCTCCTTTACTCTCCTACTAATGTGAGCCCTCCGTTATCCACGGATCCTCTGCACAGTGATCCGTCTCTTCCTCCTCTTCTGCCTTGTCTCTGCTCCTCAGTGAAAATGCTCGGCAGCAAAAAGGTTTTCTCTGTTGCTTCTTTGGCTGAGGAGAAGCTCTTTTTATACACACGTGAAGCTTGAAGCCGGGAGTTTCAAGGCCTCAGGGTGTGATTAAGGTAAGGGGTCTTGAGCTCTTCTCTGGACGGGAGGTGTTTGTGTATGCTTGTTTGTGTGTCCACCCACACAGATATTAATCAATGGCGCAGAGCTCACGTCACTGGACAACAGGTGAAGCATTAGCAAAACTAGTTTTAACTTACTTTTTTTCTGGATATCGCACCTTAGATTAAGTGTCTAATGTTTGGATGTCTAATGTCTAATTGTTTGTACTTTCTGTGACGCACCAATGAAAAAAAAGGGTTGATTGGTAATCTCATGCCAATCCAGGCTTTAAATCCCTTAAAGGTCAGTGCAAATTGTTCACAACTTAATGCTGAAAGCAATTTCTTTTCAAAAGTGACAAGTGTGCAAATCAATTTGGCTGATTGGGCCTTTTTTTTCTGTCAATCTGGTTTAAAAGGTGTGCATGTTTCCTCTGTGTGGAAACTTCATTAGGAAGACCTGACTCATCGGTTGGATGTCATGACGACACCTTGGATTGAGGTGCACACAAACACACACAAACATACGCAGAGCTCTATAAAAGGCTGCCATTAAAGGAAATCACTTTCTTTTTGCACACCTAGTTTTGTGTTTCCTACAGGGGTATTGATTAATTCTGAGAACGAAATACAAGGACGACCACACAGAATAGCACGAGGACAACATGGGACATTGGTTAGACACACCCGTGAATTGCCTTTTTTTTTTAATAATAATAATAAAGCACTTGTTCATGTTAATTTGTACCTCTTTTCAAGCCTGGAAATGGGTCATTTTGCAGTATTTTCAGATAAGTTACGCTCATACACCATTCACTCTGTCGGAACAATTAGAAGGAAATAAATTAAAAGCATTAGAAGACCTTTGGTAAGGTAAACGGAAAGTACTGAGAAAGCAAAGCAGGTTTTTAAATTTGTTCATGCAGTGCACAAAAGTGTCCAATTTGTACAAATGTCAAAAGATATAGCATGAGTCATGCTGTAACCTTTTATATGAATGTCTCTGATGTTGACAAAGTACGTATTCATCTTATTCAGAGCAAATTAAAGTAAGTTTTGTTTTTTCTTCTATTGTACAAAATATACACAAGAAGAAAGAACTTTGGTTAGATCTTATTAACATTCAAAAGGGATGGGTTTTGAAGATGTGATGCTGTCAGATACGTTTATTTTGATAGCACATTACAGAGATTAAGAAACAACATGTTTTTTGTTTGAGTTTATCATCTGTCTGTGTTAAATACTTGATTCTGATTGGTCAAAACCCAATAACAGTGGTTAATTATTGACAGAAAATCTGATGCCACAAATTTCATTTCTTTCTTTCTTTCTTTCTTTATTTCTGGACATGGTTAAAAAAAAAATGTATATAAAAAAACACACAAAACAACAGTTAAGAATAAAATAAAATAAGTGCCTCACTTAGAAGCACATCAATCTCACTTATCACAACAAAATAAGAACAACAACAAAACCAGAGTATCCACATGTCCAAAAAAGGGGTAAGAAGAAGTCAAAGACTTGTCTAGTCTTACCCCTCTGTTACTGATCTCATATAACTTAACTTAAACACTATAACTAAATGTTTTCTTTTTTCTTTTAATCTTTGTTTATAAATAAAACACACACACACACACACACACACACACACACACACATATATATATATATATATATATATATATATATATATATATTGCATATAATATAATTGCAATAATAATTACCTGATTACACAATTTATGTCAAATCAATCTATGAGAAAGAGCGACATTTTCACCTCAGCCTGTTGACACTGTGGTAAAACTGTCATTAGTGACTATTATCAACTGATTTTAACATTGTGGCGAACTCATCAGTTTGGCTTGTCTCAGTCTGGTTTTCAGAATCAGTGTTCACCTTTTCTAATACAGATGGAGAAAGAGTACACAACATGGTCACGAGTCAAACAATGGATACTTCTGTTCTTATATTACTGTAATACAAGTGAAAGATGCACAACAGCTCATTACTTGAGTTCAAGCATTTGAGCTGAAGTATTGAAACAGCTGTTTCAGTAGGCGCTGTGATTAAGCTTGGAATATGGTCATAGGTGTTCAGATAGACAATACCCACCTTTCTAACAAACAGCACAAAATGAACTGCCTGTTGCAAGTGATGTTTGCTCTGTGTTTTTGCTCAACCATGGAGGAGCAAGCTTGGATGAACCCCAGTCAGAACAACACAAACACAGTTTATTTTCTTTTAGTTTGGATTATAGAAAAGAAAAAAAATCATCAGCTGACCTCAGTGCTGAAAAACAGTGAGTAACATGGACATTTATAGAAATGTAGTGGAATCAAAAGCACAATGTTTGTCTTAGATGTAGAGGAGAAATAGTTAACTATACGTTTCCTAAAGAAAAATGATCAAGTAAAGTATGGATACTTACTTACCTGATTATTGTCAAACACATGCCTTTAATAAATATCAACAACTACAATCTGTTCAACAGTATTCATAAGAAAAAGGAGGCAGGTGATTAAACATGACCCTATTTCAGTTTAATCTTACCGTGTCCTGCTAGAAGGCCAAATCCGTTGCTAGGGAGGAATAATTGACCACATAATCTGAGGTTTGTAACTGATGATTCCAACAGGACAGGAAGTTAAGTTTAAGCAAATGTCTTAAGTTTATAAAGGTCTAAAGAAGTCAAAAACAAAGTGGCAATAAATTTTAATTTTCATTCGTTTTTTCTGATGCTACAGGACACATCATGAGAAAACTAAGTGCGAAACTGCATTTCTGAGTATTTCTGCATTTAAATCACTGTGAATCTCTGGCAGACCTAAATGTCAGGCTCAGACACAGTGGGATTTCCTATGTCACAAATCCAAACCCTGCTAGCCTGTGCGTTAATGGATTGCAATATTCAAAAGAAAGCTAATAATGACATTAGCTTTCATCATGCCCTTACAGACATTAGTGTCAGAGAGCTGAATAGCTCCCATGCTACCTGCTTCTTCTGCTATAACAGCAGTGTTAGGCTGCAAGCTAGCAGGAAGAGGAGTGTGCAGAGCAGCACTGTCTCCACCCACAACTCAGAGGCGAATTTCTACTGACCTACTGGAGCCTTGCAGAAAGAAAGCCCTTGAAAATGACACAGGTAACGTGATTTTGGCTAAAAAATTAATAATCACAATTTAAAGACCACTGAGAACACTTTAGGTAGTGAAAAAAATAATAATAATGATTGGAGTGGGGCTTTAAACTTTACTGAAGAATTCCTGTTCTGTGAAGGTGTGTAAAAGGAGGTTGCTGATTTTGAAGCAAGTAGAAGCAAAATGTGCATAGAGGGAGACTTTACATTTGTATCCCCCATGACCACTGAAGGCTATCGACAGCAGTAGGAAAAACTTGAAGGGCAACTGTGACAAGTGTAGATCAGGCTATTAAGTGACTAACTATCAGTACAGAGGCTTGAGGGACACAATGACTGTAGTTTAGTCTGAGAAGAAAATAAGACCAATGCGAAATTCTCTTAATGTCAATGAGCATGTCTTTTAATTGTGCTTTGCTGAATGTTTTCTCAGCATCCAAAGTCAAAAAGCAGTCAAGCTCAGCTGTATTGAGGGGGTACCAAATGAGAAATAATGGATGGAGTAAAATTAATAGCTTTTATCATAACGGCTGCTTTGCAAGGATACAGAGGAAATCCTCAGACCTGTTGGGCAAAATTTTGGCAAGCATCTTTACATCTGTGTCTATTAACAATATTGGTCAGTAGGAATCACAGTCAAGCAGGTCGGTCTCTTTTTAGACCAAGGGCAGATACAGGGCTTGTTCAATGAAGATTGGTGTGCTACACAGCAGAGTAAATCAGTAATCATTTCTATAGAAGAACTACAACACATGCTGACACCCCCCCCCCCCCCCAACATAAACTCCAAAAATGGCATTAATATCGGAACCATCTATGAGTAAATGACACATTGTGCTCCGTGGCCTGGTTCTTTCTTTCATTGATGTTAGCATATAAAATAAATTTGGCTCACAAAACTGAATATGATAATATTCGTATGTAAGCTTAGAGTAAATAACTCATCTGATCACTAAAATAAATCATCTGTTCAGCCGCTGCAGCAGGACGGGTAGAGGACATGGAGACATGTCCGGGTCGAGCTGTGCGAGAAATAAGAGGAAGATAGAAATAGAGGGAGAGACGAATTAAATATCTTGTTAACTTCATCATGTGTGTTTATTTACTAGATATTTAATTTAATTTAATGCGGTTTCAGCTGTGTTAATTTGGTCAGGTTGAGTGTCAACACGCGTGCCAAATGCGCTCATCAGATCAGATATAGATCAGAATATATCTATATAGATCTAAATGTATGTGCTGACTCAGATTATTAGTTGTTGTTGATTATTTATTGCACTGAAATGTGCCTGACACTGTGGAAACCTGCTGGTGAGGGATCTGTGACGTATGCGCACTACGCAGCCGGTCTACCAAAATACCACTAGACCAGCTGCGCTCCGCCTGCACTAAAAGCTGACCGGGTTTGAATCGGCAAGCTTTTAGCGCACTTTCTACACCGCCGGCGGGCACGAAAATGTTACTGCGCCAGCTGATTCTGTCGACACCTCCCCCTACCGTGCAGCCACGCTCAGCCTGGTGGACCTCGGTGCACCTCAGTCTACGGAAATACCAAACTGTCTGTGCACCGGGCTCCGCCAGATGAAAATACCACTGCCACGCCACCAGTGGGGACGAAAATACAGCCCATCGACTGTATATACTATGAACAACTTGGCGCCGCCTTCCCTCATTATATGAATTTGAAGCCGAATTGCTCTTGGTATTTCCAGGATTTTTCTCCCCTTCCTGAAACCAACATTGCGCAGTAGCATTGTACACATTTGGCGGGAGAGTTGTTGTGATCATGCTCGGCTCAAACAGCGTATCCCCCTAGGTGAGCTACGCAATCTTCGTACGCCCATAGGCTGTATCACGTGTCAATCATAGAAAACATGAACCCCCAAAGCACAAACCAGTCTTACAGTAACTACATCACAAGCAAAAGGGAGAAAAATTTTTATTCTGTGTAATAAATTTCTAAATTTAGTCCACAACTCCATAAGGATTGCTGGCGGAGGCGGGATTTATGACCTATACCATCATCTCAGGGTACTGTTCTCATGGTGGCTTCACCCAGCAAGGAGGCAGACGGCGTCAATTCTATATACAGTCTATGGTTGATGTGATTGAACAGCTTTACTCTACATGTAACAGGACAAAAGTATCAATGAACGAGTGGAAAAGAGCATACGTGCACACAGAAGCAGCTTTATTATACTTGCGACAACTGCTCTGATCCCATAATGGTTGAATAAATTGGATGTGATCATCACTCCCACTCATTTGTTGTGGATCCTGATCTTTACCTGCTTCACTCTTTCAAAGCGCATCAAGAATTTACTCGGCACTTGCAGATAAAGGGACAGAATGAAGCATTTGGCTGTCTGGGTTTACGAGTGCAAATGTAAGGAAATTTTAATAGGTTAGTGCACGTGTGCGAACTACTATTGTGTTACTGTAACCCTCAGAATCTTAGTTCCATTCAGAAATCCTCCTCTTCTCAACTGTCTGTCACTTTTGGCTGGTGGAACTGCCTGTTTGTGGTTAATAAAATGGAATTTACCATTGCACTAAACTGTTTCTAGACCATATTGCCCGACTAAAACCTGGATCTGCCCCTAAAACACTGTAATGCCAGATGCCCTCTCCTTTGACACGTTGTTCTTATCCTCAACTTACTCTGTTGGAGGTATCATTTCCAAGAAATGGAATTTCATTAAGCTCTTTTTGATGAGGAACAACACCTCATTTGAGTACCCTGCACTCAAAATCGCTGCTCAACTTAAGACACACCAGTATATTGCTCACCAGGGATTTATCTGGATAGCTTTGTTGTTAAACTTCTTGTTATTCTTGATGTCAGCAGAACTGACAGAACCCAGGCAACTGACCTTCAGTCACTCCTGTCCTCTTTCAATCACAAACAGACTCCCAACCCTCCTGCAAACAAAACTTGCAATGCTCTGGATTTGATCTTGGCTCAGAACTGCTCCATAAAAATGGCACAGTAGTTGTAGATATTTGTCAGACCATTTCTTCATTAAATTTCCTGTTGCCGTCCTGCAACTCCATCCGGTTGCTCCACAGATGTTGTCACACCACAGAAAAATCCCAGACCTTGGACCAGCCAAGCTAACAAGGTCCTCCTCATAATGAGTTCTGGTTCACTAAGGTCATCAGAGAGCAAAAAGCAGAGCTCAGAGCATCAGAAAGACAGTGGCATAAACCAAAAGAGTCGACTGACTTGAATGATTACCATTGAAAACTAGAAAAGCACTTGGAGAGCGCAGACCTCCGCCAAGCAGCTCATGTCCCCCCTTATATTGTGATTCACACCAAAACTCACGTGTCTTTTATTAACTTTTATTTGTGTTTCCTGGTATTATTTGTGTTTCCTGGTATCTTCATTGGTTATCTTTCCATTTTCATTTTCTACCGCTTATTCCCGTTCCCGGGGTCGCGGGGGGGCTGGAGCCTATCTCAGCATCTTCGGGCGAAGGCAGGGACACCCTGGACAAGTCGCCAGTTCATCGCAGCTCTGCACCTCTGGTGAAAATTTCAGGTCAATCCGTCTGTTACTTTTTCCGTAAAGTTGCTAACAGACAAACAAACAAACAAACAAACAAACAAACCAACAAACAAACCAATGCTACCAAAAATATAACCTCCTTGGCGGAGGTAACCAGCGGATTACACACATAGTAGCGTATTGCTGCCCCCGTCTAACAAACCTTTAAGGTTCATGTGGCCTCAATTGCTTGGCCGGCTTCTTCCTGACAGAGGATAGAACACAGCTGCTGGTACAGGCTCTCGTAATATCAGGCAATAACTACAGCAACTCCTCACTGGCATGCCTCCTCACATGCACATTCAAACCTCTGCAGGTGATCCAGAACACAGGACCTTATCTATTTCTTAACCAATCCAAAACAGCAAATTCATCTGCTGTTCATCTCTCTCTCCTGGCTTCTAGTTGAAGCCTGCATCAAATTCTAAACCCTACTTCTTGCTTACAAAACAGCACATCACATCAGAGTCCCAGCCACTGACTCGACACTACTCTGTCTTTCCCTGGTGGTGGATTGAATCACTCAACTTTAACTGATCTGCAGTCCCTTTTTAAAATCCAGTGCTTTCAATGTATTAAACAGTTTCTGTGATGATGAAACAATATAATTAGAAATTCAAGAAAATTAAACTAAACTAAACAAAGACACACACACACACACACACACACACACACACACACACACACACACACACACACACACACACACAGTGCTTTGCCTCCAGCACTGCATGGCAGTATCACATCCAATTTGACTTGAAGCAGTCTGTGGCTATAACTCTTTCTGTTTCTCTTCAGTGACATCTTTGCTTGTGATTTACTTTCTCTGAGATGAAAGTTGTGTTCGACAAAAATATTTGCTAAATTAAATTTTTAACTTTGTAATGCTGTTATAGCTAGCCTAAGGAAAAGAACTCTGCAGATTGATTTTTGTCAATCTGTTTCCCTGAGGTTGGACATAAAAGTGCCAAATATGATCTCATATATATATATATATATATATATGACACTGCAGTCAACTGGGATACAGTCTGAAAGTATCAGGCCACAAGGGGACATGTCACCATTTACCACAGACAGGAGGACAAAGTTTAATTAATGAATACTGTAGATTCTTTCCATTTGCTGGTAAACTGGAAGAAAATGGAAGTCCAGCTGAATCACCTGATCGAGCTGTGCATTTAAAGGCACTGACTATTGTTATGGGGTTTTGACCAATCGAGAATCAGGCCATGACAACACAACAACACATTTTGGATTTTTTAAAACATTTTTTAAAAGAAAATGTCAACAGTGAAGTTATAGACAGCTTATATTTGTTTCTTATTATGTAAACTATAGCTATAATTTCTTTTAAACCTTATTTTTCTGTTCAAATCCTAAGGGAAGAAACTGCAGCACATGTATTTCAGTGACAAAAAATCCTGACTAGATGAGATTCCTCACTCAAAAATCATGTCTGGAAACTGAATTTATCTGAAAATCACAAATTAAGGAGGATAATCCACATTCCTTTGACTATTACACTTTTATTTGATAGTGCGGGCTGAAGAGCAGACATAACAAATAGCTCTGGTTATTGGTTTTGGTAAAAACAAAGAAACTGTTTGTTTACACATTCCTCCTGTTATGTAAGTAGAGGAAGAGATGTCTAGAAGAAGACTTAAGGAGGCTGAATTCTTTCTCCTTATATTTACAAAAAATCATGGACAGTTCTCAGGGATATAGTTCTAAGAGAACAAGACTTCATGAGGTCTGGTCAGTATGAACCATGATTTCCATCAGGTTAAAAGACATTTGGGAAACATTTCTGGAAAATAGGATGACAAATACAAGTTAAAATCCTGGTTTCTTCCTGCTCAACCCTTTGTGTTTGGATGCCGCTATGATGTACAGGATGTACAGCCCGAATCCTCTCATGACCCATCGCACAGACAGTTGGAATTGTCTTGCTTCTCCACTCTTCCTGTAATAATGATAAGAATGCAAGTCATAAAGATGGCACTTTCATTTCCTTTTTGGAATTATCTTCTAATTTTAATCGACCCACATCCCATTCATTTCTTTACTTTCAAATTTGACATTGTGCCTCCTCACTTTGTCTGTGTTATCCTTCCCTCCCCTCTACCCAGCCATGGGAGGACTTAATGGCTGATGTGCTTGATCAGTGTGATAGATGTCATGTCTCTTTGTGTAACTTGAGTCACATGTTTTTTTTTCTGTTCTAGACTACATCAATTTTGGAGTGATTATTTTATGACCTTGTAAAAAGTTCAAGGAAAACAGGTAAAGATGGACTCCTTTATTTCTATATTTGGATTTTCACTTGGTCAAGTTACACTTGATTTCTTACAATCGCAGGTATTAGCTTTTACTTCTCTTTTGGCGAAAAGTCGCATTCTACTTCTGTGGAAATCCTCTAAAGCCCCTTCTTTATCATCATGTGGCTTAATGATGTTTTGGCATTTCTAAGTCTAACAGTGACAGGCAGTCCTAACAACTTTTTAAAAAGTGGAATTGTTTTTTTTAATTATTTCCAATGATTGCCTGTCTTTCGGCCAGCCTTGCCCCCCCCCCTTTTAAAAATATAATTAAAATCAAATTTACCTTCTGTTTTTTATTACATCAGTTCCATCACCATTTACCGATTCAGTGACTAGAGCATTATATCTGACTTTTTTAACGAGAGAAACTGATTTATCATAATTTTTAAAAAATGCAAGTCATGAACTGAAATCCTTTTGCGTTAACAGCCCAGAGAACTCCCATAGTGTTTCCAGGGAGATTTGCATTTTTATTTATTTATTTACTTACACTACATTGGTAACTGTGTGTGTGTGATTACAATGAAGTGATTTGGACTATATTTGTCATATTTTACCATTAAACATTTCAGGTGGGCCATTTTACCTGAAAGATTTAGTAATGTAAAATTTCCTTAATATCAGCGTCACATAAATAAATGAATAAATAAGTTAATTCCAACTTACAAGCCTGATATTTTTAATACTTTTACTGTTAATCATAGTCAGGACTATCTAGGGTACATTACATACAAAAAAATAAAATTATGTAATCAAACAGATAGCCTGAAGTAATTAAATCAAAAAAGGGTTACAGAGCCAAATCCTACCACCTGTATTGATTTCAGGGTTTTGTCACCTTAAAAAAACAGCAGGCACCATTAAAGGAAGTGGTAAATGTAATGTAATGGTTGAAACATTGGGAAGAAATAAGATTTAAGACATGAACTCAGATGACCTGAAGAGGGAATAATTCTGTTTTCACCCTCACTGTTGAGTGCCAAAGTCTTTTTTAACCCACTTAACCTCCACATGGCCTCCTCTCTGCTGGAAATGTTTGTTCTTTCCTGCTAGAAAGAAACAAAGAAACTGCTTACTCAGCCTCCTCTTTTACAGATATAAAAAGATTAACAACAAATGTAGATGATGATGCATCCCTGTGACACTTCAAGGTGAAATTCATCTCCCTGTCCATGTTGCTTACTTCCACTGCTTGATAATAATAATACTGCAACCCCCAGACAAAGCTGTGCAGTGAGTGAATCACTGCTTAATAAAGCCTCTGCCATTTAACCAGCTGCCATGTAAACAAGTATTCTCATCTTGTCAGAAAATTGACATTTCCGTTGTGCTTGTGTGCTGTCCTGAGCAGGAATGTTAATGGAAAATGCAAAATGAGACACAGAGATGGCATTTATTTTGTCAGAATATGACTTCATGCACCAGATGAGCATGGATGACGTCAACATTAGAGAACTATCTGTGATACTTGTTAAAAAATAACTATGCACAAATACCGCGAGGTCCTATTTTGGAGTTAAAAATACATGTTTAAGACATTAATTTTGAATTTGAAATTCAGTGAGTTAGTAGAGTCCAGTATGTTGCAGATAATGTATATAGCTCATAGGAAAATTTGACCAATCAACACCTAGAGCTGATTTGAAAAAAGAGAAAGTTGTTATAAAAGGATTTGAAATATTTAAAAAGCAAAGATTCAGAACTAAACTGAAAGAGTGCTGTGTTACAGTTTATGGAACAATCTGAACAAAGAAGCTGAATCAAATTTTATCTTCAAAAGAAGTGTAAAGCCAGTATGTTGAGTAAATACAGGGAAATATGTTATTCTAAGTCGTAGTATGTTTGTTTTGTGGGAAAATGTAAATTGACAAGTCGTATTTTCTGTTTGTTTTGTGGGTTGTTTTGGAAAATAAGAAATCATGAAATGTAAAAAGGCAGGTTGGCCTGCAGCTCTTGTTTATTTTTATCATGTGTTTAGTTGATTCGAATCAATGAAAGAGGGGCAGACTCTGTAAGATTTTTCTTCTTTCTGCTCCTTTTCATTCAGATTTTTCCTTGTTTGTATTGAATGTTTTATATACTAACAGAATGAAATAAAGTGTCAACAACAACATCAGCAACAATTTTCTTGTCACTGTCAAACAGCCAAGTATCGGCTTCAAAACTGTTTACCTGGCTGTGTTACAGTGAGTCTTATACTGTGAGATGAAATCAACACTATTTCTCAAAGTATGCATCATGGATCATGTCGAGCCAGTTCATTAATTTGGCAAGCTAGACATACAGCTTTTCAGCTCAGTAGGCAATTTCCCAACATGACAGTCAGTGAGCAAGCTTTACATACTGCATTGATTTTTTTGAGCTTTCTAACATCAGACTATAAAAATGTTTCAAATGATAAAAAACCCTTTTATCAGCAAGGTCAGACCCAGACATATACGAAACCTATTAACTTGTCTTTGGCACTGTTGTAAGCAAATAAGCTGTAACATACTGCATGGACCTGGTGTGACGATAATCTATTGCAAAAGTTAAAGGGATATTCCGGTGTAAAATTAATTCAGGGTCAAACACACTGTAGCGGTCTGAGGAGCCATAAACAAACCTCAACCAAAACGCCACTCTATAGCCACAAATAATGCTCAGAACAGCACCTAACTTCATCAACAGTACATATAGGGTCACAGCCATAGCACTAGCCACCAAACATCTTTTTAGCAATGCCTGATTTAGTTTAGCAAAGAGATTACACACAACTCACCTACTCTCTTCCAGCAGCCGCTTGTTTGTAGCGAGACCTTGGGCAAGTCCATTACGGACTGCTGCGGGCTGATGCAGCTCAAGGAAGAAGATTTATAATTATTACTTAAGGGAAATGTTATCAGACCAAGACGCTAAGACAGAAGAACTATTATACCATGTCTGCAGTGAAAAGTGATTCTCATGGTGCTTATTACTTCAAGGAAATTAAAGAAATGATCATAAACGTTCTTCCTTGAGCTGCGTCACGCTGCTGTAGTCCGCAATGGACTAGCCCAAGGTCTCGCTACAAACAGAGAGTGCTATAGCTGGGACCATTTATGTACTGTTGATGACGTTAGTTGCTGTTCTGAGCATTTTTGTGGTTATAGAGTGGCTTTTTGGTTAAGTTTTGTTTATGGCTCCTCAGACTGCTGTGTATTGCTATCGTGTGGTCATTACTAAAGTTGGTCAAACTAGAGAAACAAGCAGTCGGCAACATTCATCTCTTGAGGGCGTGTCTAACTTGGCGTTACAATGTGTTTGACCCTAAATTAATTTACACCGAAAGATCCCTTTAATGAGGGAGGTCAGGTGGCAACCAGTAGCATTTAAAAACGAAGCCAATGCCAAAGTGCAAAAAACTGCAGCTCCCAGGGTCCCCACTTGAGGCTCCAGTGACCATATACACACTGAAACAAAAAAAAGACCATATTGAGAGCAAAAACAAACACATTGAAAGCCTGGTCATTTGGTCTGTAAAGCTCAAGGTGATCCTAGCACAAACTATACTGGGAGTGGATTTTTAACACATTTGTTTCAAACATGTTTAGGTTATTTGATTGGTAAAACTGAGGGATGGTTGATCTGACTGACAGGGAGGCTCACTGTGGCTGTTGCAGGAGGGCAAGACGGATTGTCTCTGGTAGGTGGACAGAAAGTTAACTGTCATTTCCAACATGGGGACTGCTGCTTGAAGGCTTTAAAACTCCACTTCACAAACAAGCTTTTCTGAGGAGTTTTTGGATTACCATGCTAAGACTGAAAATAACACTGATGCCTCAAAACAAGATGAGAGATAAGACAAACCATTAGTCATCTCTCAGTGAGGAAAATTGCAGTGTTACAGTGGCAAAGGCTCAATAGTCATTATAGTATGAGTTATTTTAGATCTCCAGAAACACTGCTGAAGGTTGATGTCTGACCAGCTGATTAGCTGATATCAACAAAGACCACTTTGTCTGCAGGGGGCAGACCTGGAAGTTACTCATATGAGCTTTAACTTGAAAATGACTTGAATCTTCATGCAGTAATCAGGAAAGAGAAAACAAGGGAAAAGTACTCTTTTTTTTTTAAATAAAAACCAACCACACTTGTCAAACAGTGGCATCACAATGCATACAGAGGCACCACAGGAAGCTATTTACATGTTAGCCTTTTCAAACTTTGCACAATCGAATACTAACTTGAATTCTGTTCATTGTTAGCACCTGTTCTGAAAACCTGCACCGCAGAAGTAATCAACTCCAAGTTCAGAGTTATGCAACGGGTTTTGTAATAACCCTTCTAAATCAGGAGCACGTGAGACATAAATAAGCAAAACACCCACAGAGAAGAGGACTTTGACATTTTTTTGAATGTTAATAAAGACGTCAGGGGTCTCAAATGAGCAACATGTGATAACTGAGACTAGCTTGAAGCTGTCCAAATTTTCCATCATTGTCTCATTGTTTCACTAGCTTGTATGTAGCTGGGAAGGGTGCTAAAACTTCCTTTTCTGTACAGTGTATAACTCCTGTTCTACTTTTACACTATTTGGTCTCAGTCAGTGAGGCATCCCCTATTTGTTCCATGGTAATTTTACAGTCATGGTCAAATCATTTCATATTCTTGAGACCGTCAGTCCTTAAATAGGCCAACTAAGCCTTAAAAAGTGTCTGTGTAACCTTTCATCAACCAGTTTCAGCCTTACATGAGGAGTTTGCAGAACTTCTCATTAGCCAAAACATTACTAGCCAAGAGTCAGGTTATGTAAACATGCATTATAAATAGGGTGATGTGGCATGTGCCTAATATGTGTTGCTTTGAATTCTTGCATTGTTGGTGGATGTAAAAGACATCATTGCAGTATAAGAAGAGACAGTTCTCTGAAAAGCTCAGTTTTCTCCAGCTGATACACTTAAGTTTTAGGCAGTTTTCAAAGTTACCTGAAGGAAAAGTGGGATGAAAAAGCAGAGAATCCAAAAGACGGATGATCGGATGATGTGTTCAAAAGCTGATCTTCTGCTTGATGGCAGAACTCATCTGTTTTTTTTTTTTTTTTTTTTTTTTTTTTTGAGTCCTACTTTTTCCCCCAGGCTGAGTTCCACATCATAAATTTTGAACTGCACCCATCCCAGTTTTTAACCACACTCCAGGATGCCAAGGGCGAACTGATTACCCCTGCATGTTACACACTCCATAAAAAGGTCCACATATAATGATGAGTTCTGTGTTAATGTCCATATTAAAACATAAATGCGCAATCTATGAGGGTGAGCAAATATCACATGTTTGACGTTACAGTTCAAAACTAGGTTTAGTGATTAACCACATCTGAATAAAAGCACTTTTAAACAGTTGACACTCATGTTTGACATTACTGTTCAAAACTAGGTTTAGTGATAAACCACATCTGAATAGAAGCACTTTTAAACAGCTGACACGCATTGAAGCCCATGTGAGAAACTTTTTACGTGTCATAAAAACAGATCTAAATTGACAGCAACGTCTCTGTATGACCCACAAAAGAACTTCGAGATGTGAGAAGAAGTCCTTTTTCAAACACAATGAAAAGGCTTTAGACTTTTACTGTGGTCAATATCAGATGGCAAAGATTTGATGTTGCAGGTGTACTCCTTTTAAATTCGACCTGCCTCTCATCACCCTGTGGTGCTACATCCATGAATTTGATGAGTCAAAACCTATTTACAATGATTATTAATTATAAATTGTAAATGTTATGCAAGGGACAACCTAATCAAACACCCATATCAAATTAATCCAGGGAAAGGAGAAATGTGGCTGGTGTGTTTTTGATGATTTCTTCTCTTCCTATTGACAATGTGACAAAAACAATGTTCATGTTTTTCACGGCATGTTTAATGGTAAAAGGGCTGTGCTTTCTGTGTTTTCTAACCACTCAAGAAGCTTGGTTATGTACAGTGTGCCAATCAGCATTAACCATAGATGGTGTAAACATGGATGAGGTGTCTATGAATGTCACACATTAGTTTCTGCAGAGGCACTTTAAGGCCCAAGAATGGTGGTCAGCTCGTTATTAAGCCATTACAGAGCTTGATAATGAGCTGATCATTTGAATCAGGTGTGTTGGAGCAGGGAAACATCCAAAACATGCAGGACAGTGGGGGCTCGAGGACTGGATTGAGAACCACTGGTGTAGGACAAGGTCGATGAGCTGAGGCCGGATATTGGCCTCTTGGTACATAGCTACAACTGTTAGTTAACTCAGTGGAGCCTGTTAAAGGGATATTCCGGTGTAATAGTTCGGGTCAAACACACCGCAACACCGAGTTAGACACCCCCTCGAGAGAGAGATGACTTGCTTCTCTAGTTACAACAATGACCGCATGATAGAAATCCAAAGCGATCTACATCTCCACGCACAAATTTCAACCAAAAAGCCACTCTATAGCCACAAATAATGCTCAGAACAGCACCTAACTTCATCAACAGTACATATAGGGTCCCAGCCACAGCACTAGCCATCAAACATCTTTTTAGCTTTGCCTCATTTCTTGAGCAAAGAGACCAAACACAACTCACCCACTCTCCTCCAGCAGCCGCTTGTGTGTGGGGGAACCCTGATGAGTCGATTACCTAGTGCAATGGAGTTTCGCAGCTCAAGGAAGAACATTTATGATCATTATTTCATCTCCTAGTGTCTAATCCGGTGTTACGGTGACCCTAACTTAAATTTATGCTGGAATATCCTACAATTCTCCACCCCTACAGCCCCCCCGCACCCTCCGCTCCGCCAACGCCAACCTCCTCCCAGTTCCCTCGACCAAGCACCGAACCACGTGGGGGGACAGAGCCTTCTCAGTCACCACCCCCACCCTCTGGAACTCACTTCCACTGGACCTCAGAAACTGCACCGACCTTACCAGATTCAAGACCCTTCTCAAAACCCACCTCTTCCGCACTGCCTCCATAGTACCCCCTCCTTGTGGATTTTACCTGATTTTACCTGATTTTATTGATATTGATGTATATTTTATTGTATATTGATGTATGTTTTATTGTTCTTGCTTTTATTCATGTACAGTGTCTTTGCGTCCTTGAAAAGCGCTTTACAAATAAAATGTATTATTATTATTATTATTATTTTTATTATTATTATTATTATTATTATTATTATTATTATTATTATTATTATTATTATTATTATTATATTCAAAATTCTGTGTACCACTCAGCCTTTATACAATCTTAAAAGATGTGTGACAGTAAAGAAGTTGATTGAGTTGAAAATCGAGTTATCCTGAGTCATTTTGGAGCTGAAAACTGTGGGGACTTGACAATATACACCTTCACTCACTGTATCAGTAAAAAAGTTAGCAAAAAAAAAACAAATATAATTTTTTAAACCAGGCTGAATGCATGACAACTTATGCTGTAAGATTTGTCATTGGAATACATGATCTAATACGGGACTTTTGGAGAAAACCACATGTGGAACCTCGAGGAATCTCAGTGGTTCAGTTTTTAATACCAGAGGTTGCTGCTTGTTATTCAACAATCCTACTTAAAGCATTCACACTCTGTGGGGTTGCTCCTAGGTACAGCCAAAGACACGTAAACTGCAGGAATGGGGTTCAAGCCACAAGTTTTTTAATTGAGAGATGACTGTCTCCACCACCAACCGCCACCATGTCATACTTAATATTACCATGTGACCATAATGAGAGCCTGCAGGTTCAAACCATGATCACACAGTGTTTTTCGCTTGAGAGTATTCACATAAATTTTTAATTTTTACGTCATTTTCAAAAGGAGTGGAAGTACATTTTCAGCCCAGATCAAATGCTGAAAAAGAACCTGAGGTTGAAAGTTCTGTACTGAGGCCATCATGCACTGTTTTATGATAAATCACATGCAGATGTAGTTGAAGGAGCATGCTCTGAGTCTCTGCTATTGAACAACTGGAGGAAAGAATGATGACTCTCAAATTGGTTCTTCATATCAATGTTTTGTATTTTATTCATCATACTCTCAACTTCAATATTGTGGCAACCCAGGGGCAGTCCTCTCGGGATTGGCCAGTTAGTTTAGAACAAAGGTTCATGGGACTTTGCTACAACCAGTCAAAGGCATGTGATTGTTGTTTTGTTATCTTGTCCATTCACTTATTCTATGGTGTTCGCCAGCTTATCCTGTTTACTGCCACGTTTAGACTGAATAGACATGGATTAGTAAACAGGCTGGGGCACCACGATTAGGAGGGTCATTTCTGTAGGTGAATACTTGTAGTTGTGAACATATCAATGAAGATGCATCTTGGCTGTGAGAACTCAGGAGCATATTGATTAACAAAATTCCTGTCTCAGAACATTCAATCGCGCCAGGACTCGCCACAATATCTTAATATTTTGGGAGTGCTTGTTAATAATTTTATTAGGATCCTATTTCCCATTTTCAAACATTCCCCAGGCCTGGCAAAGAGAGATTTTATCTAGAACACTAGTTTTATGGATTTTTAGATATCAAGCTCTGAGGGGGCAATAACTCATATGCACCATGAAGACAGCTCAGGATCATAAGAATGACTGTGGCCAGTTTTGGTCAGAACTAACACATAATCAAAGGTCCTCTAGTTCAAGTATTTTCAATAAGTATTTCTCAATTTCTGTTTTTAATCTCTGTAACCACCGGAAGGAAGGCAGGTGTTAGAAAAGCATACTACTTGTGTAAACTATATATATGGTGGTTGTGCCTCAAGCACTTGGATTGGATTTGTTTTCAGCCTGTGGCTCCTTTCCCACATGTTACTCCATGCTCTCTCTCTGTTTTGTACTTTGTGCACTGTGCTGTCCTCTCCAAATAGAGGCAAAACCCTGAAAACATATCTTTAGAAAACTCTGTCTTCCCCATGTAGAGGACAAAATCAACTCTGAGATAAGAGGTACCAAAATCAACAAAAATCCTGCCTGCCTTGCAGGAGATTTAACCATGACCCCCTCCTCCAGTCCTAATGACCAATTCGGCTCCATATATAAGGACCAAAAGATTGTGTATGTAAATGATGCAAGGCCTGTCTCAGTTGTAGTGTTGTTGTAGGTCTATTCTGACAAACAACACACACTAGGGCTTTTGCAGGAATGTGGAAGTCTGTAGCCAAATACAGAGTTGGCTTTCAGAGATATTTATGTTCCTAAGTCGTGAACAACAACCTCTTTTTGCTGATAAAATAGCATGATCACGCAGTGTTCCCATGTCAAACTTAGTATGAAGAAAAACAGAAACGCAGTGGGTGTATTGAACCATGTCAGTTGTATAATAGAGGAAACAGAAACAATCCTCTGTTTATCTTTTATCCAATCATTTTCAAGATTTTTTTATACACTTTGATTTACATGTCCTAAAAATAACATATAGCCATTTAACTTATATAAGCGAACTAAATGGTTTATCTGTTGGCAGTATGTTTCAAGTTGTGCTTCTGGGCCATGGTAATGTAATGGTCATCCATAGTTCTTTATTAAATGTATACCATGTCTGGTGTTGAAAGAGAATACAACCTTTTTCATCTTGCTTTAAGTGTTTTTGACTCAAGCCCTGTAGTGCAGAAAAGGTGAAACTGCAAAATAATGTTTGAGTTGTCACCAAATATTCTCTTTCTGTGGCCTTCCTGCAGCTAATAGTGATCCAAAAATCTTATCGCATCTCACATTTTTAATGTGTGAGTCACAGCTTCTGCCTTAACTAATGATTCTTTTACAAAGTTTCCTTTAATGATCCCAAAGTGTAGACACGTCAGGTTGTGTGAATCCACCTTGATGTCATCAAAACAGAGATAATGAGGGGCTTACAGTCTGAGAACAGCAGCGCCAGTGTTTTACACTCACACATGATCTCCCGTGAGGTTTTTTCAAAGCACCACAAATAAATAACATATTGTTTCTGTTGAATTACAGGCTCAACCACAAATATGAAATGATAGTTAACCAACAACCAAATGTATACTTTTTTAAATGGCAATTGACAATTTTCTGGATACTCTTTCACTTGTATTCTCCACCTTTTCGATCATGGATGTGACTGCAGATTTTCTCATTGCAAAAAGAGTAAAAATAAAAAAAGAGGAAAATATCCCACATATTTCTTTTGGGTAAACACCATACTGCTGTGGTTAGGCTCTTACAGTAATAGATTTGTATCCTTTCTACATATGTTGTTATTTTCTCCATATATGACTGATGTAGTTCCTCACACCGCAGCAACTTTGCAGTCTGGTACTTGCTAGTCTGTGCTTGTTTGTCTTATAATTTGCTATTTGCAAATTCGGTTAACAGTGTTAACCAAGCTAAACAGAGTTTAGTTCAATATTTTTAAATGTATCCTGAAATAACTGATCAGTGATTGTTTGCACCCCAGTCTGATTTTCCGCAGCTGTAGGTTACATGATTGCCACAAGAGGCTGCACTTTAGTCACAAATGAGGCAGTTTATCATCTCTCTGCAAAGAATTGATTTTTCTTCTTGTACTCTACTTGAGCCACTAATAACTGCAGACATAGAAAATAATTCAGAAAAAAAGAATTTTAAAACATGAAAAGATGTTAATTAAGCTGCTAAATTTCTGATTTCAGGAGCATACCAACCTTTACTTTTTCCTCAAATGAAACTCTCTTACACTCTAACAGAAAAACTTGAGTGCATGTCTGATACACTCAAAGGATGCGGAGGTGTAATTACCTATTTCCGTCCTTCTTTTGCTCTCAGGTGGTACCATTAGGTGCTCTTGAACTGTTGTTGAGATGTCTCATCTTATACTGTGGGTCTAAAGGCTGGTCTTTATAATGAGACCTCTAAGGAGCTTAATCACAAGGACTCAGAGCAGCAGAACAGCGAGAGGGGGACAATGCTGCTGTAGCGTGTTGGATATGATCTAATTTGTCTCATTTATGATAGCTTAAAAGTTGTATCATTAAGAATTTATGACTAAAAGTGAAAAATGAGAGTAATGGTCATGTAGATTTGCTCTAAAACTACTCCTGGGATAATGTAAAATGAGGAACTTATAAGACTGTTTTTAAGACTATATATATATATATATATATAAATATATATATATATATATATATATATATATATAAATGAATGACAATTCTTTCTTAAGATAATTTAAATATTGACCCTGCCATGTAGAGAAAGCTCAGATCTACTTTACTGAAAACATGTGCAAATATATTTGGGAGCTGTCTTTGGTAATCCTGTGGTGTAAAAGCTGGACTTTTGTCCAAGGTAGTAACTTGCTATCTATTTCAAGGCCCTTTTCTTAGTGGTGAAATGTACAGAAACGTCCCTTCTCACATAATTAACCAGTATTTAATACTAAATTCCATTTTAGTTTTAAGTAATTAAAAAAATCGAATGTCGTCTTATTTAATTTAATCATCATTTAATACTCAAACTTTTTTTTTCAAATTTCCGATTTTGCCCCTTTTCAGCGTAAAGCCCACACGTTGTAAAGATGTAGGTTATGCAAATAAATTGCCCCACTGAGGCTGTAACTTATCCCTGACCAAAAGGCAAAAAAGAGGGGACATAAATATGTGAAGGGACCTCCTTTGTTCGACGTTTAGTCACCTCTGTGGCCCCTGGAAAACCATTAAATGAGCAGGACTTCTCCCAGGAGCCCGGAATTCCTCAGATTCCTCCGGTCTGATGTCAGAGCAGAGGGGACGGCATCTGGACCCAGTGATGCATTCAATGTCCCCGCCACGGCTGCGACATCTCAACTGCGCTGTCTGAGAACTTTTTTTTTTTTTACTTTGAAAATTAACAAGGGTTGTTCTTTCTCTATATCTCCACTTTGGTTATTCTGGTCATCATGCTTGACACAATTGTCTTTTTTTAACGGATGAAACTACGGCTCTCAGATAGTTAGAGTACCACAGCTTCTGCTTCTGCTTCTATAGTTCTTACTAAATATACAATCCTGTCTGCATCAGCTGTGGCTTAATATTGTTACAAGTTACATCTTCTTTATGTAATGTGTGCTGAAATCAAAGATTAAAACAATCACTATAGTTTTTATCGAGTTAAACTAAAAACTGTGGGCTATGGCGTAGTCTAAAACTATAGGATATGAATTTCTTATGACTCTTGGCCTGAAAGCTTTTGAAATGTTGAAAATATCATACTTTGAGTTACTCAGGTAAGCTAATTTAAGACTTTTGCAAACGTGTACAAGTCATTCCCTCTTTACTACCATCCTTATGTTGGTTTATTTCAATAATTAAATGAGGTGTATCAAAAGAAGAAAGAAATATTTATGGCAAAATGAAAGACGTTGTTCTGCTTTGTTACCTTTTCAATTATACCTTGAAATCTGAAATTTATCGTGAACTGACTCTGCGGCCCAGAACTCAAGCTTTGCCCCTCCTCACTGGAGCGGTTAAAACGTATCTCTCGTTTCCCCAACATTTTCTGTAGCTCGTGAATGCAGCATTAGCGCTTTTCTCCCCCTGCCCTCAACGCCTCCATTGGACCAAAGGGACCACTACTATAAACATACCGAGAGAGTCCCTGCGAGGAAAGAAGACCACGTCGTTGCTTTTCACGGCCAAGTTTGAGAGCCTCTTGCGTTTACTTTTTATGTTTATGTGTTTTTTTTATTTCCTGCATCATAAACAACTTTAAAAAACCGACAAGAAACCCTGCAGCTGAGCACGATAGGACTCCCGACTTTGAGTTCTGAAAGTTGCGCTTGTGTATGAGCCCAGAGTCTCCCACGATTTGGTTTTCCGAGAAAGGAACTTAAAAGTGTTGAAGAGAAGAAAAAGTGCATGAGGATTATCTTTAAGCTCCAAGGTTGAACGCCGTCGAGCGAAGAGGTGCTTTTTCCAGCGGGGAGCAGACAGGCATGTAGCGCAGGATCGAGGGTGAGTTGTTTTGTGGAAAAGAAAAAGAAAAACTTCACCAGGGACATTTTTCATGTGCTTTGTATCATTCCCCTCACTGTCTAGACACAACTGGGACGCAAGAAAGTCTCATCGAAGTCTCTATGGCAGTGATCAAATGTAGGCCAAATGGCTTGGCACGTAGGTGATCCCACAATTTTTTATGGTAACCCCCTGTACCAGCTTCCTCCACCAGATAAACATACATTGAATGGAAATACACTCCACAAATCCTTAACAAATTTAAGAAAAGTAGACTCTAGAGTGTAATCTGTGATTTTCAAGGAGAGCTACACAACCCTTGGATATTTGGAAAACCCCTAAACAAAGCAACCCCCAGCATAAACCAGGGTCACTAAAGAAATATACAAGTCTACTATTGGTTCATGTGACCCCGTAGAGCCCCGTTTACAGTTCATTTTAGAGATATTACATGAAGTATCCAGAGGTGACACTTTTTCACCATAAATAACAAGCATTAACTTAAGCACAATGACTGTGTTATTTGTGGCCATCCAGTTAAAAAGTCCTGGTGGGTGTTTTGTGAACATGCACTTCCTTTTAAACTTGTCCATGATGACATTATCACTTTGTTGTTGAGCTGTTCTTCCACACACTCACCCTGTGTCTTACTCTGTGCATACATGTTTGTGTCAGGGTATGTTAAAGATGTGTCTGGACTCGCACCTTGGACTGCCTACATTACTGTAAAATAAGGGGGAGAGTTGTGTAAAGGCAAATATAGCATAGTTGCAGGAGGCGTAGGCCATACACACACACACACACACACACACACACACACACACATCTGGCTGTCTTTATAAGCCCAAAGGCATGCTGTGTAAATTATACGGTGCCATAGCTAGTGGCCTGGAAATGCACAGCACTTTTAAAAACAGTAGCAGATGATTTAAAGGTCTTAAATTCAGAGACATTCATCCTCCATCATCACTTCTTTATCAGCAAAGTAAAACATTTTTCATACTTACAGTATCTGATTACTTACTGACAAAAGGTAATGCCATTTTTAACCTTTACATTATGTTTTCGGATGATCTAGAATGTTAAGGAGCAAAAACATGTCTGGTGTAATGTACTCATGATACTATTGTAATAGATGTTTACAGCATATTGTGAGCCTGCATGTTGAAGGGAAAGTGGCTATTGTTCGCACACCCAGCGGTCATTTGAGTTTGAAGGCCATTTGAGTTGCCACATGGGACAAACACACCTGTAATTTTGGTCAAGTGCTCACACTGTGTGATACAGCTAAAGAGGAAGAGAAGAGAAGCTGTTGTTATTGTTGCAGTTTAGACTTAGGACAAAGAAATGTGCAGCAGTCCTTCAGACTCATCCTGTGGTTATCTTTGTTATTTTGCAGAAAAGCAGCAGTGCATTGCCTAAATAAAATGGTTCCAAACATATGCCAGGGCCAGTTTCTCACTGACATTGTGATGATAAAACGCTTAGTGGATTCAATGTAAAGAAATACTTACACCACCCTAAACCGTGTTGGTCTCCATTTCACATTTCAGATTGATGTAAGGAGATATTAAAACATGACCTTGACCCTGCATTGAATTGCGATTTATTAGATCTTTGGAGTTATTTATTATTGGGAAAAATGCCATAAATTTCTTGGGTCAAACTGGATTCTGACTCATATGTAGTCAGCTTATATTATTGACCCAACAGCTCAGCAGATAATGGCCCACATATGAGTTAATGTATAGTGAACAGGTGGATATCAGTGGGCTAACAGATGGGGCCTTGTCTTACTTACTCTGGACTTCTTCACACATTAATGAGGAAAATGTCACAACTCTGAACATCATTGAACATTTGTTTGTTATGGTTTAAGCTGCTTTGTAGTGATCAGCATCTCCTTTCAGATGTACTCACCAACTCTCAAGACCATAGTATTGATCAATTAAGTTGTTATACAAGTGAGAAGACCACATATAATACCTTTGTGGTTCATTTTGGGCTAAACTTAGTATAATGGCCAAAAGTCCACATAGACAAGGTGGGCTTTCATTTTAGCTCAAAATATTTCAGTTATCTCTTGCCTGGTTGTTAACAGGTGTAATTAAACCTTTGAAAAGTAGGATTAGTCTCTACAATCCGGGTTTAGCCAGGCTCAACACTACCAGCATCTTCAACGTGAGGACTCCAACGTTATCTGTATAAATGAATCATAATAAGGATTTTGAGTATTTGTCAGACCAGAAAAAGAATCTTGAACATTGCACCTCTGGTATTTGGATTAGTAATGTGATTTCAGTTTTTCAGAAATACCGTTTCAAACAAATCCGGAGATTCAGAGGAATTGAGAAATCCTTCAACACTGATATCCTTTACTGTTATCTTGCTAGTTTGAGTGGCTAGAACGCTGAACTATTCAGGGTTTAGGTGTGCATTGATTTAAGGTATTTATAAAAAGTGATGCTTATTGATCAAAAATGTAGCTTGCAGGGTTTCCGTGTGTGCCCGTGAGGAGTAAGTTGTGCGGGTGTGAGAGTATATTCAGGCCAACAGAGATGCCTCTGAGTTGTGTAAGTGTTGTGCTCTGGCAGTCGTCAGACAACAACAGAGCTGAATGAGCGTGCCGTGACCTGCCCAACTCTCCCACACTCTACCTCAAGCTCCTTCCAGGTGTGAAAGGTGAGCTGTCAATCACCGCTCGCTCCACCCCCACTGTTACAGTTCAGGCTCCTCATTTTTGGAAACGTGACTTTTTACAGATGTTTTTCTCCTAATAGAGCCTTTAGCCGGGAAATTTTCCATTTGATCTTATGTTTTAAATGTGTGCATTTTCTTCTTCTTGCACATTGTATGTGTGCGTTGGATTGAGATGAATGAAGGCAGTAGCAAACCCCAAGTGTTGCTGTTTTCATGAGCCTGTAAACTCTTCTTAGCTGCCTGTGCCTGTGGGTTCAGCTGTGAGAAAACACTCAGTGGCTTTTTGGTGATTGAGCATGTGTGTTTGAGTGTGATGTGGTTCCCAGGACGAGGAGGAGAAGGAGGAGAGGGTGGGGGTCACGGAAAATGTGAACAGCACTGTGGTTTGGCTGGAAAAGACGTGGTGGCCGACAATTGATGGTGCCGTGTTTTTGTTTGTTGATGTGAAGAGAGAGCCGCCGTTATCAGCCTCACTGTCCATGTTTACTCGCCCCTTCCCTCCATCATCCCTTTCAGCCTCAGCCACCTCTCCCCTCCCTCTCCTCCTCCTGACCAACTGTACCAACATGATAAGAGCCTGAGAACCAGCTGGGTCACATCTCTTCCCCACTTATCTTATTTTCTCAGTCAGGTGCTGGGAATCACGGACACACACTCACCAATGTACTGTGCTGTTCCTCATAAACGCTCAGTAAACTCTCCCGGCCGCTGTGGCATCAATCCCCTGATTTCTCAACAGTAAGGTACATTTTTGTCCTTTGATGCAACACTAGAGCATATATTTCAACTGGCTGAAAGTGTGCTATGGTACTCTGGGACTGGAAATTCAATCACTGTTTTGACCTGAATATGAGATGTGTATTTTTGAATCTCAAAAAGTATAAATGTCTCAATTAGATTGTCATAGATCTGTGCACAACACTGGACAGAGCCACTTATCTCCAAAGTGCAACTCCTATGACTGAGGCTAGCTCTCACTCACAACCACAACACTAGTGGGATAATAAATGGGGAGACACAGTGATGGAAAAAAAAAAAAGACTCAAAAGTCGGCCAAGTTATTTGAGAACTGAGGCAGAGTCATGATGCTGATTTTGAGCTTAAGGTTATTAGTGTAACAAAAAAATCAACTGCTGTCATCTCACTGAAATATGTTGTCATAGAGGTTAATGACCCAAGATGGCAAGCTCATAAGGACCGCCTGAAATGTGCTAAAAAGCAGAAAACATCTTACTGTGGTTCTCAAAGCAGACATATTTTAGAGGTGTGAGTGTGTGAGAATGTAACTGAGACACAAAACAAAGATTTACTCATTACCAGACCTGTCATCAAACTAACAGCCTTTAAGATCACCATAGAGGCTTTACATGGTTGTTTTTTAACTGAGGTGGATGGTCTGATAACCAATCTACTACAGGTAATTCAAAGTTTTATGCTATTAATTGTTTAACAAGAACTTTATTAACATGTTTCCATTTAAATGTATTTTGAATGTAAAACTTTGCGTGTGTTAAACACATTTGTTTTGTTTGTTATGTATTTTAATTCCCTCTTATTCTGTATTTCTGGATGCATACTCACCCTGTTAGGAATATGCCATTTACTAAGCTGCTAAACGTGATGTTGTGTGACAGCTAAGCATTTGTACGTTTCGTAGAGTATGTGTAACACTAACCATACGTTATTGTTGGTTAAAGGTGACTGTGGCCTATACTGATCAGACTTCTCATGTTGAAGGTCATACTGTATGTCTTTGGCAGTCTGTGCTGAACTGATCAATGTAAGACTGGTAATCTCTGTGGGGCTCAGCTTCATTGGAGATCTGTCAGCTTCGCAATTTTCTTCTGAATAGCCCACCCATAATAACCTTCAAGGGGTTGTTGTTGTTGTTGTTGTTTTTGAAGTGAGGTTGTATAACATATTTGCCAACAAAATATATGTCAGCCCTGCGATGAACTGGCGACTTGTCCAGGGTGTCCCTGCCTTCCCCCGAAGATGCTGGGATAGGCTCCAGCCCCCCCGTGACCCCGGGAACGGGAATAAGCGGTAGAAAATGGATGGATGGAAGTGTAAAAGCAACAGTGGATACTGCCTTGCTTGGCCCCTTTGTTAAGAAATCGGCTAGGGAACCATTAAAGAAGCATGGCTGTCTTCCCTTTCAGTCACAGTTACATCTACCATGTAATTTAACCTTAACTTCCAATCTCTGCTGTCAGTGTATGAGTCTGTTTACCATTTACAGTTAAGTTTATTGTCGTATCAATATCAAACAACTGTGTGGTGCTAGCTAACAGTGTTAGCACTCTGTATTTTCATGAAATACAGTGCCTAAAAATCTCCAACAACGTGCCAAAACTCTCTTTTCCAAAGACAACATCCTTTGTGGACCTTATTTGTTGTTGAGTCTTCATGTACATTATCGTATCTACAGTTATAACTCAGCAGCTACAAAGCAGCTGATGTTGAAAAATAGTTGCTGCTACAAAATATCTCTAAGCACAAAGAACAGACCCGGAGGGTTATTTGCAGATGTTGACAGATTGCTGTTGTTGCACAGGATAGTACAAGGAGTTTGTGAAGGAGCTCCGCACGCTCAAAGAGTTGCATCCAGATTTCAGGATTCATGTATGTCTGCAAGAGTATGGTATGCAGTGGAACTTTTCTTCTTTATGTGTGCAAGTCTCAAAAGGAACTGTTGTAGAAAATGTTCTGTCAAATGGAGCTTATTTATTCCCGAGCAACTAAAACAATGAATGTCAGCTTAATTTTAAATTAGAAGAATGCTGAATATTGTGTGTGTGTATGTGCGTGCAAGTATGTGTACGTGTATGTCATCGAGAGGGATAGACAGGGAATGTGCTACAGGTCAGACTCCCTTGCTGTCTGGATGTCACCTCGGTGTGAACACAGCTCTATGTGTTTGTCACCAGTGCTGCACTTGTGTGTAGTAGAGAAAATGCTTTTGTGTGCATTTGTGTGTGTGTGTGTGTGTGTGTGTGTGTAAAGTTTGTTTGTGTGTGTCTTTGTCTCAGAAAAGGAGGGGGGTGGAGCTGGAAAGTGAAGAAGCAGATGCGCTTGTTAGAAACGCACACTGTCTGGACGCCTGGCTCCACCATCTGTTTGCAGCTGCTGGTGTTTGTGCGAGTGGCTGACTGTATGTGTGTGTGTGTGTGAGTGGATGCATGTGTGGGTATGAACATAGTACATACTGTTTATTTTGGGATGTACTGCAAAGTTCATGCCTTCAAGGTATAAAAGAGAACACAGGGAAAAAGTTTAACATGCACAATGCATTCACAATACTCTTAATTAGACAGAAACATATGACCAGCGTGTCAGAAAACAAAGAGTCTTGTTGTTTGTGTCTTGCTGGGAGTCAATTACTATTTAGAATCCATGAATGTCCCTCCACTGTATGTGATTTTTTCATGCAATACTGAATGCTCAGTCAGTGTACTGGGTGGCAAAGTTTGGTGTGTCTTTGTGCAGCTGTAGGATAAATCTGTCAGGGTCAGCTCCCAGCAGCTGCTGCTCCTCAGACTCTTGCTCCTTGTGTCTGGGAATATGTGCAGACTTCAGAGCCATGTTTCCTAAAAACATCTCACAACAGAGCCTGTCTCAGCTCCATGGTAAGCCAGTGGGGTAAAAGAGGATCAAAGTCCTAAGAAGATTTTGGAAATATGAGCTAAATCTGTGTGTTTTGTAACAGATGCTTTTGTACTTTTCATGTTTAACTCTGCTTTGAATCACATACTTCATGGTTTCATCATTGAAGAACAGAGCGGGCAAGTTCTCAGAGGCATAGAGGAGAAAAAAAGAGAGTACTGTTGATGTTGAATCTCTTTTGAGACTTGAAACCCTCTGATGTAACACTCGTGAGAAATTAATGACCCAGAATGAGTTTTGATTGACTTAACTTCAGTTAAAAAAAATTGAGTTAGATCTAATTTCGACAATTCCTGTCTATTAAAACAGATTTCCACTATTTTTGTGATCATTAATCTACAAACATCTGCTGTTTTGATTAGGGAATTTTTTAGTAAAATACCCAAAATACTTTCATTCTCTCTAATGCCACTTTTTATCACACTATTATAGACCAATAACCAGTGAGAAAGTAAATTATCTGACATGAGCTTTTGGCAGCAGTAAATCAATCGATAAATCATAATTATAATGCCACATAAAACAAAAGCAAGAGCAGCTGTTGCAAATATTAGACAGAAGAATAACACTGAGCACAAATGTCAAAAAAAAAAAAACTACTTTTTTTCTGAGCTCCCACTGTGTGATCCTGGCCTGGTTTTGTCTTGTAGAATTGGGTGTAAAAAGAGTACACTGGAGGAAGAGCAGTTACGAGCTGTGAAGCACTTAACCCGTTTGTTTTGCTACAGCGCTCATGTGTAACAGGAGGGGAGGAGGAGGAGGTGGTGGTGGTATTTCAGACAGAGACGAGCAACAGAGATCAGATTGATTGAGTTACACACGCTACATTTGCGTCCTCAGTTCTTGCTTGCCTGCGTCTAATGGTCTTAGCAGTGGGCGACAAAGTGCTGTTTTGTTCCCACTATTGTGTGGATGTGAATGGAGCAAAGTGATGGACGTGCTTCCCCTGAGAGAGGCAGAGCACAGCAGCAGCAGAGCCCAGGACAGCAAATCCTATGAAGATGCTATGAAGGAAGTTTCTTTCTTATTGTGAAATGATTTAATAAAAGTAAAATGATCAAGTTTAGATGTGCTTTGTGTTTTTTGTGGTTTTGATGTGCAACACTGCCAGGCTGTCTGTGGCGTTTGTCACAGCTTTGTTTTGGTTTGGTTTCAATTTTCACATGGCCTTTGCAAGCTGAATCTACACCTGAGTGGGTGGAGGGAAAACATCACCTACTGTGGGGGAAAACCTGTGTCAACATTTTGTTTTAACAGATTTGATATCCGTCTTTTGTCAGCTGTTGACACATGGCACAGACTAGCTGTTAGCTAAACCCTACCCCCCTTAATGCTGTTGCTACACCTGTCAAACTCTTCACACCTGCATGGCTCATTATGCATTTTACTACGACTACTACAACAACAGTGGGTCAGCAGTTTCAGCTATAAACAGACTCTGGAGTAGCTGTGATTGTGTTGCCATCTGTAATACACTCCATTAACTACATCTGGCTGACTAATGAAGTTTTGTGCAACATGCAGTTTTTTTAAAGGGATTTAAACTTTTTTAAAGTCATTTTCTCTAAAGAAGTAAGTCTTGTGTCCAAGTGATTTCCTCACAACTTTATTCTTAAGAGAAAATGACTTTGAAAACGTTGTGGATCTTCAAAAAAAGTTCTGCATGTTAAAGTAATGTTTTTCTTAAATGTTGCCCGAGCACTTCATCCTAAGAATGGGGACCATAGACTGTATATAGAATGGACGCCGTCCGCCTCCTCGCTGGGTGAAGCCATCTCGAGAACAGCGCCCTTTGGTAAAGCTTATCGAGCTGTAGACAAACTTTAGAAATTTATTACACAGGATATAAATTTTTCTCGTCCCTGCGTGCGGTGTTGAAATGTAGTTATTGTAAGACTGGTTTGTGCTCAAGTCCTCTTTTTCTGTCCAGCTCTATTTTTAAAAGTTTTTATGGGGGTTACTGTTTTCTTTGATTGACACCTGATACAGCCTATGGGTGTACTAAGGTTGTGTAGCTCACCCAGGAGATATGCTGTTTGAGCCGAGCATCATCACATCGACTCTCGTCGACTCGCCCTAACTTAAAACTGTACCTTTGATATGGAGCCCCTGAGCTGACATTTGAGAAAAAATATTAGAGCAACAACATGGTTGTAATATGTGGCCGAGACATGATTATTATTGATTATTTCAATGCAGAGACTAAGGTGTAGACTACCTCTATTTATGGGCTACATGACAGTTTTTGTCCATTTACTACAAAATTTTGTTAGTTGCAGCATGCACCCTGCTGTGATACAACTCTGACTTCCTCTGCTATTGTGCACGCACTCATAAAAACACAAGCACTCACTCCCACACTCTTACTCAGTGCAAATTGTAGCAGTTTATATTAGCTGGTACTTAGCTGTACTTAAACTGTGTTACATTTGGACAGATGTTCAAAGAGAGTTCTCTCTTGCTCTTTCGTCTGAGCTGTCTAACCCTCTCACTTGCTCTTTGTTCCAGAGGTTATTTTGAAATGATCAAGGAATCATTGTAAACCATACACAGGATCTGCTGTGATGAAGCATTGGTGTTTTACACCTATGTATTTCATAAATAATAACTGTTGTCTGTCATCTCAGCAGGATCCATGTCTCAGACTAACCACAGCACTGGGCTTTTTTTTGGTGGTTTGATAAGAACAATGACTGATACGATATTTTATATTTTAAATTTACTCAATTATTAATCTTGACCGGCTGTTGTAGTTGCTAAGATGTAACTGGGGAAGCTAAGTGGGCGCTATGAAGAAGTTATGTGATAGGGGCATGCTGAAGATTAGCCTTCATCTCAGATAAGTAATTTGTCTTTATAGAAAGTAATGCAGTTCTCTTAACTCACTACACATGCTGCACCACCCTGGCTGGCCTCAGTCGTCTACAGTGTCAAGTTATCAGTTTGTGATACAAAAGCACAAGGAGCTTGAAAATGATTCATTGAGGCCAGTAAATGTCAGCTGGAGAAGACATATCTTGTATAGATAAAGAGTTCAGTTAAAGGTTTAGCCATTTTTTTGACTTGTTTTTTGTGCATCTACAAAGTTGCTTTCTTAAATTTCTGAATCACTTTGATGAGGTAAATGCATTTGGAAACCATACTATTAATAGTTGCATCACACAGAGAAAAAATATCCACCTCTTTTTTTGCTCTTCGCCACACTTATCCAAGGGTATAAAGAGAAAACACAACAAAAGATGGCAATGATTTCATTTATATTTAGCCCATGCTTGCTTCCCTGAAAAGGAAAAACAACCTCTTCCCTCAGTTTTCCCTCTCTTTTTCTTCCAGCCACAAAATTACAATGTGCAAATTCATAAACCTATACGCTGTTTTTGCACGCTGGAAATAAACATGACGGTCAGGGGAGAGCTTAAGCGGTGTTGAAGCAGCGTTTTTTATTTATTTGTGTCCAGGGGTTGGGTTCAGTCCCAAGCTATTGTCTGTCTGTGTGTTGGGCTTTACTAAACCACACACTCCCAGCCATGCCGCACTGATTGCTAGTTTAGAGTTGCTCTAACTGCTGTCTGGTCCTTTGGCTAACCTCTGAGGAACCTGGTGGGCGTGTTTGTGATTCTGTGTGTTTGTGGTGTGCTCTGTTCATGCATGTCTATGTTTGTACACTACACAGTGAAAGTATGTAGTTTGTCTTTGTGTGCTTATCTGTGTATGTGTTGACAGTGATCTTTCAGGAGGCCTGTGTGGGAAATTTTCTTGAGGTTTTATTTTTTTTTTGTGCTTTTACTGTCAACTTGTGATATCACTTCCCCTAAGTCCAGACCAGAGGTGGGGGTGGTCAGAGAGGGAGCTGTGGCTTAGGTTTATGGATAGGGTCACAATGGCCACATCCCTCTTTACTTAATCATTGACCGCATTCATAAGGCGGCTAATCAGCAACTGAAAATACACAGTTAGGTGAAAAGCTGGAATTACAATTAACAGTCAATATTTCTTTAGTTTAATTGTCTATGCCCTACATATAAACGACTGTGTTAAACAAATCCACCATAAAAAAAAGGAAAAAACTATAAAGTGAAAAGCTGAAGAATAAGAGCACAGACAAAAAAAGCCAAAAGTGCACACACAGAAAAAATAAAATAAAATTAAAGCATTCATGCTAGCTGAGAAGTGGTAACTTGTGAACATTTATCAAAGTCTGAAAATAAATCGGAAAGTGACATTGTATACAGATTACAGAAGTAAGGCCACAACAGATTTGGTTTCTTGTCAGCTACCATCAGAGAACATCTAATGCTAGCAGTAGACCACTTCGCCTTTGTTGGCACTGAGTCAGTAAAAGCTCAATACTATTGTTATGTTTTGATAATTTTACACCAAAGAAGAAGAAAAGGGTTGATCATCTACCAGAAAAAAGTGAAAATCTGTCATATTTCAGGTTATGACAGGACTCATCAGTCAGGCACTTGCTAGCTTACAATGACATTAGGAAGTGGCTGAAATACAACTAGAAAACAGAAAGAAAGACTGATCAGCAACTTAAGTTTGAAAAGTGAGGTGACATAAGACCCTATTATAGGGCGACCAAAAAGAGGACACGACTACACAGAATGGAGTCACACATAGTTAATTTTGAGAGTTTTTTGGGTCAGGTCGCGTTGAGTGTTTTTTACGCACTTCTAACTCAGTCAGTTCATGCGACACAAACTCAAAACTTCCATACAAAACCCCAGACATTTGAAGGAATTTATTGACTATCTCGGACAAGGCCGGACAGGCTGGACAGCCCCCCAAAAAAGAGGATATATTAGGGTAAAGGAAGACGTATGGTCACCCTACCCTATTAAGGATACGATCACTGACCTGTTATCTACAGTCAGTTGTGCTAGCAGTAGTAATAATAAGCTACAGACTGGCTGAATACTAACTCAATAATCAATAGCTTTATTGATTTTCCCTGAAACTTTAGCAAAAATAAACTGCAGTGATGTTAGCTGACCAGTGGTGGAATGCCAACATGTTTTTAATGCTAACATTAGCTTGTTTATGCTAGCTTATTGAGTAAAAATGTGTTGTTTTGTTTGTAACATGGCTCATATCGATTTATTTATTGTTTTCATTTTAGGGTAGATGAGCAGTCAAGAATTGGGGGCACAATATAGGTTATTTTGTTTTCAGGATCACATCACATTGTAACAGGATTCAGGCTTTTCATCCTGAGTTAGGAATCAAAGGGGGAAGCGCTAACATAAATGTGGTGAATTGCAGCACTGTCGTTTTCTTAGTGTAGCTTTCTGGTTTGGCGTGTGTGCTGGCATGAACACCCTTACGAAACAAATCTCACAAATACAGTGATGCCACATTTAAGTGAGCCGTCTCTGATGGATTCAGGACTTAAGAATGTGTCCTGGCTCTTAAAGGGGGCAGGACTGGTAAGAAAAACAAGTGCAAAGCAAGTGTGATTCAACCTGTGGCAAACAACACGGCTGCACTGGAGTCAGCAGTTTGTCCCCCCCCCAGCTCACTTACACACACACACACACACACACACACACACACACACACACACACACACACACACACACACACTTTCCTTCCTTGTGAAGCATACTTGTGTCAGGTGTGCTCTGTTTTTCCAGTCAGGGTAGAGAGGAATCTGGGATAGGGTCCAACAGCACATTGCCCAGAGCTCAGGACAAGACGCAACACATCCACTCCATCTTCTCTCCTCCTCCTTCTCCCTCTCTACTCCTCCCACTGTTCCTCCTCTCCTGATCACTGGGGCTGTGTTGTGCTGTACTTCGGTCCTTGCCTTTATTTTACCCGCAAGTTTTTCTTTTGGTCCGGTTGCCAGTTTTTGTGACTTCCATTAGTGTTTTGGTGTGGAGGAGGAGAGTGAGTTGCCTCTGGGCTAGAGAGGTGTTCCTTTTTTTGGTTTTGTGGTTCAGTTCCTTTGTAACAAGGCCAGATTGAAGCCACCACCCTTGAGATGACAACACCTTTAGATATTCAGATGAATTAAGGCTAAGGTATTGCAAATCTGTAAAAGTCCTCAACTGTAACCTGCGTTTTAACCTGGATGACAAATGTTGCATAAGCCTAGCCCTATATTACAGGTATATGTGCATTTAATGAACTTAAAGTTGTGTTTGTGATCCTCTATCAAAGCTCTTTACTCATCATAAACTTGCAAGAACTGATAAGTTACTCAGAGAAATGTTCAAAGTGCTCCCTGAACACCCGTCTTAAACTGTAATATGAGTGGGTGTGCTTCCTTATAACCCCCATTTTTGCTCATTAACAGATTTACAAGTTTCTTAACTTGTAGCTCACCAACAAACATGTCCTTGTGAGCATATGTGCCACCACCACATGTCTGTGATCTTACACACTTACACCATACAGTATAATGTCTGGAACTGTGTTGCTGCCAGGCAGAGAAAGGGGGGAGAAGGGGGGATAAAAAGGAAAGGAAAGGCCTCCCACACAGGCAGATATGAGACTTAGAAGCTCCATTAGCTCCTCAAAGCCAGCTGCCGGGTTCAGATGGATGTCTGCGCACAAACTGTTTGATGTCCATTCATCCGTGGTCTCACATCTCTGCCTCTGTCTCCTGGCTCTGCCTGACAGTGGGCCTCATGGAGCTGTAGGGAGCACAGCTGCCATGACTGTAGGTTAAAACGGTCTGCTACTGTGTGATTCCTGCCTCTGCTAACATCACAGCACCATCACTGCTGCTGCCTCTCGCACTGCTGGTGATTTTGCGAGCCTTGACTGTTTTTTTTGCATCTGTATAGGAGGTGGAGAGAAGGGAGGGTCTGATTAGAAGAAACTCTACTGATAAGAGCAAACATGTAGTTTTGATTTCAGTCCTGTCAGCCAAAATTGAAAAGAAAAGTTTGTGTTGGTGTCTAATTTGTCTTCTTATTTCATTTCCTTCTGCAGCACCCATTCTTCTTCCCTCTCCTCCTCATCCTCCTCCACCTCTTCTCCGGACATCTTTGGGAATGGGCCAGCGCCTTGCCTGGGTGCATCTTTCCACCCGGTGGTGTGGCCGGCGTCGTGCGAGAGTGAGGAGGGCAGCGGCCAGGTCATAGAGCCCGCCCACTCCCCTTTCTCGCCGCTTGCTTGGACTTTGACCTCCGCCCCTTTGACTCTGCCGCGACCTCCAGACAGACATGCCCTTCCGGTTGAAGCTGCGGCGCACACGGCGCTATAATGTCCTCAGCAAGAACTATTTTGTGACACGGATTCGCCTGCTTGACAGCAATGTGATTGAATGCACTTTGTCGGTGGAGAGCACGGGACAGGAATGTCTGGAGGCGGTGGCACAAAGGCTGGAGCTACGAGAGGTGAGGACAAATCTTTTGTCTCTTCATCTGTTGGATTTACTTAATTCTCAAAGTTTTTTTTTTTTGTCAGATTTATTGAGTGCTTCTGAATTTTTCTATATCAGCTCTGATATCAGAATATAAAGGGGTGCCAAAGAACTGCCAACTCAGCAACTGCATCAGTAAGAGTTAAAAGAAAAAGAAATAAACTTAATTTTTAAATTTTCAGATTTGAGGGTATTGTAATGATCTTATATATTTTATAATAATGTGTCAAGTTTTAAATAATTTCAGCCTCATTGTAAAAAAAATGATTAGGTTAGGATGGTAAAAATCACTGCATTTGTAAATTTGTCTTAACCAATTTAATGCTATTAGAGTCAAATTGCTGTCAGCAGGTTTTTTGCACTTTTTATATTTTTATTAAATAAAGGTAAAGTAAAAACAATAAAAATATAGAGTGCAGAACAAGGTCCAAGCTCAGTTTACTTGATAAGTCTGTAAAAACATCTTTTCATTTACCACTGGAAATAGAGATGTGCTCATTATTTCTTTTAATCAATCTTTTACTGTAATCTTTTAAAACCAGAAACAAACAGGTAAAATCGTAAATTTGACATTTCTGCGAATGCTGTGCCAGATTATGTGTGTGTCTGTGAGTGTGTTTGCTGTGTTAATAGCCACGCGTCTTACCCCACACCCCGTGTGTCGGCCTGCCCTCTGCTGTCTCTCTCCTGTGGGGTCCTTGTTCGTCTCTAACGAAGCGTGGCTACCTCTGTCCATTTTTCTCAGCCGAAGAAAGAGATACAGCTCATCCCCTTCTCGTACTCCACCCCTCCTTCTTCTCTTCATGCTCTCTCTCACTCTCTGCCTGTCTGTGTCGTTACTTTTATTCCTCTTTGTCTACAATTGCACCTGGACTTGTTTAAGAGTGCAAGATGGGTTTTTATTGTTTGTGCAGTCATGTTGTGTGTGACCTTGACGGCAGGTTTAATTCACTCACCAGACAAAGTATGTGTCTGTTTAGTTGAAAACTGATTTGAGTTTGATGGATACGACCGGGCTGACAAAGTAAGAGGCGGGGGTGCACTTGAGCGTCCTCACACAGTGTTGTGGTATTTGCCAGGTGTCAGTGATGTTATAAATAAGGTGTCGTGACGCCTCCGCTTCAGCCGCTGTCTGCTTTCCTCATACATGCACACATATGAGGACTGTGTGTGTTAATGTGTGTTTCCACCTGAATTTTGTTTTCATTGCTCAACCTGAGGCCCTAACATGTGCATTTTGCATGATTTGTGTGTGTATGTGTGTGTGTGTGTGTGTGTGTGTACGGCTAAGTGTATGCCTGTAAGCGCAGCTACAGCTTCCATCTTTATGACTTCCTCTACAGTAGAGTCAAAGACGTGGGATGAAACAGGTGTGCTCACATCTTTTGTGTTACGATTCGCATACACGCGTGAACACACATGAAATAAAACATCATGTGTTGTGTGTACAGAGTTTTGAGGTAAACCTTCATTAGTATAGGGACTTATATTGTACTTACAATGTTTGACAAACTGTAGATTTTCATTCTGTTGACAAGATAGATAGATATAGATAGATAGATATACTTTATTGATCCCAAACTGGGAAATTCTCTAAAAGTCAATTCTCCAAAAGTCATTTTGTGAGTACTGCAGCCAACAAAACATTGAATCATACTTAAATGTTTCACTAATGAGTAGGGATGGGATATATGGGCTAAAAGATTTATCACAATAAGATCTGCCATTCTGGCAATAACGATAAAAGTCCCTATAAAAATATTATAATTCCAATCTATCTAACAAATGGAGGATTTTTCTGACGATATGTCGTGAACGATAATTTATCGCCTATCCCTACTAATGAGAACTGCCTTTCCCAAATTGCACCTTTGCTCATCAGTGACAGATTTTATATACTAAAATGATAGTGAGTATGATTTTAATGCATCAAAGTGACAAAATTAGCTTGACAAAAAGCAGTATAACTTTTTAAAATAGCTAGAATTGCATGACTTTTTAAGTTCTGATCAGATCCCCGAAATTTTCCCAATAAGACAACATGAGGCTTTCTCCTTTACGTTTGCTTTCTTGATATACCTCTCAATCTTTTATTTAGAAGAATAATGAATTTGAGAACCTCTCCTGACACTATCCCTCCATTGTTGTAAGTTTCTCACATTTCTAAAATGAATGAAGTAATGAAATTTCTTTTATCTGCTTTCTTGTTTTGATGAACTTGTTTCTTTATTGTTGTTGGTGCAACTAGAGAGAAATACATTCAATCTGCCAAGCTGTGACATAGTACGCCCATAAAGTTGCTGTATAAAAAGACTAGTGTAGAACTAAATGTAGTAGCTTGGCCCAATGGATTAGCCAATTGTTGGCTGATAGGCTTTTTAAGTCAATGTTAATATCAGTAAAGGATGCATCTGTAAAAAAGGCTAACTTTTAAGGGAGCTTGTTGACCAGAACATTGGTTGATTTTATCTCTTGTCTCGTGTTTTTGTTGATCATTGAGTTTATTTGTGTCAGTCATCTGTAGACAGAAAAACCAACAGCAGACGTAGTTTCATTTAGTTCACAGAGATCGGATCATTGCCTGTTTCTTCTTGGAATATGTTGGATATGGTAGAACATTTAAGCCGATGAAGTCATTCTGCTGACATTGAAGATTTGAGCAGATTTGAGCAGAAATATGTGCTTGTCATAATTCTGCTGGATCTTATCTCCTTTCTGCTCAACTAAACTCTCCCCATTCTATCCCTCTGGTAGTTTCCCATTGCTTTCTCCTCATCATCCTTCTTCAAGCTTGCACAACTTAATTTTTATTTGCTTCTTCCTAAACCTCCCCAACTTTTTTCTGTCTATAACTTCTGTACCTGTCTCTCACTCTCTGTGCATCTCTGTCTTGTTTTCAGACCCATTACTTTGGGCTGTGGTTCCAAGGAAAGACTCAGACCCCGGCCCAGCGCTGGGTGGAGCTGGAGAAGCCCCTCAAGAAGCAGCTGGACAAGTTTGGCAATGAACCACTGCTCTTCTTTGGAGTCATGTTCTACGTGCCCAGTGTTTCTCGGCTGGAGCAAGAAGCCACCAGGTAAGTACATCACCTGAAGCCTTCTCTCTTCCCTCATATGTTTATACACCTAAAATGCATCAGGTTTTTCACTTTACACTCAGTTACAAAAGCCACAATGGTTTTACTTCTTCACTCATCTGTATTTCCTTTAGTTCACACTAAAATATCTCTTAGTAAAGCTGCTGTGAGTGAGAAGAGCAAGTTAATTGAGAATTGGTTGTTTTAAAAACTGGAATGAAAACACCTGCAAATGTTGCTCTCAGTTCCAGTTGTGTGTCCCAGCTGGAAAAAGATTGAGAAGAAATCAATCAAAATAACTCTTAGGTGTCCACAGTGTTGAAAACTTTGCAGCTCACTTCATAAAATACAATCCAGTGTCGTCTGCGTACTATCTAGACAAGAAAAACAAAGGGGGGAAACCATTTAAAAATTGCATAATAATTGCATATGTAAACAGTAGAATTATACTTATTTAAACAGAGAAGGCTTTGGTGATAGAGTCGTACTAATACTGTTTAAGGACAGAAGTGTAGTAGCTTTATTCACACATGCCAAAACGTGTTGAAATTTTCAGGGTGGGCTGTGTGAATGCAAACAGTTTCGTATTCATCACCCTAACCCAGATTTTTCCTGCCAGCTCCCTGGCAAAATTTCTGCAAGGTCAGGTGAACTCGTGTGAACACAGAAAATTTACCACCTCACCTCTGATTTGTTGGTCAGGTCTGTCATCTCACTACTCTACGAACTTGCTACATCCTTTAGAAATACAGACAGAAGACTGATGGCTAAGAATTACGTTTTCTTTTCTGCCTCATGATGTTGATCGAGTTGAGGTGTTTTCTTCCTCCTCCTCAAACCAGCCTGTGTCTGAATGTGAGAGAGTGTGATTGAGCACTTTAGCGAGCTGTGAAGAGGGCATCCAGGGGTCAGTGTGTATTGGACAGTCTACTGCTTCAGATTCCTCCACTCACACGTACACACACAGACACTGCAGGTTTGCCTCGCACTGAGCCGCTGAATCTGCGGCTTCTGCCCAGCTGGATGTGGGAAAGGTCGACTGCAGGTCACAGCCTGATGTTTCCATGGTAGAGTTAGTTCAGAGGTGTGTGTGTGTGTGTGTGTGTGTGTGGATTAGGGCTGTCACAATATCAGACTTTGACCTCATGATTATTGTGGCCAAACAAATTTAAAATAGTACTGTACCTCACTGTCACCTGCCCATGTCTGAGGACACAATTTTCCTTGCAGTAGTAAGGACACACATCTGTGAAATCAGATGTAAAGTGTCGTTATTTCATTAAGGTCCCACTCTGATTGATTTTTTTTTCTACTTAAAGTATTATCAGTGGTCTTTAAATTGTGATTATGAAGTTTTTAGCAAAAATCACGTTACCTGAGTCATTTTCAAGGACTTTTCTTCTGCAGAGCTCCAGTAGATCATTAGCAATTAACCTGTAAGTCGTGGGCGGAGACAGCGCTACTCTGCACACTCCTCTTTACGTTAACTTGCAGCCTAACATTGCCGGTGTAGTAGAAGTGGCAGGTAACATAGGAACTATTCAGCTCTCTAAAACTAATAACTTTTGGGGACATGATGAAAGTTAATATCATAATTAGCTTTCTTACGAGCATTCCAATCCGCTAACACAGACGCTTGATCGTCCTCTCTTCTTCTTAGAGTCTGGCCTGCAGAGCGGGGCTCCAGGGGCGGAGCTTGGAGTTGTGATGTAGGAAATCTCACTGTTTCTAAACCTTCTGTTTGGTCTGTGAGAGATTCACAGTGATATTAATGAAGAAATACTCAGAATGCAATTTCACAATCACATGCCATTTGAACCTGTAGACAACTAGAAAAGCATGATTTTGATCAGAGTGGGTCTTTAACCAATGCCTGCAGATGCATTTGCATTGAGACTACTTTAATAGAATCCCATCAGTCATTTTTACTCTGCCCCCCATCAGTCTCCTCCCTCTTAGTTTTACATGGTGGCTTCAGAATTTCATGATGAATTTATTCTTTAAATCCAGGCAGATCACAAGTAAATAAAAGAAGAGAGTTCACAGTAAAAGGATGATGAAGGCAATGCATTTGAGGAGTATGTTAGATCGAGTTTGTAAGCTTGATCCATCATCTTCACTTCTTAGTAAATCAGTTTGACTGGGAGACTGATGCCGATGGCTTCCCATTATACTCAAGAACACTTACATGTCTCGATGAATGTCTTCTCCTCGGCCCACACTGAGCCTGAAGCAGAAATTCAGAGTTATCAGGGGAAGTTCATGACCACCTTTGTGGTGCCTGATATCTCTTCCTGGAGTTTTTAGTTTTAGACTCAGTTGAGGCAGCTTTCTTAAAGACAGCCTGGGTATGTTGAGCTTGTTTCGTGGTATACCCCCTTTTGTGAGTGTGTGTGTGTGTGTGTGTGTCCATGTGTTTGTGTGTGTGTGTCAGGGTTATGGGGTTGAAGGGGTTATGATGGGGCCTTAGGGGCAATTTAGAGAACAATAGTCGCCTCTTTTTCTCAAACCCCTTCTCTTTTTTTAACACTCCCCTGTACATAGTGCCACCCCGACTCTTTTTTATCAAGTGCAGATCTCCACATCAATACGGTCCCACATTTTTAATCTCCCTCTCTTGGTCCCTCTGCCCTCCTTTTTTCTCCCTCTTTCTCCTTCTCTTTTAGTCAGGAATGTTGGCACAGCCGTCCAGCGTAGGAGGCGGACCACACATTCCTCCAAGCAGAAGTGCTGGGGGTAAAGGGGAGGCTGGGGGTTGGGAGGGAGGGATGTCTGGTTTACAAAACAGGCACACACTCTCACCTCACACACCTCTCACACTCCCCCCAGGAATCCTCTCAGAAGCCAGCTGCAGCCCTGTCAGAGGAGTTAGTCACAATACAGCACATTGTAAGAACGTACACGCGCCCTCAGGCGAGCTGTTCTCAAAGCCCCGTCCCCTTTTTTTTTTTTCTACAGATCAAGTTGAAAACAATCCTCTCTACTTTTATGATAAAGCCCTAAACGCCTTTTTTTCTGAATCAGCCTATCAAAGGAAAAAAAACACCTTAAAAGCATATTTTGTTCTTTACCTCTGAGAACCCCATCAATCAGCCCTCTTTTGAACCTATAGATGAATTATTGACTCGGGGTTGTTTGGGGTCATTTTTAGTGAGGCAGATCTCGTCTTTCTCCACACCTGGCCTCAAGAAGTGTATAGAAACACAAAGAAGGAATGATAAAGAAGCAAGGAAGAGCTGTAAAATGTTTCTAAAGACAGAGAACGCTTTAGGCTTTGGATTTATCAAATCTGTGGTTTAAGCTCACTGTCTGCTCATGTTTTTGGTAGAAAGTGTAACAAGTCTTAAAGAGTAGGAGTAAGTTTACATGTCAAGTCACTTTATGTAAATGAGTTAGTGCATCCTACTTTATGACTTGCTTTGAAGTGTATGCCTGTGTAGTCAAACTTGTCATCAAACTAGGATGTAAAAATGATTAAATGTACCATTAAGAATAGCTGATAACTTAATGTAAAGAAGATCAAATTAAAAGTTCATAATAACTCGTCTCCAAAAACCGTAAATACTTGATCTCCCCCGAGTCAGAGCCATGTGATGTCTTTGAAGTTCTCACTGATGAGTAACCTGATACTCGATCTCCCACTCTTCCTGTCCGTCCATTCATCTGTTTTCTCCTTTGCTCCTTTCATGCAGCTGTGAAAATCATCCAGAGCGGGGGGCCTTCACTGTGTGTATAAGTGTGTAAGAGTGTGTGCATACAGGCTACATACTTTCATCAATAATCCAATTATAAAGCAATTAAAGCAGTAATGCAGGAGAGTCAGAGCCTGTGTAAAAGCTGAAGTTCTCCTTTTGTGCTCAGTCACAGTTTCTGACAGCGTTAGTCAAAGATATCTACGCCCTGAGGTTTTTTTTTGTCTTCTCAGCACATTTTTTCTGACTATGAATTTTTACGCAACAGTTTCGAGGCATTAAGACATATATCCTGTGGATGATTGTGATGTAAATAGCAACACATCATCCTCAGGGGTGGGAGAAAAAATCAGTACTGCATAGTATGGCGATATTTTGTTTGGTGATATATCGTATCATCTTATTTACCAAGTATTGATTTTTCAAATTAATTGTTAATATGAAGTCAAATCGATGATAATGGAAAAATAAAATCAACTGTTTGTCCAGTGAAGTTGGCAGAGGTGACATCATAGAGCAGGAGAAAGTTAGTACAACAAATATATGTAAGGTTTGCAAGATGTGCTACATGAAAATAAAATACAGCATTAATAAGACAAACATAAAGGACATACAAATGCTTAGTTTGAGTAACAGTTGAAAAAATTGTATAAAACGCAATATATTGTACCACCATACTCGCTGTATTGCAGAATGTTAAAAACTGCAATAATATCGTATCGTGGCTCAAGTATCGTGATAATTGTGATACCTGTGCTACTGTTTACTTTTGCTGCTGTTTTACACCTACAGTATTGAAACAGTTAAGAAATGACCCACTTCTTTCTTTGTCTTAATTTTGTGTGTTGAACTTTGAGCTTCTTATTCATACACGGGTTTCAGTCAGTAGAGCGTAGTCTCATTTTTTAAAAATACTCTTGGAACGATTACACTTTCAGATTAAAGAAAGCAGACAAGGTGAGATGCTTTGCTCATCTGATGTATCTTCCAATGTGGAGAGAGTAGTCAGCCAGACTAACCTCAAGAGCATGCTGGCTTCCAAAATACCATGTGACATTCCTGCTCTTTATGCATCCTGTGATTGAATGGGGATGTTTTTTTTTTCTTTTTCTGGCAAGCAAAATATTTCTTGAGGATTGGTATTACAATGGATCTCGGGTGTAAAGTTCAAGGATGAGCTGTGATTGTGGCAGAACCTGAACTGTGCATTGTTTAGCCAGAATAGTGAATGTAAACATAAATCAGAGTTATGCCCTGCTTACATTTGTAAGAAATGTTTTTTTACATGTGTGGAGACAGATTGTCTGCGATTTGTGTGCACACATGAAGGTTTATCATTTCAAGTCATCTGTCATCATCTACTAGTACCATACTACTCGTTTTACAACTCAGTATTTCAGTGATTGAATTTCCTGAAGTACATTCCTCTGTCTAAAATTGACAGCTTTGTGTGGATGACATCACCTCACTCATATCCCTACACTAGCCTCCTGTTAAACCTGATTGTAAGATTTAATTTATTTCTTTAAAGGCGATTACCGAGTGCAGCGGAGTTTCGCAGCTCAAGGAAGAACATTTATGATTATTACTTCATGGAAACTCACTCAGAGTTCTTGTATATCTTTTATGTGCACTGCAGATGCAGTAGTTCTTCTGCCTTAGCATCTCAGTCTGATTGCATTTCCATGAAGGAATAATCATACAATTTTTTGCTGCACTCTGTGATCGACTCGTCAGGGCTCCCCCCACAAACAAGCAGCTGCTGGAGGAGAGTTGGTGAGTTTTGTTTGGTCTCTTTGCTAAAGAAATTGGGCAAAGCTAAAAAGTTTTTTGATGGCAAGTACTATGGCTGGGACCCCATATGTACTGTTGATGAAGTTAGGTGCTGTTCTGAGCATTATTTGTGGCTATAGAGTGGCTTTTTGGTTGAGGTTTGCACACGGAGACGTAGACTGCTGTGTATTGCTAATGTGCGGTCGATACTGAAGTTGGTATAACTAGAGATGCAAGCAGTCAGCAATATTCAACTCTTGAGGGGGTGTCTAACTCGGTGTTACGGTGAGTTTGACCCTAACTTAACTTTACGCCAGAATATTCCTTTAAGCTCATCTGGGACTTGTTCTGAGTTTCAAGAAGTTAAAATTTTTAGACTGTGTGAGCCATCATATAACCATCAGTCCTCTAATGGGGCCCTTCTGGTCATTTCAAAGTCAAGGTTCAGACCTACAGATGATTTTATTGTCTCTTAACTCTTAGGTCCTTTTCTTATCTCTTTGCGATGACGTTCAGAAAAATGTATAGGTCTACTGCCACTTAAGATCCATTTATTTCATAATTTTTATTCAGTTTATTTGCACATATTCCTATTGACCTCTTTTTGTTCAATCATTGTTGAACTTTTTGACTTCTTCCTGTCGACTGTCAAAAGTTTACTCAGTCAGACTCCTGAGTTCCTGCTTTGCTTGGTCTGTTAAAGTACTTGTAAATATTTGGTGATGAAGTTATACAAATGAAGTTATCTTATCATTGTTGCAGGTATTGTCGTTATTATATCCATTTGTTATGATACGTCCTGCAGAGGATTTGTGTGGTCTGGTCCTCTGCCTCCCGCCCCTCCCCTGATATAAATGAGGGGACAAAGTGGCCCAGAGAGAGCGAGTGAAAAACCTAAACAGAGAGCTGTTGACCGGAGTGAGAGCAGCTGGCCTCTGTCACCCCCAAAGGCCAACAACACCAGCAGCCTTGAAATCCTAGCTTTGTTCGGCTGGTTATCCCTAACACACACATGCACACACATACACACACACTTATACTGGTTTGTACCAGTATACCAATATGGCTGATTCGACACATTTCAAAGTGAAATCCTTGGCCTCCCACACAAGCTGTCTGGACCCATCCAGGGTTGCAGGGGCCGATCAGGGTCATACCACTGCAGAGGTGGAGGGGCTGAAGCATATGTAAGCACATGCATGCGCACACAGGCGCACACTGTCATGCATGCATGCTATACATATGCTTGCAGACTGGCTGTCCTGGCCACTTGGACATCTGGCAGCACGTCTCAAGCGGGGTTTGAACATGCGTGGGCATATAAAAGGCCTCTTTGTGTCTGTGTGGCTGCCTGGAGTGCCAGCAGAGCTCTCACCCCGTCATGCTGGAAGTCACAAGTCACTCTGTGAAGAAACCTCTACCTCATGTCTGTGTCTGTATGTTCACCTGTTACTAAAGCATGGTGATGCCATGTTAACATACATGCCAGGTGGGTGAAACCACAACGACTTCTTTGTGGACATGTTTATAAAAGTCTACATTAGATATCCTTTGTGGTCGGTTGTTTACTTATGTATGTAGATGTCTTTCAACAAGAACAGTATAAATTCTTGTTAGACATAAACTTTCAATAAGTTTTATTCCTCTTAAGAAATAATCAAGGAATATCCAATGTAGACTTCATATGGAGCTGGGACATCTTCCAACAGTTTTCAGGAAACTTGGTTGTTTTTGGCCTCATGAATTACTGAAGGCTTCTTTTGCTTACATTAGCTAACACTGATGAATGGACTTGTATACTTCATTCATCATTTTTGTAGCAACTTGTTGAATCCTTCAACAGTGCTACTTGGAATGTAGTTAGATATCTATCAGCTGATTGTGGCAGCCAGTGGAAAGTGGAGAGGCTTCATCTTCCAGTTTTTATTTGAGAGAGAGAGAGAGTGAGATTGATGAGACAGATATGAATGAAACAGACTTTACTTCTTTTCACTTGTTCGGAGTTATTTCTATAGTTAACCACCTCTCCTTCACTGGCCTCATATATCTACAAACATCATCATGTAGTTACTATTGAACCTCAGAAAGAGCACCAACCACCGTCAACCTCAACATTTCTCCAGACCCCGTACAGAGAGTGCTGGGAAAACACGGAGAGGTTGTAAAAACAAAGTCCACAATCATTTGAAGGGTTTTGTGTGTCCCACGAAACTCCTCCCATCCAGACCGCATCTAGCTCCTCCCCCTCACTGCAGCCCTGGCGGTTGGGGTTGGCTAATTAGAGGGTTGCCACGGGAACGGAATGGCAGCTTAGCCAACGGGTGTAATGATAGGGTGAGGGAGGAGGGCGGGGTCAGATTATAGGCCCTTGAGTGTGCAGAGTGGAGCTCAAAAAAGAGAAGAAGAAGAAGTGAGGGGAGAGTTTGAGGAAGGGTATGAGCATGAAATATGTGAGGAGATAAAGAAAGGCTGCTTTTAGGGCAGAGAAGAAAAATAGGAGACAATTGAGGAACCGTAGCAACATTTTTGTGGTGAGTGTGAGAAAAAACTGAGTGACTAAGCATGTATAGCTCAGTGGTTTCCCATAGACCTTTGTGCCCTTTGGCATCCTCTCTGAGCTCTCTCTGACTGTGTGTTAGTGTATGTGCAAGTCAGAAAAGGTGTCTCACAAACCCCACATTGGAAAGACTCAGTCTGCAGTCACCATGGCAACAAACAGGAAACGGTGTGTGAGGTTTTGTGCAGCTGAGCCCGGTCACCCTGACAGTTCCTCTCTTTCCTCCTGTGTGGCCACTCAAAGACAAACATCCAGTTGGACCACAGCTAAAAGTGGACAAAAGTAGCCTGAAAACGCTAAAGAGCTCAGTGTATTTCAGCCTCTTCGTTAGGGGACTTTTACCACATTTTGTGAAAGCTACAAGCGGGCTAAACAATCTCAACTGTGTCATCATATCAACTTACATTTGGCAAAACCAGCACAGCCCAAAGCCACAGTGTGCTGAGTTTGCCTCACATTCACACAGTGGTTACAAAGCTCTGCTTTTACCTAACTTATGGTGGGTGTACCAAACACGAAACAGCATTAGCTCTTTTAGCGTTAGCTCCATGTTAGCTGAACTATCAGAAATAATAAACCGTGGTCAGTGCTGGTTAGGGATTCCTCTTAATGAGTCAGTGGTATTCCAGATAGAGGTGACTCACTCATTCCTCACTGGGATGCTGCGACAGACCTCTCTAGTATGTTTTAACCAGCTAATGCTGTTCTGACGCATACTTTCTGTTGCACAAACCAGAAAGCAACAGTACAGTACGTTTGTGATCTTTCTGTTGCTAATGTGCAATACCATGAGCTCAGCTCTTCTCGGGCTACCCCTCTTTGAATAAACGTGTCAAACTGGAACTTGTGTTTTCCGACTTGCTTTCATGTAATTGGTATTCAGAGACAGTGTGGCTAGCCAGAAAATACTTTGGCAGGTTTTAGGGAATCCAGCTAAAGCAAGGGTACAAGCCTACATGAGCTGTACTCTGTAAGTTTGAAGAGGTGAACTGACAGTAGCACGTTTTAAGCTAGCTGCAGATGTGGCTATACAAGTATACACACACATACATTTTTTAAATGTAAAAGTAAATCAGTTCTAAAGCTCAAAAGTTTTCCATATTTTTTATAATTGTTAGAGTAATCTCCTTCCTTTTCTTTCCCTTCATTTTCTCAGGTATCAGTATTACCTGCAGGTAAAGAAGGAGGTGTTGGATGGACGTCTCCACTGTACAGTCGAGCAGGGGATCAGACTAGCTGGCCTAGCAGTACAAGGTAAGACAAGCTCACCCACACACACACACACATGCACGTGCATGAACAAACATCTCATGTGAATAATCTACCAAAGGAAGACAGGCAGCACAAGAGAGAAAGGGTGAGCACAAACTCACACTTTCTAGGGTCATCTTGACTTCACTACCTAATATGGCTGCATACCACTGGCAGAGCCCAGTCCACTTGAGTTCCTATGGTATCAGTATTTATCCACACACACACACACACACACACACACACACACACACACACACACACACACACACACACACACACACACACACACACACACACCCTGACTCCATCTCCTCGGTCTTGTTCCTGGTTGCTGTCTGTGTCTCAGGGGGAATGTAAACAGACAGTTAGCTTATCGGTGGTTCCAAGGTTAGACTCAGGAAAACCCTTATCTTTTGGGAGACGAGGATCCTTTTCTAACTTCCTTTTTGTCAAACACACTCAAGAATATTTCTTAGATGGGAAGTAACTGATAAAGTGTTAACATTTAGTATTTTCACCTCTGAATTAAGTTATTTGCTCAGTTTCTTGCTACAAGGAGGAAGATTCAAGGTGACGTACATGGAGTAACTCAAAGTTAGTTTAAGCTCCTCGTGTACAGAGGCTGTAGTCATATGGTAATTTTATGCCAATTTGTTAAGTTATTCGTGGAGAAAGCTGAATTTTTGATATTTACACGTAAGTGAAACAAACGCAAAAACTTCAAACAATTACATTTACATCTGTATCTGTTTATTTGGAAACTAGATGTGTTACTGTCTTTTTAACATAATAGCTTAACTTTTAACATTTTCTAATGAATTATGTAGAACAAATGTTCCAGATAAAGGACAAGAAAATAAATGTTTATCTGGGATCGTTATCTGTAGCTGTAGAATTGAGTGTTAAAACACTCAAAACACTGAAAACTTCAAAAATGTTAGAAATGCGATGTAAATGTGTAATATTGGTACAAATCAATGTGGGCTTACGTCATTTTAAACCCCCCAAATGATATATATATTTTTTTATTTTCTATACAGCTGACTTTGGAGACTTCACTCAGTTCATGTCTCAGGACTTCCTCAGGGAGTACGTGCTCTTCCCAGTGGTGAGTACTCAAACTTTCACCGTTTGAGTGAATGTTTCTCTGTTTCTTTGTGCGCCTCAGGCCACACATTCTTGTGTCACCTCTGGTACCGCCCCATACATACCTGATTGACATGCTCAAAAGACGGCATGGTGAGCAGGAGTCAACACTAGCGGTGATAAGATCTGTTAGATACCAGATGTTTTAGGCAAACAAATCACTCTTTCACTTTATGATTTTAACCTTCATACTGTTTGTGGGTAAACCTGAGCCAAGAATGAAGCTACAAACATTTGATGAAAGAGATATTTTGATTTGCTCATATCATCACCCACTTAGTCTTTACAATTCACTTTTTCTTTTTGTTATCATCTTGATTGGTAAGTTTGTGTTTTCTTCTTTTTCATTAGAACTGGCCAAATGGGGATGAAGTGCTCGAAGAGTGGACTCAGAAAGTTGCTGAAGAGCACAAAAGTCACTGGTACAGATGGATTTACTTTTATACTGACTGTTGATGCATGAACATAAGAAAGGCAGAAAGAAAGAATGAAAGAAAGAAAGAATGAAAAGAAAGAAAGAAAAAAGAAAGAAAGATAGGAAGAAAGAGGAAGAGAGAAAGACAGGAAGAAAGAAAGAAAAAAGAAAGACAAGAAGGAAGGAAGGAAGAAAAGACAGGAAGGAAGAATGAAAGAAAGAAAAAAAGACAGGGAGAAAGGAGGAAGAAAGACAAGATGAATGAAAGACAGGAAGAAAAGAAAGAAAGATTAGAAGGAAGGAAGGAAGGAAGGAAGGAAGGAAGGAAAGAAGAAAAAGACAGAAAGAAAGGAAAGAAAGGAAGGAAGAAAGACAGGAAGAAGGGAAGGAAGGAAGAATGAAAGAAAGACAGGAAGGAAGGAAGAAGGGAGGGAAGAATGTAAGGAAGGAAGGAAGGAAGGAAGAAAAAAGAGAAAGAAAGAAGGAAAGAGAAAGAAAGAAAGAAAGATAGGAAGAAAGAGGAAGGGAGAAAGACAGGAAGAAAGAAAGAAAAAAGAAAGATAAGAAGGAAGGAAGGGAGGAAGGAAGGAAAGAAGAAAAAGACAGAAAGAAAGGAAAGAAAGTAAGAAAGAAAAAAGGAAGGAAGGAAGAAAGAAAGAAAGAAAGACAGGAAGAAGGGAAGGAAGAATGAAAGAAAGACAGGAAGGAAGGAAGAAGGGAGGGAAGAATGTAAGGAAGGAAGGAAGAAAAAAGAGAAAGAAAGAAAGAAAGAAAGAAACACAGGAAGGAAGGATGAAAAGACAGAAAGAGAGTAAGAAAGAAAAAAGAAAGAAAGAATGACATGGAGGAAGGAAGCAGGGAAGAAAGAAAGAGAAAGACAGAAATAAAGAGGGAGAGAAAAGGAGATTCTTTTTACCTGGAACTGTTTGTGTGTGTTCTCTTCAGTCGAATGCAGGCTGCTGAAGCAGAGCTGCTGTACATCAAGGAGGTGGAGAAACTGGACGGATTTGGCCAGGAGAGTTTTCCTGCAAAGGTAGTGGAGCCTCCCACACAAGCACATTCAGCCTCTAACAAGAAGCATATTTTTTGTTTGATTGTCATGACTTCTCTCATGAAATCCATATTTCTGCTGCAGGACAACTACACCAACGATATTTTCATCGGTGTCTCATTCATTGGGGTATTTGTCAAACACAGAAACGGCAGATCCATCATGCTCCACAAGTGAGTCCCAAACCTGCTTGTCTGTTTTTGTTGTGTAAACCCATATGTTCAGTAGATGTCATACAAATATAGAAAAAATCTGTTATTATTATTACAAAAAATTAGACGTGGGGAAAATGTTTATCTTTGCATTTTTCTGCTTTTCCATGTTTATGAAAGGTGGAAGGACATTGGCACCATAGCGCACAACAAATCAGCCATCACAGTGGAGATAACAAGCCGAGACGACACCATCATTTTTCACACAGTGAGTGTTGTGTCTCCTGGTGCAAGCACATACAGTTACACACACACACACACACTCACGCTTGTTACAAGGTTTTCTTGTGGGAAGTTTCCAAAAAAAAACAAAACAAAACAAGAATAGCAGAATGTTCCTCTGCAAAGAGACAAATGCAGGTGCAAAACTGGTCTTGATTTTCAGTTAATACAGCAGCTGTGTGTTTAAAAATGTTTAATGTTGTATCCCTGTTTTTTTGTTTTGGTAGGAGGATATGGAAATGGCCAAGTACATCTCTCGGCTTTTCACGGCCAGGCACAAGTTCTATAAACAGAACAAAATCTGTGCAGAGTGAGTATGAAGGCCAGCTGAATGAAGGTTCTGCTATCTTTCATTTAATCTTCAAAATCGAGTGTAACAACCTTTTGACCTTTTGAAGGTTGTGTAAAAAAAAACAAAACGACAGCATGTGAAACTTTTCAACATAAATCTTTTAGTTTTGGTACACAGCTGATGTTTACTCTTCTGGTTTCTTTAGACCCACTCATTCACCTGCACCAATCAGGAGGAGACCCACCTGGACACACCGCCTCTCTCTGGTACTGAAGCCTTTCCTTGCTTTGATGTCGTTCAGTGAGACTGTTTATCACTCCGTGGTTTCACACTGTCCTGTTTATTACTGCCTCTGGTCTGTATAAATGAAGCCAGAACACAGATGGAGAATATGTGAGTGAAGGCAGAAACGCTCGTGGTTAGAGATGTGACCTTGCTCTCCCACACAGGCCAGCTTTTAATTGTGCCATGGAGCCTTTGGTTTTAATGGTGGTGCAGTGGGTGTTGTTGGAAAGTTTGCAGGGGTGTTGCTTGGAACTGATTTCCGGTGCGACAATGAAGGCAGTGATTTGTGCGTCTGCCTCCCTGCTGGCCAGACAATGGCGAGGCTAAATGTGGCACAATAGCTGTACAGTCGCTCCTCCAGAATGCTCGAAATTCACTCAGATGTCAGTGTGGAGAACCACAGGAATCGACAGTTGACAACTGAGTGGATGTGGAGTCGATCTTTGTAGGTCAGAGTCACTCGTTGTGTCAAACAGAAAGAGAAAGGTCTTGTTGTGAAAATTAAAGTGTGAAAAACGTGAAGAAGTGGCATAAAAGTGACAATATGGTTTGATTAATAGAAGAAAGACACTTTAATGCGTCCGCTTAACTGTGTTGTTCTACTTGTGTTACAGCCACGGCCACAGTCCTGTAACTTCCAGTCAATGCATTCCCAGTATGGAGAGCATTACCAGGACACACAAAGCTCTCAAGGTATGTGTTGAAAAGCAAAACACACACTTTTACACACACATTTAAAGTGAGTTTCAACTGCCAGCTCACCGCATTGACTGCAGCGTGACAGAAGATTTCAGCCTTCCTGATAAACACTGAAGCACTTGAATAGAGCTAATTGTGTCTTTCCCATCAGCCGTGTGACTCACAACCATTTGTGTTTTAACGATCACTCTGCCAATTAGAGCTCAGCATTTGGGGTGCAGAGCGGTGACCTCATTTGTGCTCCACTCTTTCATTGACTCGTTCACACACTCGGTCTGCCTTAAAACCCAAAAGCTTCACTCACAGTAAAACAGAGTGAGTGGAAAAATATTCAGGGTGTGCTGCCTTGCGTGGGTGTGAGATCATTCTGTCGTGTGACCTCAGGCTTCACACTCCGATTGTGTGGATGGAGATTATGAGCGTTTGCTGCTTGTGAGCTTGAGATAGTTTCACACGAGAGAATCCTCTGTTTGCTGAACAGAACAGAAATGTATTCATACTGCTGTTTCTTTTATTAAGGTGGGAAGAAAATATCCAGAGGCTGTGCTGCTTTAAGATGTTGTTGGCGGTAGGGAAGGGTGATAAATTATCATTCACGATATAATGTCGGAAAAATCCTCCATGATAAATATTTGCCATCTCACGATAAATACAATAAGTGCAAGTTGATGACGGACTCGCAGCCATAGCCCACACAGAGCAGAATAACAAACAAACATGGCCGAAGGTGATGAAGAAGACGTTTCTGAGCTAGAGATGCACCGATCAATTTTTTCCAATCCAATCTGATACCCATACTTGGGCTGAGCATATCGGATGATATCTGATACCAATCCAATACTACTGTTGAATGAATTAACTGTTTAGCTTGACCTGTGAGTGAAGGCATCAGGCTTGACATTAGCCTTGTTAAAAAAAAGGTAACAAATAAACGCAGATGTAAATTTACTTAATATTTTTTAACAAACAACAAATTCCACATTAGCACACAGCAAAAAGAAGTAAGACTTCCATGTAAACATTTAGTGCAAAAGGATAGACAGACATAGAATATAGAGGGAACAGAATTGCTGTGTTGCTGTGTATGATATTAATTAAAAGAAAAAAAGACTGGACTGGAACGCTGCATCAGCGTCATTCATCAAATATCCGATCCGGTTAATTTTTCAATATCGGAGCCAATATCCGATCTAAATATTGGATCGGTGCATCCCTATTCGGAGCAGCTCATTACTGAATTACGGCTTTCCTTCAAGATTGGGGTTTAGAGGAGCGCAATCAGGTATGCCTGACATCCGACAGTAGATCTGCTGCTGTTCACTCTGTGCAGTAAGAGTTTTCAACACATGTTGAAAATGTTTTCACATTTGAGACTTGTTTGATGTTATTAGTTTTCTCTGTAACCTACCACTTAAACTTGTGGTTAAGTATCTTATTTGACTATGCCGAGTTAACGACATAGAAGTTGGCAGGTAATTGTCAGATTTCTTTCCCCTAGTGGACGGTAGTGCAGTAGAACCACACTTAAAATCTAGTCAGTCTTTGCTGCTTTTCCATAGAGTCTATGTCATTACCTGAATTAACTCAATACATTTCTTCATCATCGTTTTTTCTCTGTTTTTCCAGCTTCAGAACATTCATTATGCTTACTGTTCTTATGGGAACATCATCATAATCTCTCTTTACATTTTTGGTATTCTTGAGTATCCTCTTTCAATAACCCTCCCTCCTGTTAGAGCAAGATAGATAAATGCACAATACAAGAAATAACTGTCACTTGTTTACTTTTCCTTTTTTCTTGTCCATCTTTAGACAGTATCTTCCATGACGATCCCTACTACAAGTCAGAGACCAGTCTGGACCGTTGCCCAGTCGACTTCCCCTTCAGGAACGGCACGGTGCCAAACGGCAGCATGTACAGCAGCCCCAGCCTGAGCTCCCTCAATCACTCTCAGACTTTTGTCCCTCCCTCTCCCATGTCCTCCAATCTCAGCATCCCTGGTAGTGAGCTTATGCGGCCTGACTACATCCCCAGCCACCGCCACAGCGCCATTATCGCTCCGTCCTATCGTCCGACACCCGAGTACGATGCCGTCATGAGGCAAAAGCGGCGTATGATGCCTGCTCACCATGACCTGCACAGCCAATCACTTCGCAGCCTGAACATCAGTAATGCGTGTGCATACCGCCAGCCTGAGGCTCTGGTGTATAGCCAGCCAGAGATGAGGGAGAGGGGCCCTTATCATGGCCTGGGGCCCAGCCCGGGGCCGTACACACCACAGGTAGAGGTCAAGCCTCTTTCTTTGATTAATTCTTTTTAAAATTCTCGCTCTTTTCTTATCTCGCCTGTTGTTTTTTTCCCCCCCAAATGTTATCCTTGCAGATCAGCTACAGCAAGACAGTGTCACATGGCCCTCATCAAGGAGGACCCGCCAGCAGCCAGGGCCCCTGTCACTCACCCTGTGTCAATGGAGGTGGAGGCAGTGGAGTGGTAGGAGGAGTAGGAAGCTCCATCTCTCACACCGTCAGCACACCTGAGCTGGCTAACACCAAACAGCAGGGGACCAACGCAGGGAGCTACGCAGCCACAGCTAACATGCTGCGAAACCACATGTCTCGCCCCCCTCCGCCGTATCCTTCAAGCTCTTTCCGCCCAGCCACAAGCACCCCGGACCTGGCCAGCCACCGCCATCGCTGCATTGGGGGAAGCAGCCCAGAGCTGGTGACTCGCATGGTGCAGCTGTCTGTAAAGACCTTCCAGCCAGACAGCTCAGCTGTGGTCCACCAGTCCCTGCAGGAGGTGAGTGAACCCCTGACTGCAGCCGCTAAGCACCGCTCCACCCTTGGGAAGAGACACAGCATGGAGGTGATCAGCAGTATGAGAGGAGGAGGAGGAGGTGCGATGGAGGGCATAGTGATGAAGGGGATGAATGCACCGCTTCATCGGAGGAACACTCTCAGAGAACATGTTATGCCCCCTCAGCCTCAGTCCATTCCTCAGCCTCAACCCCAGACTCCTCAGCCCCCACCCCAGCCTCAACCTCCACCTCCCCCTCAGCAGCCACAGGAGCTGCCCATGCAGATGCCTCAGCAGAAAGCTACAGAAGCCCCTATTGCGCCACCTGCAACCGTAGCCTACCAGCATCAAAAGACTCTCTCCAATGCCACCATGCTCATACACAGCAGCGAAAGTGAGGAAGAGGAGGAAGAGGAAGAAGAAAGGCCTGAGCTGGACGTTCAGATCCCGAGTCTCAATGAGGACATCAGCATCAGCGCTCAGCTCCAGGCTGCTTTGGCCAAGCTGCCTAACAAACCCCCTCCTGAGTACCCTGGTCCACCTAGAACCCCTAGCAACGCGCAAATTCGCGCCCACAATCACAACCACAGCCACCACCACAACCACACTCAAGGACCGCAAAGTAGCAACCCGGGTGAAATGGACCCTAACCAAGCCCTTGAGCGGGCACTCAAAACTGGACAGAGCCCAGGAGGTGGTGGGCCTGGCAGTGGGGGAGGTGGCGCAGGTGCTGGCGGGACACTGACCCGAGGGGACCAGGGTGGGGTAAATGGAGCAGTTTTAGGTCCTTCTATTTCAGAACCAGACCTGACAAGTGTGAAGGAGAGAGTGAGGAAGGAGCCGGTGAAAGAGAGGCCAGTGTCTGAGATGTTCTCGCTGGAGGACAGCATCGTGGAGAGAGAGATCGCTCAGAGGGTAAGATAACAATAATAATTTTACTTTTATAGCACTTTTAAAAACAGAGGTTTACAAAGTGCTTTGACACTAGACAGTCTTTCAGATGTTTTTGAAAGTCTGTATTTCTACAATCATTTAACCTATAAGTACTACTGACAAACACAGTCTGGGGAGAGATGTTAGAAAGAGGCAGTGTGAGGGGGGGGGGGCTTGTTCAGCCCTCCTGCTTAGTCTGGAGGAACAATAATCTGACTGTTTTTTTGATAGTCATCCAACACCAGTAATCATTCATACTTCTCAGCTTTTTTTCTTTATAACTAAATGGTAAATTTAATCTTAAAAATCTGTTTAGCTATCTTAATATTTCTTATCTGATTTGAGATGCGTACTTTGGCACTGACAGACTGTATATAGAACAGACGCCGTCTGCCTCCTCGCTGGGTGAAGCCACTCCGAGAACAGCACCCTCTGTTGACGGGCTGCAGTATAGGTCATAAATCCCGCCTCCTCCAGCAATCTCTATGGAGCTGTGGACAAACTTTAGAAATTTATCATGCAGAATATCAATTTTTCTCCCCCATGTTTGTGATGTTGACATGAAGTTACTGTAAGACTGGTTTGTGCTCAAGTCCTCCTTTTTCTGTGCAGCTCCATTTTTAACATTTTTTTTTTTTTTTTATTGTATTAATATGGCACTCAGGAAACCATATACATTCATAGTAGGCATACAACACATTTAACCCCCCCTCCACCCCCCACCCATAAACAAACAAAACAAAACAAAACAAAACAAAAAGTCACCCAACTTTACAAATGATTCTTGGCTGTACATAAATGTAGTTCTCATATCACAGTAGCTAGGTATGCACAATGAGATAAAATGAAACAAGAACAAACAATAAAATAATAGGATATTAAAAATAAATTAAAAAATAAATAAATAAAAGAATGCATCTCTCTACTCATACATCTGATGTTTTGTCCTCCAAGAAAGATAGGTATTTCCCCCATTTTTTATAATAAACCTCAAGTCTACCAAATGACTTCCATGACAACCTTTCCAAGGCTGCCACTTTAGCCAACTGAGCAGACCACTCCTGTGTTGAGGGCACCCCCTCAGTCTTCCATTCCCTGAGTAATATCTGTCTTCCTGTCATAATGCTTGTTTGGATCCAGCTTTTAATGTGCTTACTCCCCTCTGTTAGGACAGAGTCATCTCCCAAAACAAAAAGTCTGGGGCAGAATTGTATTGGAATCTCTGCTATCTCACTAATAAAGCTGTGAATCCATGACCAGAACTGCTGAACTTTATCACAGGACCATAGTGTATGTAATAGATAGCCCTCTGCAGCTTTGCACCGCCAGCAGTTTGAGTTCTCAATCAGACCTAGTCTGAACAGTCTAGAGGGGGTCCAGTAAAAGCGGTGCAGGATTTTGAACTGCATCAAACGCACTCTTGCATCCCTAGACATAGTTTTTATGTTCTTACAGATCTTTAGCCACTCCTCCTCTTCTATTCTCAAACCAAGGTCTCTCTCCCATGTATTTTTAAGTGCTAGCAAGCCTCCATCCCCAGTTGTCTGATTCAGCATAGAATAATACATAGAGGCCTTGAATCCTTGCCTATAGTATCTCAGTATGTCCTCAAGTAGTCCAGCTGTCTTTGGAGCAGAATGAGCAAAAATGCTCATTAACATGTGGCGTAGCTGTAAGTACCTATAGAAATGTGACTTGGGGATCCCATATTGATGACTTAACTCATCAAATGATTTCAAAGTGTTGTTGGAGTATAAATCACCCAGAGTAGCAATACCCTTCTCCCTCCAATCCTTCCACCACACAGGGGATTTGTTAATACATAATTTGGGATTTAACCAGATACTAGAGTACACATTTAGAAAAGGATCTAGATTAAACAGTCTGGTAATTTTACTCCATATCCCTTTCATGTTGGAGAATATTGGATGACTTTTGATTGCCCCTGAGAGCTTAACTGAGAGACACTGGAGTAGTGGCACAGGGGCAATAGTTTGTTCAATAGAGAACCAGGGTGGAGCCCTCTCTGGTGGGAGTGACCAGTGGGCTAGATGTCTCAAACTAAAGGCGTAATAATAAAATAACATATTAGGCAATCCTAAACCCCCTCTATCAACAGGTCTTTGTAGTTTTTTAATATGTAAGCGGGGCTTCTTACCATTCCAAACAAATTTTTTCACTATCCTATCAAACCATGTAAAGTAAGTCATGGGAATCTCCAGAGGAATAGAATGAATTAAATAATTTAGTTTAGGGACACAGTTCATTTTAACCACATTAACCTTACCAACCATTGATAACTTTAGTGTTGCCCATCTACTGGTATCACAATCAATTTTATTTAGTAATGGATCGAAATTTACCTTAACTAGATCTTTTAGCTGTGGTGGAAAGAGTATGCCCAAGTATCTTATACCCTGACTGGGCCATTGAAATGCGCCTGGTTGGAAGGCTGAGGGTGGGCAGTAAGCTGTTAAAGGGAGCGCCTCTGATTTAGACCAATTCACCCTATATCCTGAAAACTTTGAAAATGAATTAATTATTCTCAAAAGAGCAGGCACTGACCGACCTGGTTCAGAGACAAATAATAAAATATCGTCTGCAAAAAGCAGAAGTTTATGTACTTCACCCCCTGCCCTTACTCCTGGAAAGTCAGTAGCCCTTCTTATAGCAGCTGCCAAAGGCTCTAATGCCAAGCAAAATAACAAGGGTGATAGGGGTGAGCCTTGTCTGGTTCCTCTCCCTAGGGTGAAATAGTCTGATATGAGTCCATTGGTTTGAACCGCAGCTTCTGGTTGATTGTAAAGTAACTGAATCCATTTGATAAACTTACTACCAAACCCATATATATCCAGTATTTTTAACAAATAGCCCCATTCAACCATATCAAAAGCCTTTTCGGCGTCTAAAGAAATGGCTGCCACAGGGGATTGCTCATCTGACACAGCCCACATTATATCAATAAAGCGCCTTACATTATCTGTAGAACTGCGGCCATTAATAAACCCAACTTGGTCAGGGTGAATCAAAGACGTTATGACTTTGTTCAAACGGTTAGCTAAGATCTTTGATATAATTTTTACATCCAACTGGATCAAAGAGATTGGTCTGAAATTTTTACATTCTGTGGGGTCTCTCCCTTTTTTAGGAACCAAGGTAATGAGTGCCTGTCTCATAGTTTGAGGTAATATCCCTTTTTCCAGTGATTCTGCATATAGATCTAGCAGCAGTGGGGCTAACTCCGCTGCAAAGCTCTTAAAAAACTCTGCAGTATAGCCATCGGGACCAGGCGATTTTCCTGCAGGCAGTGCTTTTATCACTTCTATAATCTCTTCTACCGTAATATCTTCATCTAGAATTTGTTTCTGCCTTTCAGACAATTTAGGCAGTTCTAATGGGTCAAGAAAAGCAAGCATTTCTTCCTCTGTTGAGGTAGAAGTAGAACTGTAAAGGCCCATATAAAATTCCTTAAAACACTTGTTAATATCTCCAGTTGATGTTAAGGTATCTCCACTTAACGCCCTGATCGCTGGAATAGTGGAGACCTGCTCTCTTTCTTTAATTAACCTGGCAAGCAGCTTCCCTGTTTTGTCCCCTGACTCAAAAAAGGTTTGCCTTGCCTTAAATAATAGAAATTCAATTTTTTTAGACAAGATAGTATTGTACTGGTACTTTAATTGTGTTAACTAGCAGCTCCATTTTTAAAAGTTATTAGGGGTTTCATGTTTTCTGTGATTGACACTTGATACAGCCTATGGGTGTACGAAGATTGTGTAGCTCACCAGTGGGATACGCTGTTTGAGTCGAGCATCACAGTGACTCTTGGCGACTCTCCCGCCGAATGCGTACAATGCTACTGCCCAAGTGGTGGTTCCAGGAAGTGGAGAAAATCCCGGAAATACCGAGAGCTTTTTGGCTTCATATCCGTAGACTGGCAGAAAGCGGAACCGAGTTGTCCATAGAATATACAGTCTATGGTTTTGTCACAATTTTAAAGTGATAGTTTTAAATGTGTGATTCAGTTGTTTGCTAGCTCGATTCATAGCTCCTGATTTGCAATAATCTGGGGTTCAGCACCTGAGAGGGTAGCACTAGGCTCTGAATTCCCCTAGGCAGCTAAAACCCCTTTAAATCCCTCAGATTACCCCTTGTGTTGGGCGCTCATGTGTATGTTGGCTCGCTGTTAAGGTACAAACATTTGACACAGTACCACAAGTCCAGGTATAAGTGAAATCATGTAATCGCCTGATTTAGTCGCGATAAACCTGCTGTGAAGAAATGACCTGATGTGGCTGATTAGGAAAAGGACATTTGAGTTACTTCCACCAAAAACTCCAAAGTTGCTATCCCTCCTTTATGCCAGCTGGTTTATCTCATACCTAGAGGCTTCCCCCAAGCTGTTGTTTTGACTGTCGGACGGGGTATTAAGTAGGTTTGGAGCTGTAGGGTGGAGCTGTCCTGGAGGTTTAATAGCATCAGAGATTAGGAGAGGTAATCTGTGGAGGAAGGAGGGACTGTGCAATGTGGGTCAGAGTTTGGCTAGGGAAGAAAAAACACAGAACAAGTGTGTGTTTTATGAAGAGAAGGAGGCCAAAGAGGTAGGTGGGACTAAACAAAGGACCGAAGGAATGAAAAATATTTGAGGAAGGGCGAAATTAGGATGAAAGCAGCTCGATAAGAACAAAGTGAGAAGGCGAAAAAGCTGCAAGCTGATTTTAATAGGCTTTGTTTGGACACCTTAGGATAAACATGCATGTACACTGGTGCAGCCAGGTTTGAGGAACACACATACACACACATAAACGCACGTCATTTTCCTCCCACCCACTTCGACACGCAGACACATGCACACACAAACACAGGCGCGCATGCTCGCTGTGTTTCGAGGTCGGTCGGTCTTGTACCTGCAGCAATGACACCAGGATTTTCCTCTCTCCTGAAGACGCTGGAACGACAGAAGATGTCAGTGGACTCCATGAAGAGACCGCTGATGATGGCCGCTCTCAACGGTCTCTATGTGGCCCGGATGCCTGTGCCTGAGAGTCCGGCGGAAGATGGTGCCAAAGCTGCAACTGATGAACGGGTAAGAAGTCTTCTCCTACCTAGATGTCTCCATTTGTTGAATATATTTTAATTGAATATTTTTAACTGTTGCAGAAACAACTATTGCAAGAAACAAGTGTTTTTTTCCCCTTGTTTTTCTGTTAAATAGCGTGTGCATTGGTTGATGCACAGTTTAATTTCAAACCTTGGTGTGATGGCCAAACAATTTTGCCACTCCACTGCAAAAACCCAAAATAAATCAACTGTGTTTCTCTTATTTCTTGTAAGAGGTATTGAACTTCACAAACTAGTTGTTCTTACTCCAGTTATAGAGTTTATGCTCAATACTGGAACTTCAGATCTTAATTCTAACCTATTAAATGTTCAAATAAGACGTTAACTGGACTAGCCAGGTGAATCCGGTTTATGTTGAGTTTGATAGGATATTGTTTTCACCAAAAATAAAATAAATACACTTGTTTAGTCTTGACTCTTTGTTGTGTAAATTAGTTTATAAAGACCGAACCTTTCAGCAGTGCATTAGTTTTTATTTTTTGCAACAGTAGACACAAAACAAGAAGCTGTTTGGTGTTTCTTGTAAACAGTGTAAACAAACCATGTTAGACTAGAATCATTAAATCACAACAAAACTGCTTTAACTGGTTAAGTTGTTTAGTCAGTAAGAAATGTGAAAAATAAAAAACAACTTAAGAGTTTAACTTGAGTCTCTCTGATCATTTGAGGATCAGTGGGATGCCTTCAATCGTACAGGTTTCTCACCTGTTGATTAAGGATGCGTAGTTGACGGTTTGTCAGAGTAAACTAATAAACAGTCTGTAATAATCACACCATTTATTGCATCTCAATTCCCAAATACTGTCTGTCTGCTCTCCTCTTTCAATGTGGAAGTGTGAAACCGGGCCTTTGTTCTGACCGTTGCTAAGCTAACGGGGGTAAGCACTAAGTGGGCTGTGGAACGCGTGGCATGGTGGTGCTTATCGCCTCTAGGCCCATTGGTATGTTAAGAATTTGACCCGAGAGAGAGCGAGTGAGCCTCAGAGAGAGGGAGAGTGAGAGAGGGATGCTGGCCTCTCAACCATGACATGCCTTGTAAACATAGCTGAATACCACTGCCGCTTACTGTGCTCCTTTACAGCCATGATGATGCATTCAAATACTTTGTGTGCATTCAGAGTGAGTGATAATGAGAGTCCAGGAATATGGACCTTTACTGTGGTGAGGTTTTTGGATCTTCCTGCTCTGAATTGTCTCTGAGGAAATGTGGAATGTAAATGAAAGAGAAACCTCTGAGTGATGACTAACACCCTCTCCTCTCCTCTCCTCTCCTCTCCTCTCTTTCTCTCTCTCTCTGTCCCCACAGTGTAAGACCTTGGAGTTAAAGCTGGAAGAAGAGCGGGTCTTCACTGAGTATGAGCAGGTTCCCAAGAAGAGGGCAGATTGTGTTCTCACCACAGCAACCCTGCCTGAAAACACAGAGCGAAACCGTTTCCGTGACGTGGTTCCATATGAAGAGAACCGGGTCGAGCTCGTTCCAAACAAGGAGAACAACACAGGCTACATCAATGCCTCGCATATAAAGGTGCGCTCAAGATCTCAAGGGTTAAATGTCCCTGACAGACATTTGACAGACTCGAGGTCCAGATGTAAAGACACACACAATATATAGACAAACATAAAATTACACACAGACATGTGCGCAGTGGTTTGAATACATACAAATGTTGACGCTAATATTTCCAAAGGCTGGAAGATCTTGCCTCACTTAGGGTCAAGTCAGTCAAAGACCTCATGATACAATTGTTGGACTCAGTCAGCCTGCGCATGAATTTACACATAAAATTCCCAAGTAATGCTTTAAAAGTGAGAAACATTCTGATCGCATTTTCCCATCTTTGGTACTTGAGGTGGATTCTAATGCTTTGGAATTTGAAATGATGTCACACTTGAGTTACCGGCGTTTCAGTTACCAAGTTGCAAAAAAGCAAAATTGGAGGCGGAAACAAGATGTTGCAGAGGGACCGCATAAGTGTCCAGACGTTGCTTACTTTTGGACAAGGCAAGCGCTAAAATAATTTTCGTAGATGTAGCCATCTTGTTTCTGCTTTTTTCCGACTTGTGTGACATGATTCCCAGCTCGGACACTTGACTTCCGAAGCAACTTGAGCGCAGCATAAGAGCATTATTATATGCCACCTTTACATTGTTTATCTTTCCTTTACTATGACTACACCACAGACATGTTGTGTAAAGTGGAGCGCAGAATGTTAATGATGTCACTAAGTTTGGTGAATAAGCAAAATCTGTAACAAAAAGTCCGAGCAAGACTGTCTTTAAAAAAAAAAGCAGCATATTCTTAAGTAACCATTATGTTACTGGCAAGATTAGAAAAGCATATTTGCACTTTTCTAGATCAGGTCTTTGGGAAAAAGCCAGAGATTTTCTGATCATGTAGAATTTGAATTGAAATTTCTTATTAACGTGCATAGGAAGTGCCCAACCTGAGTGGGCTTACAAGACGCCAAAAAAAAAGGAACATTTATTAGCAGATGAAAACCAGATAACAGACATTAAACCAATGAAGCATATAAACAATCCTGACGCTTTTTCCAGGCTTCAGAAACAAAATGAGCTAGCTTAAAGACATTGAAGTTAAACAGCCAGTTCATTCTGTCATCAAAATTCTGGGATGGAATTTAAAATACTTTAATCCATGTTTACCAACATTTTGGTTCAAAAATCTTTGTATTTTCATTTAGAGGGAAAGAATAACAGAGACATGTATTTTCAAGTCTATATCCATATCTGTTAACTACAGTCAAAGCCTGAAAGTTCTTTGCAACACCCACATCACACTGCATGAATAAAAACAAAAAGCTTAAACTTGAAATGCTCAGCCCTCCGCTGGTCTTTGTTGTGGTCATTCCTAAGCAGGGAACAGCTCAGAGGGATGGAGAAAAAGGCAGCCGCTGAAGGCCGTTAGGTCCTTTAAGCTCGCAGAGGAATTCCCAAAGAATGTGGTCCAAACTCCAAACCCTCTTAAGTCAACCTGAGCTGCTCTCACCAGCCTTCTGTTCATGCTTACAAACAGCGACTATGCATGACTTTGCATTTCATGTCTTTGCCTAATTGCAGTCCGGTGCGTGAGAATGGTCACCGGAGCGGCACTGAACCGCTGCCTATCAGCGTGTAACCCTCTTATTTCCCCTTCCCTTCATTTAAGGTAGCTGCAGCGAAACTAAAGCCCTTGTTTATTCCCCCATCCATTTCTTAATACAGTGTTTACAATCACGAGGTGGGCGAAGAATTATCCAGGACATTATGTAATGACACTCTGAAGTCTGCAGGGTGCTAAAGATGGAAAGTGTCAAGTCCTCTGTGGTGGTTAATAATTATTAGTGAGGGACCGCAACAGCAGAGTTGATACAAGACTGTGGAGAAAAGTGATGATTATACTGCCCTCATGTGGTGGAAAATGTAATGGCACTGTGGAATGTTTAATTAGCTCTGCTCTTGCTAAAATACTGTTTTCTTGAATTTAGATTGATACATTTTTGTGTCTTTTCATGTTTATGCTCATAGTTTAATCACAGAATTTTCCACGTGTTAATTTATTTCTGTATGTGTGTGTGTTTTCCTAGGTGATGATCAGAGGAGAGGAGTGGCACTACATTGCCACCCAAGGCCCACTAGCCAACACCTGTGCTGACTTCTGGCAGATGGTCTGGGAGCAGGGGGTCAACGTAATTGCCATGGTTACAGCTGAGGAGGTACTCACACACATGGCACATGCAGATGCGGCTATTTTTCAGCGGCAGACAGCTGGTGTCTGTTTGTCTGTGGAAAAAAAGGGAACATATTAAGAGTGTGTTTGTAATTGTGTCTTTGTGGTTGAGTGTAAACAAATCTACCTTCGTCTTGCCCCTTTCCTCCACACAGGAGGGTGGCAGGTCCAAGAGTCACCGCTACTGGCCCAAACTGGGCTCCAAACACAACTCAGCCACTCATGGAAAATTCAAGGTGACTACCAAATTCCGCACAGACTCAGGCTGCTACGCCACCACGGGGTTAAAGGTCAAACACTTGCTGTCGGGCCAGGAGAGGACGGTCTGGCATTTGCAGTACACTGACTGGCCTGAGCAGGGCTGTCCTGAATATGTCCAGGGATTCCTATGTGAGTTGGATTATCTCATTGTTATTATTTTGTGGGAATTTTGTGACTTAAGTTTGTTTTAAGAATGAAGTTAATATTTTAATATTTACAAAGGATTGGAAAAATCAAGGGAAATTATTACTGCCATTATGATACCAAGTGTAAAGTGAGAGAATGGTTTTATTTTCTAAGGACAACTGAAAGTGAGTCAGTATGTTTACATGACACAACCAAATTTTTGCCTTACCCCAAGTAAGACTGGACAACTGAAGTGCATGTAAACACTTTAGTCCGACTATAACCAGATTTTGAGAGCACCGATTATAGGCGGAGAACTTCCATTAAGACACCCAGATAATGCGATCGGAATTCGATTTTCTCTACCATGTAACCAGTGTAGCCGGAGTATGATAGGACAATGCATGTGCGCATGCGCCATGGCCTTGTAACCCAAAAACACCAGAGAAGAGGAGTAGCGTGCATCTCATCTGCAGAAAAAGTAGCGCGTACATCCTGTATGACAAAAACAATGCTGTACAATGCTCCATCTTCATGCTTGAAAATGCCCAGCAGCAGTTGTAGCCACTTCCGACGTCTGGCACGAACCTGCTGTTGTTATGTCAATCAAAACAGCCCCTCGAAAAAGACCTATATCGCCACCTCGTTTTGGGGAGGAGGACACGTTCACATCAATAATTAGATTTTCTCAGCTGCATGTATACGCGGACAAGTAGAGAAGTTGGATTCTTCGAAAAACAAACAGTTGTAAGCTTAGTCCAATTAGGTTGTGCATGTAAACGCACTGAGTGTTGCATTTGGAATCGTTCAGTAATTTGTGTTCACACTATTAGCAAAGAAAATGATTATTGCTCTCATATCTGGACTTCTAATATGAGGCTAGCAGATTAATTTAGTCTAGCATAAAGACTAGGAGCTAACTAATAACTATAAATTCAAACCCAAAAATATGGAGAAACAAAATTGATACTCATGTCAAGCTTTCTCTGTTTTCTCTCCAGCCTACCTAGAGGAGATCCAGTCTGTGAGGAGACACACCAACTCCATGCTGGACACCTCAAAGAGCCTCAATCCCCCTGTGGTGGTGCACTGTAGTGCAGGGGTGGGTCGCACCGGAGTGGTCATCCTCACAGAGCTCATGATCAGCTGCCTGGAGCACAATGAGGTCAGTGACGAGAGTTTACAGAGCCACAGTAAGGGATGCAGTTTCATGTGGTGTGATATCAGACTGTGGCCTAAACATCCCAAGCTGGATGTGTTTTTTTTCAGTGACCATATTTTTCTGTCTTTCTTCCTTCCTCCTATAGCCAGTGGAGGTTCCCACCATGTTGTCAGAGCTGAGGCAGCAGAGGATGCTTATGGTGCAGACCATCAACCAGTACAAGTTTGTCTATCAGGTCCTCATCCAGTTCCTCAAGAACTCCCGCCTCATTTAAGCTCGGAGTCTTAAACTTTGATGATGCCACAGATAACAAATACGGTACTTAAGGTTGCCGCAGAGTTTTCTGGATTCAAACTAAGAGGTTCAGGTTCAGACTTGTGGCAGTTTGTGTTAAATAAAAGTTCACATGGATTTTCATGCCAATGTCCCTGGAGAAGGGCTGATTTGTTTGGGCCTGTATAAAAAAAGTGACAACCATTTTTTTCTCTAATTTTTTTCAGATGTTTTTCCTCTCTTGGGTTTTATTTTTATCCTTTTAATCTGTCTTTATGAGCTATCTCAAGAAATATCTGAAGAAATTAAATGTCAGTATCAGTTTGAGACGTCTCATATAATCTTTTAGCCATCTCTCTAAATGGCAATGTGCTGCTTTGAACAGTAGGTGGCAGCAGTGTTATGAGCATTTTCTACTTTGAGTTTGCCAAACAAGTGTTCTTTGATTCAACGTTTAGAGTATTGATATTTGCAACAAGTATATACTTCACCAGTGTAACAAATGTTTTTATTTATTCCTCCCAAGATCAAGCTCACATTGGTTATTGAACAGACAAGCATATTGATCTTGGCCTGTCATTTTTATGCTTTTTGTCTCTTAATCTTATCTAAATGTTTACTGTATTTTTTCAAAAGCCTTTCTCTTCAATTTCATTTCAAACATTGAATTTATCAGTGTTGCTTTTTAACATTTTCTTATGCAAAGGAGAATTGTCCTGAAGCAGCAGAAACTGTATCATAGTGCCTTATTGAAACATTAAACAGGAAGAAAACTAAAATCTTTTTTTTTAATTTTACCTCCAAAGATTAAATCTTTAATCAATATTTTAGTTTGTACTTTTATATGATCACTCCATCAAAAGTAACATGTCAGATCTTTACTGTCAGGTAAGGGTTTTTTTTGTAACGTAAAGCTGTTGTCTTGCTTTTATTTTGAAGGATAATAAAAAAGAGACACAACTGACTTTGCCATTTGAAATGATCTGATCTAAACCCGACTAATTTTAAAGTTTTCCTCCCTTGATCATTTTCTGTTTGTAAAGTTACATTCTGAAGATTTTCTTTTGAGTTTTATTTTACATAAACTTTGTATTTTTCTGAATTGTAATGCAAAGTCAGTCATGTCCAACGTAACTCTGTATATACTGGACATGTAAGAAAAGAATTCTACAAGTATTTTATATAGTTTCTCTTTTTGACTTGGTACTCTAAAAATACCGCAACATAATTAACTATGCATGCATTTTTTTATTTCAATGTATATATTCTCAAGTAAGTATAAGCTTTATGCTCTCTTGACATTTAAGTGTTTTGTTGCACTTCTTTTCTCTTTGTGACAGTATTTCTTCACATGGCATTCCACTGTTTGTTTATATTTAATTTTTTCCCTTTTTTTTGGCAAAACTCCCAAATACCTTTCAAAATATGTGTACATATGTTTTGTATATTCGTTTGTAGTTCATCAAGTCTTTTATTTTCTCTCCCCAGACATGTATGAAGCTGTCGTACTTGCTTATTATGCAATAAAGCCTTATTTTCTTTAAATCTGTGGCTGCATTTCATTTAGATTTTAGATTTAAAATCACAATCTCGGAGTGTGAATAAGGTTTGCTTGACACGCAACTACAGAGTTGTTATTTAGAGGGCTCACAAAAGGTTTCCAATGCTTTACCCCAGCTGTTCATGGTATGGTGACTCTGGGATATTTTGCAGCTTTAACAGGCCTCTTGTGGTGAGGCAGCTGTCCTCACAGGGACATTGTCAACACAATACACCAATATGTGAACATCTTACCTGTGATAAATGATGAGGTTCAACTGTTGGGTCATTCATGAGCAAAAACAAACAAAACTGGACACAATTTGGAGTTCACCCCTCAATTAGAAATCACTAAGAACATTTAATTGTTTTTACAAAAATTTCCCACAAAATTAACAGTTCTTGCATACATACACTGACTAATAAAGGCTGTCCATAGAAAATAATTTCTTTCCATAAAAACATGACAAAGCTTTTTTTTCCTTTGGTACCAAAATAGGTAGAAAGTGCCTACAGTTCTGTAAAACTCCAAATGAAGGAGCGTATGCAATCTCTGGAGGTAAGCAGTGACACATGAGTTCACTTTTTTCATTATTTTTGTGCCATCTCTTTGCGCAGCTCTTTCAGGTAGAAGTGATCCTTCCCATGAGCCACCTCCATAATAGCCATTGCCTGTGCAAACACAAAGAAACACCCGTTTTTAGCGTTTTACACCAGGCATGTGCAGGATTTTCAAAATAAAAGAGTAACAAAACAAACAAAAAGCTAAAAAAAAACGTGGTTTACTAATATAACAATAAAAAACAAAAACCATTTAAAGAAAGATCTAAAATCTGCATTGACAAAGTGGTCGAACTACTGAGGTTTATTGATTATTGGGAGTGCGTCAGCTTACACTTTCCTTGCCTTTTCCTTTAATAGACAGGTTTCCATTCAACTTTCTAAATAAACAGTGTTGTATTACACTTATTAATTAGCTGCTTGTGTTAAGGCATAATTGTTTGTAATGTTGAAATGTCTGTGGTTAAGTAAATATGCAGATAAGTACTGCTAAATAAGTGAGTATCAATACCAATGCAGATCACTTTTAGGGACTGTTTTTTTTGTCACAGCATTTCATTAGTAGAGCATGTTTTGTCATTAATTAAGCTCCTAGTGCTCTGCATTTTCTATATATAATGATTTAATGCTGATGTTAAGACTTGGCGTGTCATGTTACCTTTTTCAGAGCGCTGATGCCCACTGAGTGCCTGTCCATCAACATGTACAGTCTGCCCAGTTTCAGGTACAAGGAGGACACATTCAAAGAGTAGGGTGGGTACAGCTTGCTGCGTCAGAGAGAAATCAAATGTATCATTCATGGTCAGAACATGTAAACTACTCCTTCAAAAGAGAGAAGTAGTTTGTTGATGAAGGTATCAAGGTTATTAAAATTCCCCTTGTCCAATCTTCTTCTAATGTTAGTTCACTATGGTCATTTTAAGGATTGAAAGCAAATAGGTAAATATGTAAAACTTACAAGCAAGTGTTAACAAAAGTGAAGAGATCACTCTACTATACTTAAGTGTCATGGGCGAACAACCTTCACGCCAAAAATTACTTAAATCCCAACAAGTTGATCCAATACTGTAATATTGAAAGCCTACGTGAGTGTTTGAACGAAGACATACTTGTAAAATTTGATGATCTTCTCTCCGTATGCGATTGCTCTGTCTGGATCCTGCATGTAGAGGCAAACCCCCATGGCCTGGTACATCATGTGGAGCATGTAGACGTTAGAGTCATCAAAGATGGCTCCCATCTCCTCCAGGCTCTGCTCACACATCTCTAGCAGCTCACTGGGGGGTGCTTGAGAGTCAAGGCTGCATCAACATAAGCTGAAGTTTTACTGAGACATCAGTGGACCTCTAGTTATTTGATCGGATCTTATAAAGAATGGACACAGGGGCTTGACAAGACATTTTATTAAGGGGGGGCCCTGCTTGGTCATGTTTGTGCAGGCTGTAGTAGTAAAGTTTTATCGATTTGTTTTACTCCTCTATAGAAATATCACACCCAAAATAACAACTTGAAGTTCTGACAAAACATGTACCATATTTAAATGCAAAAAGGGCTACAATTAGTCAAAACTGTCACTTTTAGCTCAAGTCCCACCTCCAACAAGGCAAAAAGCCAATCTAGTGTGGCCAAGTCGGAGGGCTGTAAAACCTCTACTAGTGAGGAACAGCTACTGAGCTGTCATCTGACATCTTTAACTTTTGAACTTTTGAACCCCCGTCATCCATGCTCAAATTATCTGAAACAATCAGTTTATTTTTCAAGGCTCAAGGTTAAAGCAAGGTCAGTAAAATAAGCAAGAAGCTGTCTATGCCTAGTAATCAACTCCAAAATCTAGCTGATACCTAGTTTCTTGTTGGCGTTTCCTCCAGGGTTGTTGTTAAAACAGTGAAAGGATATTTTTTACCGTCTTGAGGGCCCGAAACTCTCTGATGGTTTTCCTGGCGTAGCGCACCATGTTGTTGATGACATCTTGCTCAATGGGGTCACTCTGCTTTCTTACTTTGAGTTTTACCTTGTCCTGTGATGAGACAAGTCAAAGAGCATGAGAGTCCGCTAGAGCAGGAAGTGCTTCTGAATCGCAGCTGTCTGACAAACACACTGTGAATTCCAGTGAAAGAACACATGTTTTACTCATCCTCTTACCTTGGACTTGCTCTTACATTCCTGGCATTCACAGGTGAAGTAATAAGACTCTCTTAGCCGGTTGTTACGGTCATCTGTTGGGTAGAGGAGGTCGATGTAGCTGATGAGCACCTGCAGGTGGAGGAAACACCCAAACACACGTTACATGAGAACCCTGACTAATGCTCACTCTTGATCCCTGACACTTCGTTCTGTCTGAAGCCCCTAGTGTCCAGGTCAAAATCCCAGTCTGAAAATAGACACACCAGCCTCTAAAATCAGCTGTTGATGCCCCTTCCCCCCTCTCACCACGCACACACTCTTCTTAGACAGCAGTCTGGACACACTGACCAGAAAAGTAAACTGCTTATAGTATACAGCTTATAGTAATGTTTATGAAGTATTATAAGCAGTGAGAATGACAAGTTGATAATGTTTTATACAGTAATGCAGAAAATAATTTTTGTGAATATAAAAATATTCTTAAAGTGATTTTTTGTCTGACACTTTACTTACAGCAACAAAGCACTGCCTATAAGTTCTTAAAAATGTGTTATAGGAACATATAATCAATAACCTTGTGCAGTGCAGTCACTTTATTTGAGGCACCCTAAGTCATACGTTATTAAAATGATACAAAGCATAAATTCTTTTTCAGCCTGTATAAGTGGAAAATGTTGTGACAGTTATAGTGCAAAATTTGTCCCAGACTTTAAAAAATAAAAATAATAATAAATAATAATAAAAAAATTTAAACTATTGTTCTCAGTATAAAGGCACAGTATTTGGAATTGGGAATATGAAGAGCTCTCTAGTGGTCAGATTTTAGGGTGAAAGGTCATGCTCACCCATTCTGGTGATGAAACCATGGTGGCTTTTGAGGAACAAAGGCTCTTGTGATGCATGATGGTATGATATTATCAAATTTTTAACATCAAAAACTTGAATCAATACAGCATCTTTTGCTCCATGCAACCACTGTCTTCTTCTTCCCGATGTTACAACTGCTATATTCGATACACCCACTCACTTACTAGAAAAATAGGTATGTTACTGGTTTGCTTATCAAAGGAATATTCCAGCATCAAATTAGGTTATGGTCAAACACACCATAACACTGGATTAGACACCCCCTTGAGAGATGAATGTTGCTGACTCCTTGCTTCTCTAGTTATACCAACTTTAGTAATGACCGCACGATAGCAATACACAGCGGTCTACATCTCCACACCCAAACCTAAACCAAAAAGCCACTCTATAGCCACAAATAATGCTCAGAACAGCACCTAACTTCATCGACAGTACATATAGGGTCCCAGCCATAGCACGAGCTATCAAACATCTTTTTAGCTTTGCCCGATTCCTTTAGCAAAAAGACCAAACACAACTCACCTACTCTCCTCCAGCAGCTGCTTGTTTGTGGGGGAGCCCTGATGAGTTGATCACAGAGTGCAGCAGATCGTTTCCTTTAAGTAATAATCATCATATTAACCATTTTGCACTGCAGACGCAGTAGTTCTTCTGCATTAGCGTCCCGGTCTGATTGTATTTTCATGAAGTATTAATCATAAATGTTCTTCCTTGAGCTGCGGAACTCCGCTGCACTCGGTGATCGACTCATCAGGGCTCCCCCAGAAACAGACAGCTGCTGGAGGAGAGTTGGTGAGTTGTGTTTAGTCTCTTTGCTAAAGAAATCATAAAACATCATAAAACAAAACAAGTTTTGTGTTACAGTGATCATACACTAATTTAAACTAATGGATTTTAAAATTCTATTTCTGCCAAGTCTGATCTGCTAAATGCTGCTCTATGACCCACACTCTACTTTAAGGGTGCAGAATTCTTATTTTTCTGGGGTTATAACTTATTTAAAGAAAATCAATTCTTTAGTACTGATGAGAGAAAGTAATTAGATGTTCTCGTGAGTAAACGGGGGGATCTTGTTTCTTTCAGTGCAGCATAATTGAGTTGTTTTCAAAGACACAGACAAATATTTCATATCCCCTACCCTCATCGTATCACAGACACACTGAAAAAAAAAAAACAGAATAAGACCCAATCCCTTATAACTACAGCTGTCCCCTTTTCTCACTTCATCTCCAGGCTTCATGTCCTTTACAGCACGAATCTCAGCCGACGTCCCGTTATAAGTGACTATGACGCTGGGAAGACAGCTGTGGTTTATTAGCGCCACACTACAGAGACAGGAAAGGAAAGAAGAAGAAAAAAAGATGATGTAGATGTTTTTTTCATTAGGACGCATTATGTTGAAACAATAAGACGAATGCAAAAACAGCCATGGCATATGAGTGACCCTTTATTTCTGAGTGGTACTGGCACCATGCTACAGCTGCTCTTACAGGGGGTCTTGTTGCTTCTGAAATATATCAGTGACCTCTCTATTACCTGGGTGGCCAGCTGGGAATAGCTCAAAAATGAGCTGAGGAGTCAATTCACCCTTTCACAGCCAGTTTAAGAACTTAAGAGCGAAAGTTGGGGGAGGGGGTCTGAGTCAGTGAATTACCAGCAGTTGGAGAAAAAGTCGATTTTTTTTTTAAATGATAATCGGATTAATGTTGCATAGCCCTTTAATTTCCCAAAAGGATCAATAAATTTCTGTCTACTCTAATCCACTCTACAAATACCAGCAATCAAAAACCTAATATCAATACAGTTTGAAAAAAATATCCAAGGACAACAACATGAGAGAGTTTATTCTTACTCTGGGTAGATTGCAGTTCCCATGTGGGACAGTTCATCGTCCTCTATAGTGAAACCATTGCAAGCAACCTGTTGGAGAAAGGACACAATACAACATCTTAACAATCAAGTTTGTTTACTTTGCTACATTTTTTTATGTTTGACAAGCCGATTGTGTGGGCCACATGATTTATGCCCAACCTGACACGACTCAGACAGCAAAGTGAGAATCTAACTTAATCTCCAGTCTTTTATATGTGTGTCTGCATGTTACCTGAGAAAAGACTGTGAGCAGGTCTTTATGGTCAGGCAAGTCCAAATGTTTGGAAAAATAGCGATGAAGTCCAGCCACATCTAATTCAGTCATCTCTCTCTTTTCATTGTCAACATCCTCTTCATCTGCCCAGGGAAAGGAGAACACACTTTGAATGAATCCTTATCCTTAGATTTCTTTTAAGGTCTCTGAGGTCTGTAGTCTTTTTAGAACATAATATAAAATCTGGTAAACACTTTGGTCTGGCTAAAACTAAAAAAACCAAGACAGCATTGCAGCAGAGTATATTATTCTGATGTGCATTTATTGTACTGGTTTGGTCCAAATGAGGCCATGAAGCAACGTACATGCCCTCTATTCTTGCTATCTCAAGCTACCTCTGTGCAAATCTGGGGGTGTACACCATTTCTCATCCCCCGTCTTCTGGCATTGTGTGTATGGACATTGTTACAGGAAATGTGAGAGTGTTTTCATCAGCTCTGGTCTGCTTATCACTAACACCTGTAAATAGACGAGGATAACAGCTTTCCCTCATTTGTCATTCTCACTGTGCTAAGACAGGAAAGCACTTTTGCCTTGTCACACATATGATATGATTGGCCTGGCAATGAATGTGTGTGTGTCTGCGTGTGTCTGCGTGTGTCTGTGTGTGAGTGTATTTCTGACCTGTAACACTAGAGCCTATTCAGTCTTGTAAACCAGACACATCCACTGACTCCGAGTTTCAAAGGGAGGCTTAAGTTCAGATAAAATATCAAATGTAAACACAAATAAAGATTGTTTCTAGCAGCTTACATCACCACATACATGTTTGAACTTTAACCCTATAATGCCTGAAACCACAAATTATGGCCAGAAAATTCAATTTTTTTTTGTAACTGAAATGTTTATTTCACTCACTATTGAAAAACAAAACATTAGAATGTCCTTAAAATTTAACAAATATATTTGTTAATCTCATTTGATACATTAGATGTTTTTGGAAACTGATAAACCTCAAGAGTTTTTTTTTTTTTTATCATTTATCGAACTGTATTCAAGTTTTTGTAGTCATTTGTTGATCATATTGATTAATAGAATTATCATACAAGTATGTATCAAACATGATGCAAAAAGCATTAAAGGGATAAAATACTAGCTATTCAAATTAAGCCATTTTGCTGGTGCTTTCGTGAGTACGTTTTGTCCATGTTTTCTGACAGAGGCTCAAGTTTGTAAGAGGATTCAGAGGTACATCCGGAAAAGAAAAAAAATACAATACAAGGAAAACTTCACATAACCAAATTGATTGCCAAAATCTCACAACTTGCTTTCAGCTGTTTACTGCATTATCAATGCTCCACAGTAATGCAAATCTTCTGCTAGCAGTTTGTTTGGCGATGTGGGCGAGTTGCGTTTGCAGTGGATGATGTAATCTGCGGCTACTAGCTTCATTATGAGGAAGAAATTGGAAACAGGAACGTGGGGAGCCCATTTATTGTGATGCCAAACCTCTTATTTAAAATCTCAGCAAATTTTCAGATGTAATGCTTCAAAAAGACTGACTAGAGGCCATTCAATGTTTGTCCACAGCTGCAATAAAAGTTTTACTTGTTTCTTTGACTTATTGAATTTCCTTTCTGGGGTTAATAAAGTTCTTCTTATCTTATCTTACACACTAGTGCTTGATTCTGCTAAAACTGTGGATTATACGAAGACAACAAACCCAATCATACATTTTCATGTAAATTACAAGGTTGTCAAAATACTTGAGCTAAACATTGAGGTTCCTTTGAGAACCTTTGGGTTGATTTTGGTGCCCCTTGCAAACAAAAATGATACCTCTCATCTCCCTGTAATTCTTTCCTTGTGTATACATAAACAGTATTTTCTGACAAAAAAAAAAAAAATCCCTTTCTGCTTTTTGCTGTTCAAGCGCATTTTTCAACCTGAAAATTTGCTGTGAAAAAAAGCTTCTTTTCCCTACTGTGCTGTGAATTACCCAGTCTGACATATACCCTGTTGTCATAGTTACAGGCATTAAAAACTACATCAGAGAAATTCGTAGGCTTGTCGGTGTGGTTTAATTCGGCATTGCTGTTAATTTCTACTTCATGGCCAGCAGAAAAACTCCTCACTGGAGCTTTAACTATCAGTTTACTACATCTAACACTATTTGACTAACAGGCACTCATGCAGTCAGTGCTGTGTATGTTAGACTAAAGTGCTTATGCTTCTACTTCTAGTCATGACACTTGTTTTGTTGTCTGGTGGCTGTTTGACCTATATCTATAGGATATTTATAGATGCGGCCTGGAATGTTTCTCTCAGTCTAATCTCACTAGGTTGTAGTTTTCAAAGAGGGATATCACTGGACACTTGTCCTGAATCTGGACAGACCAAATCCACAGAAGTTTAGCAGATTAGTTCCCAACCACAGAGATCAAAATGTGAAAAATAAACCTAAGTGTATGTGTGTGTGAAATGCTTACGGGATTGTATATCTTCTATGAGTAGGATCTTCTCTGAAGCACTCCTTTCTTTCTGTGTTTTCTGTAGATAAAAACAGCCACAATTAAGATATTTAAACCTTGATTTTAACCACCAGAAAAGAATCTGAATTGAAGCTACAGTCCTGCGTGTTATGCATACATGTGCACTGCATTTCTTTGTAGAGGGTGACACACTTATTGGCTATGCTGGAGTCAAATCACTGCAAGTATCTAATCAACTCAGAAATACCTGCAATCACTGATAAAAAGAACTGTAGCTGACTAAACATCTTGCATTAAGTGGTTGAGGTTTGTTGTTCATTTTAGATGTTGGCCTTACCATTAGCTTGCTGTCAATGATGTAGTCGATAGTTAAAGTAACTTCAGTATCTCTACTTTTTTGGGTGTATCCTGGACAGATCATCTGTGGAAATTTAAGCTTGTTCCTCTCTTCTCCTGGATGGTTCTCTCACATATCAAACATGTTTCTCTGCTCTTGCTTGCGACTACTTTAAAACCTCAAAGCTGCTGGAAACTGAGTCAATTATCAGAGACTTATATAAAATCTAACAAAAACCAGTCTCTGTAAATAGTCTGACTATGGAGAGTTCTGACAATCGGGCCTCCAGTTGAAATTGAGTCTGGGTCCTAGACTCAAGTACCACAACACTAATGAACTGCACAGTATGTACCAGACAGCACTTCAGAAGAACAATGTGTCCAACCTTCTTGGCAAGGATCCGAGCCACAAGGCGGGCCATCTCTGATGGGCACCAGTTTTCTCCAAATGCAGTCATTGCAGAGCACTCCAGCTTGTGCATGGCCCAGTCTGCTTTCTACACAAAAACACACAAACATTTTGATAAGCACATTACAAAAGACAAACCCTTAAGTCTACAGCCCACTCATATGTTAACACTTGGTTTCCATCACAACAACAGCTGAAGCATTATGAAATATGGCTCAACATAGTGTTAACCTGATGTTACCCCCACTCATTTAACACTACACATGCAAACTAGTGACTACGGGGTGGTTAAGTCACTCACCCCACGCACAAAGGCCCTTAAACAGGATTCCTGGGATCAATTACAGCCTGTGACCCTATTTTTGGCATGTCACTCTTCACTCTCTCCAGGGTTTCAGCTCTATCTACTTCCCTATACACTATAAATAAAGGAACAAAAGCCCTAAAATATAAGTTAAAAACACCACACAAAAAGACAAGTGACTGTGGGGTCGCCCTCTATGTTGAAACTCATCACCATAAAAATTATGGTATCAGAAAGTGACACCATGCATTTTACATCTTATTGTTTACATACCTTACCATCATAAGTTATGTATGCACTCCCCACTGATTAGAGGACTGCCTGCTGGATAATCAAGAACTTTATTTGACCGAAAATTTAACTACAATGATGATTTAATGATTTTGTTGAATCAAAAATGTCTATATTTCTCACTCTCACAGTTTGAACAGCTTCCATAGCAGTCGTAGCTTTCTTAAAAAGGTCTGACTTAATGGCTGTTATTAATCACATCAGATTGGAATTTTCTAATTATCTTGAAGTCAAACAAGCAGAAAAAAAAAATCACAAATGTCTATGTCTTGCCACTGACTTTTAAATTTATTAAAAAGCCACTAGAAATTGCCATATTCCATATCCTCTTTTGTTAGCTGTCCATGTAAGCACCAACCAGATATTTTCATTCCTTCGTTTACTATATAACCCAAAACAGAGGTTACAAACCAGCCTATGAATGGCTAAATATACATGTTAGATTCACATACCCAGAATCAGCTGAATACTCTTAAAGCGACTGCTGTGACGAGGACTACAGCCTCTGTACATGAGACAGGCGCTTTGACCTCTTGGCCAACCATTAACCTTTACTTTCATTCAAACATCCAAAGAATTACTCTGTTTGAATTTGTGTAGCAGAAAATGTAAACACAAGCCTTTTTTTTATCTTGCAACTCTTACACATAGAAACTTTTTTTTTTTTTTTTTAGTTAATGAAATCTAAAATGGCATAGTAACAACAGCAGAATTGTTACATACACAAACACTCATGCACACACACACACTGCTGTTCCACCCTATCTGCTCAACAGTACAGGCTGGTCTTTGTTGCACAGCAGGGTTATTTGAGAATCTTTTTCTTGTGAACAAAAATTATAAAAACAAGACACACAAAAAATTACATTATGGCGACGATTATTATTATTTGATCAGCTCTGATTAGTGCCATAGAGTGACATGTGACATACTCAGACAACGGTGATATTACTGAGTCATCCGCACTGTCCTGGTGTGTTTCCTACCTGACATTTCACATTGCAGTAGCAGGCTTTCCTGCACTTTCCACATCTTGCCAAGCCCTCCTTCCTTTAAAAAAAAAAAAAAAAAACTTAGTTGTTTATGGATAACAAACAACACTGGATGAAAAAGCCACTACATCTTTACACATTCTTGTATTTCCCGCAGACACAACCACGTCACTCATGAGTGTTGGACACTGAAACATCCTGCTTTATTTCTCTGAGACAAGAAGTAGCAGTTGCTGGTGGCCAGTCGTAACTGATAGCAATGAAGGGCTTTAAAACGTTCTGTCGTATTAATAGAGCTGACCTTATGACGCACCAGCTGTCTTTTACCACTCTGAAATGGTAAAGTATGGTCCAAAAGTCCTGCTGTAAAATGTTTGGACACTTGAACTCACTGCCTGATGTGAAGTACAAGTGTCTACACTCAACTCTACATTGAATGATCACTGAAACAGCCCCTCCCATTATTCCCACATCATTTACGCATATCAAAAAAGGACAAACCATGGTAGCTTTAATGTTAATCATCTATACTGCATATAAAAAGAATGTGAGATAATTCAATAAGGTCAAGTTCTTCTTTCGTAATGTAAAGCATGACAATAATGTACAGCCATTTCTCAAAACATAGATTGTGTGTGTACAGGCAGCAGTACATCCACATCCACCTGTGGCGTAGGACAGATATAAAGATATTGATTGTAAGAACGATTGATAACATCATGATTATTATGAAAAACATCTGAAATAACTAGCTTAATACTAACTACTACATACTAACAAGCCAAATAAGAATTTGCTTATTCAATATGTTGACTCCATCAACCTGTGGAAAGGTGGCGTGTGTGTGGAAAATAGATAACCATATGTGAGTAATTTATGATCCATGCATCGATCAAAACAGCAGCCACAGTTGAAAGCCAATGTATTGTGTTAATATGATGCTACTCAGCCGACATTTATCTCTCGTGTTCAGCGTTCATAAGGGGGGCCACTAAAGGTATTCGGCCATGGGGAATATGATATGCATGAACTTTCATATGGACAGATGAGCTGCATCACCAAAATAGATTTTAAGGAGTGACACATTTGGCAAAGTTCCCACGTGGTGCAGTGTGTGGGTACGGTGGTTTGCAGAAAACTGAGGGTTACATGAGTTAGACGGCATGTTGGCATTTAACTCAAATATCACGAGCAGTTTAAAGAGACACAGAAATACACTGTAAACGCACATATAGCAGAGACTTACCTCGTGAAGCAGCATTCACAGTTACTGCCTCTCTCTTTCATTGATAACACATAGGAGTACGCCGGGCTGGAGAACAGCAGCTCCCCCACTTTGAAGGCTTTAGTAACGCGGAGTCCTCGTCCTTTTCCCGGACTGTCGAACCTCTCGACCCCCGCGATGCCGCCCGTCATTGTTCCGTCTTCTGTGTGCCTCCCTCCGGAGTGACCCCAGTTTCTCTCGTGCACCTGGGAAACAAAGTGGGATGTGGCACCCCAGCTTCAAGTGATGGGGCGTTACCCTCCTATTAATAGTTCACAGTACATCCCAAGGCAGAGGATGAACCCACGTGGCTGCTTCATACAAACTGTCAACATAGCATACACTTCTAGAAAAGACACATTTTCTAATTCATTGCAGCTTTGAGAGGTATTTAACTCAAATTTAACTGCATATTCAGCTGTTCTCGGGTGGGGAGGGGTTTCAGGGATAGACGTCTTTTAGGGAATCAGCAACCCCTGGTGCACTCCTAAATTCAGAGACAAAATACGAAAAATATGCTAAAGTAAAATAATAACTTTTATCTATTTTTTTAATTAACCATTTTTTCTTAAAAATTAATAAAATATAATCTCAAATATGATGTAGACGTTGGCATATAATCAATCAATCAATCAATCAATCAATCTATCAATCTATCTATCTATCTATCTATCTATCTATCTATCTATCTATCTATCTATCTATCTATCTATCTAAATTTATATGGCACCAATTCACAAGTGTTGTGTCAAGAGGCTTGACAAAAAAAGACCATACAAAGACCTAATGTAATGAGAGGATAACACTGAGCCCCATCCTGTATGTTCAGATCCACTTCCATCCCATCTTCAGCCAGGAGTGGAACACTTTCCCACTGAGCATTTTTTGGTCTAAAAGAGGTCTAATAGACGTCTAAATGTAGTCTATATGACTGGTCTTAAGTCAGGCTACCACAGGTCTTAAAATGACAGTTTCTTAGACGTCTAAATTTAGACCATGTTTAGACCAAGTTTAAATCTGGGCTATATCTATACTACACTGTATGTTGCTCGATATTGCTCAAAATTGCTACCATAATTATTTTGGTTAAGTACTTGGTGATCAGTTATGCAACTCACAGTTGTTTTTTGAAATAAATGCTTATCAAATAATGGGTTAAATTGCAATATCTAAATTCCGTCTAAAAATATACAGAATCTAGACAGTTGAATTTAGATCTAGAAAAAAACTAGACATCTAATAGCCGTCTATTGCTCAGTGGGTTGCAGCATCAAGCAAGTTACAGTGGAGAGGAAAAACTGCTTTTAACAGGCAGAAACGTTGAGCAGAACCAGACTCATGTTGGTGATCTTCCACTTCTGCATTGGGTTGAGAAAGGGGATGGATGCAGAAAGAGAGAGACTTGTCTTTACCTAGTTTATTGTAGTATTTAGTACCATGATTAATCCTTATTCTCATAAATATAACTTTTGATCTTAAACATATACATTATCGCTTTAGATTACTACAGGGATTATTCTGCAGTAGTTTTTTTAATTTAAATTTACATACTTTGCCATCTCATGGTTATTTCGCTGAGATTTTCATATAAGAGTGCCCTTAGCGGTGCATTGAGGGTATAACTTGCATGTATGTCTGCTGTGAAGCTGTTTATTCTGTTTATTATTATTATTCTTTTTATTATTATGTATATTTATTATATAGCTTTAAACTCAGGTTGTAAGAGTGCTTTCATCTACTCTTCGTGATTTGTTAAGGTGAGTAACCGACTACTTTGGATGTTGATGTTTATGTCGCAATGAGCCTTTGGAGGTGTGGTGCTTTGAGGATTTCGTCATCTCTGTTAAATAATTGGTGCTTTCACCCGGTAGTTTTAGTACACCAAGCACTGAAGTAAAATGTGTCCCTACTCTTCAAAAAAGACAGCATATGTTTAGCGATAATACAAACACTCTTCTAAGAATTTCTGATCAAGGAGATGAAACATTTGGTCCTCTTTTTGTTAATACAGTGTGTAACATCGTCTACTAAACAAATTGATTGTGTAAATGTTGGCTAATTTATGATTTAAAGAGGTATTATTATCAAATTGCAGTTTTAAGGCTCTTTATTTATAGATACTGTATACACAACACATACACAGAGAAGTTAAAAGTGCAGTTGAAATGAAATCCTTTGCAAATAGAAAGTTACTAGCATTTCCTGGACTTCCAGAGGGTGGACATTATTAAACTGAAGAAAACAAGTAGAGAACATGCAAAATAATTTCCTATCAGGCTTAAAATGCAGATATTACAGTTCACTTGCAATACCTTTATCTGATGCCATCTGCATGTATATTTGATTAGAGTTGCTGCAAAACGGCAAGTCTGATGAAATATGCTCAGGTAGAACACCAGCCACACTGACTTATTATCTGTTTTTGACTTTTCTTAACACAGGTATCAGAGAACCACCCTTAAAACATCAAACAGATCCTTACAATTTTTTTTTTCGTTTTAGCAAATACACAAGCATACATCAATACCCTGCAGTTTAAATCTGTAGTAGTAGCCCTAGTGCTGGTGGAAATGTAATCACCAAGTGTCCAATAACAACCCACATAACAACAATGTGACACCTGCACAGCCTGCTTAAAAAAGCTTTCCTATTATGACACATAAATATTAATAAATAAAGAAATTCAATGGAAAGTTTCCAGTTTTCTAGTACAAACATAAACTCTGTACTGTTGGTCTTCTCTCCTTAGTAGCAAAGTTCACTCAGGAAATGACTGTGTGTTGATTTCTGATTTGAGACAAAAACTCACCGGTTTTGTTTAATGCAAGTTTCTCAATAATCTGAAATTAAAAGCAATATTAAAATATTCCTTATTAAGTAACTTCATCTTTGTTGAGGAAGGCTTGGGCTTCTGAACCAATCTGTGACTATTTATCTGCTGTCCAAACTGAATCTTGAGATCTGTAACCCATGTAGTTCATCTCTAAGAAGTCTTAGTACTTTTTTCCTCAGTTCAATAAGGCCATCTGGTGGTGGAGGCCAAGAATGTTCAAGCAGGTTTTGCTTACTCAGCTGAACATTTTCATTCTTTGTATTGGGTTAGTAGTGTGTCTGTGTGTCAGCTGACTATTTGATAAGTTAATAAAGCTGAATATTTGACTGTGATACTTAAGACACTAGTCACATAATAGTTACATGCTCTGTAGTCATCATAGAGACCACACAGGTCAGATTTATAGTTAGAGACTTAAATTCCAAGCTGATGCCCACTTTTGTCATATTGTGCCATCATGTGGTTGTTAATTGTAAGTGCAGTCTCCCACATTAAGTCCGGTGACCACCTTAGAAGCTGACAGATTGAACTGAGTTGAAATTGAGTGAGTTTTACAGAGAGAGCGCTCAGGTCAGGGTCTTGATCTTGAGTAAATTGAACAGTAACATGACACACACGCACACAGCCCAGCTCTCTACCTCTCTACCTCTCACATGCACACACACATAAATACATACAAGCACAAACCTCAGTGAAGATTTGTCCCTCATCTGTATCTGAAGGCTTTATCCAACCTTGCCCCAGTTTCCCTCGATTTATTATAATTCCATTTTTCCAGTCTTTCAATCTAAAGATTTGTTCTTCCTCATTTTTTAATAACCTGCAAGCAAGGGAGGCATGTCCCCAGGAGATTATGAAGCCTTCTTTGGCGTCTCGTCTTGATTACATCAGAGGAACCTGATTTGATTAGGAAGAAACCCCCTGTTTCGGTACACGTTCTCGTTAGACCTCCCCGCTGTGCTGATTTCTTGCTTTGTCAGAGGGGATGATCTTGATGAATATGATCTGAAAGAGGGGGAGGGAGAGGGGGATTAGGTGAAAGGATTATAATTTCCAATGAAGAGAAATAATAAGAAACAATAAATCCTAAGTAGATTTAGTTCTCAAGGAAACCCTGTTAGGGAAAAATCAACAGAATAAGAGACAGCACAGAGGTATTAAACAGATACAGTCAGAGTGACCTGTTTAGTCTTAGAGGTACGTTCAGGACTTGTCTCACAAACTCAAACTGAATAGATCTCACCCAAGCATTTCAGTGTTTTCACAGAAAAAAACAGCATACCTGTAGTGATGGCTCATCAATCATTACGTTAAAAAGAGGGATGTAAAAGTGGTTGTCTCTTTGATCACCTGTAGATATGGGCTCTACGTGAATGAGTCGAAGGGCTCATGGTTGATAGGGAACATATGAATATGAAAACATTTCAATTTAAATTTGAATGATTGAGTCTACATTTTGTGCACCTGTAGACCATTTTCAGGCCTTAATCTGGACATGTTTAAAAGGGTAGGTTGTAGGGCTGGGGGATATGGCCTTAAATCAATATCACGGTATTATCGAGCAGTTCACCTCAATAAAGATAAATGGACGATAACTACTCCACAAGCTGCTCACCCCCTCCCACATTACCTTTGTCTACTTCAGCCGCTGCTCCAGCCACTCCAACTTCTTCATCTCCTCACCTGTCTTTCCCTCTTTGTTATGAACTGGATGAGGTAGAGTCACATCTCTGACATAGGACAGCGTCTTAAAGGGACATGAGACCATAGCCTACCTACACACATCCAAAACCAACTTTTATTTTTATTTTTTTTGACACCGAATATACCGATATGGGCAAAATAACTTTGGTAATTGTTGTAAATTTTGGTATTGGAGAATTTTCTGTTTATCGCCCAGCCCTAGTAGGTTGGCAAACAGAAACCATCTGCTTGATTATCAGTCCTAGATGGTGATTTTATGCAGCAGAATGAGGAAATGTAGGTGCACGTGTTTAAACAATCATTAATGTACCTGTCTGTTCAGGTGCATTAAATGTGTAGGAAACACTGCTTCGTTTGCTTCAGAAGGAGTTGCTTTAAATGCAACTCAATGCAGAGTAAACACTTAAACACTTAAAGTTCATATTAGGCCATTTCTTCCAGAGTTTTTTTTTAATATTTTCAATAATAATTCACAAAATGCACAGCCTGTAATTTCTGCAGCTTTTAAATGACACGAAAGGTTTTATCTAATAAAGTATTGAGATTGTAAGGGATGTCATCCCTCAGACAGTTAACATCAAAGCTCTAATAATGAGCTCTTTAACAATAGGGATAGTGATCAAAACTAGGTTAGACTGAGGACCTGGTTTCACATTTTCAAAAGTCAGAAAATCAATAACCCACTAGTCGATAAATCCTGCCTCTGAGTCCCTATTTTAATTGAAAAGAAAAAATATAAATGACAAATCAAAATTTAAAACTCTTTGTAAAAAACCATCAACACCAGTCCAGAGTCCATACATTTCCAAACCTTCTGCACATGAAGCCCTCAGGGTTTCATCAAAGTTTCTTGTTGCCTGATTGTCTATCAAACCAACGTTTGCCATTTACTTACAGCATACATCCCTAGTTAATAACTTTACTCTTTTACAAACAACTAGGAAAATTACTCGCAAATGCTGCTTAATTTAAAATCCCTATCTCTGTGTTCACTGCCATTCCAGATTTACTCTCTCTTAATTTATTGGCATGTTGCTGAAGCTTCTGTAAACACCTCTCCAGGTGTCACTCCACATAAGCCCCTGTCATAGTCAGTCACTGTGAAGACACTGTATGTACAGTATAACTTATGGCGGTGGAGGATGTATGCACAACATTGTCACATTGTGGACCTCATAAAATGGCAGCTGTTAATACCTTGCCGCCATGAGGTTGTGGACGAGGGCTGTGTGTGAAATCCAGAGTGGTGAAGGACCTTTTTACTACTCTGGCGGTTTGGTGGTGCTTGGTCGAGGCCTCCTCACCTCGTACTCATGACCTTGTCATCACATACCACTGCCAGGCTGCGGTGCTAACTAGAGGTCATCAGCGGGGCAACGCTTGAGAGATGGACGGTGCTGTGTGTGCGTACAGTGGACAGAGTGGGGACAGAGTAATTGATAATTCTAGGCTCTGTGTGTGTGTGTGTGTGTGCGTCATGGGGGGCATGCCAAGACCCTATGTAATTGTCCGCTTATTCTCCAGAGCCCAGCCCTTGCAGTATACATAAATCCACATTCTTTCTGATGAACTCACTGACTGAGACAATGTCTACCATCATGCCTTGTCTTTTGTCAGCCAGTTGGGGAGCCAACCCTTAAGCCTTAACCCCACTATGTCTCCACTTCTGGCTGGAGGGGGGTGGGGGGTGGGTGGTGGGACCTGACGCCTGCCTGCCCGCTCTGCCGTCTTAGCCCTGTGGGCTTTGCAGGCCCAGAGATTCATCTCCCACTGTTTATCCATGTGTCTTTGCTTTGGCTCAGACTGTATGCCGTAGGCCACTGTGGGCTGAGTGGAGTCCGCTGCCCTGTGTCACCCACCTAAGCTCTGCTTTCACTGGAGGGCTTAGCGCCTCACCCCTCAGCCGCTTTATGAGCAGACAGCTGGGCTAATCTGTCTCCCTCTTCCCCTCCTTGGGTCTTGGCGTTTGGCTCCTTTGGCCTATTTGTAGTCTTGTTTGCTCTCGTGCCTTTCAAACACAGACAGTGCTGTTTCTGTTTTCACTGTCCACAAACTCACAACTCTCTGTGTATGTGTCTTTGCTACACTTTCTTTCACTGGCTCAGGTTGGAAATGTAAGCTTTAGGGCAAAAGTTAAGGCTTGGTCTAGACTCAAGTGGATATATTTGATTCTGGCACTATTTGGCAAATCTCACCCAGAAAACTTCATCTTTAACTGTATCCACATGCATTCATCTTCATCCAGATGAGTCTGCTAAGACTTAATGCTCAAAGTAGAAAAATGTAGGAAGAGGTAGAAAAACAGTTTGAGTGCAGCTTATTCACAGAGACAAAAAACCCTTGTGCAGTTCTTCCCAGTCCAGTAGAGACCCACAGCAGCTTCTCCTCCTTTAGACTCTCAGAGAAAATGGTCACACTGGCCACTGTGGATAAAGTGAGTCCATGTAATGATGGCACTGATAACTGGTTTAATCATTTTTGTGAACTTCATCTCTGCCAGATATATAGAAAAGTATTTTAAATGAGAAACAGTGTCAAATATTTCTATTCTACTGCATTCATATGCTTTAATCAAAGGGAGAAAAAATCTCCTTTTGACCATTTTTCCAGCCTTTATAAAGTCCAGTTCTGATTCTGTTGAAAACGTAATTGAATAACCCCCCTAAATGGTTGACAGACACTTGTTCTTCTACCTTCAGTCCTTTGCACTAAGGAGTCAGAAATCTTTTTAAAAAGTACATCTACAAGATCCGATCAAAGTTGTTTGAGTAATTTTTAAAGAAACAGTATCCAGCTGAAACACACAGGGGCATTTTCCCAGTCTCATGTTATCATGGTATGGACATGAGGTGAGTCAAACTGTCTCTATAAGAAAACAGACATCAGCGGAGCCAAAGGAGCACACTCTTTAAATAATCTTTTTGGCTGTACAAGATGATCACCAAAACCCAAATATCCACCTAATAATTGTCCAAGGCCAATAACTAGTCCATCTCTGGAGAAAACAATGTGTTTGTACAAGATGTGGATGCACCCACACAATACTGGAACAGGGCAAGTCCTGGGTGGATGGTTTGACCTCACCTGTAAGATAGTGTTGTACGTGTGATGAAAATTGTAATTTCATTAATTTCATTTCATATACTTTAATTGTACTTCATTGTCAAACAGACTAATGGCAAAATGGAATTCAGTGTCCATATAGCCCTATTGACTGTTATCTACAACTGCCTACAATTAATCGACACTGATACCTTCAAAAACATCCCTCATGCTGTTTAAGTGTTGAACGTGGGAGTGAAATCACCTTACAGTTTCGTACGTGCAGAGACTGATATCATTTTACTTCACGTTTGTACCCCTGCCTTACCTCTGTCCTCCATCTCTATCTCCTCCTTCTCCTTCCTCTCCTCCTCCTCCTCCTCCTCCTCCTCCTCCTCACTGTCCTCTTCAGCCGTCCGGCTAAACTTAGAAGTGACAACAGTTGCAGGGTGACACCAAAGGCTAAATAAGACCAGAACAATAGTTCCCCTCCCCGCTCCCCTCCTCTCACCCCCTCATCTCCCCCTTTAATAGACTGCCATTGTTCTCTCCATCCACTGTTGCTCTTTCAGGGAGTTTGTTAGCTATGCTAATGAAGGTTGGGCTTGTGTGGGTTTAGCGAGTGGGGATTTGATGCTCTTTAACTGGGCACTTTTAGAAAGGAGAGGCGATCATAAGTGTGGCTGGGCGGCTATTTACCACCAGTCAAATGTCACAGGCGTGAGGATGTGATACAGAAGAGGAAGAGATCTGTTACAAATCTTATGCTCTTGTACAATTTGACATCAGTGTAACTTTCATAACCAGAACAGTCAGCTGAATGGACAAAAATGATATCAAGCAAGAGTGTCAGCCACTTCCTCTCTACTGTATATATCCTGTATATGTCAGCATGTCAGAGTCCTTGAAGAAAAAGAGTCCAGTAAGACAAGATGTGGTGACTACAGTAAGTATAGTGCAGTCAGTCATCCAATCAGTCAGTCAGTCTGTAAATAGCCCGGCTGGTGGCTCCTTTGAGCTTTCCTCTAAGAGGAATTCTCTTTCTCCTTGGTGTATTAATAGCCCCTGTGCATTGTTTCCTACACCCACACTGCTGCAATCAAAGGAAGTTGGCTTACTAACTATACAGATATTTTCCTTTGTCCCTAAGTTTAGCAGACATGTAAGCGTCACATGTGTGTGTGTGTGTGTGTGTGTGTGTGTGTGTGTGCGTGAGTGAGTCTGTGCATGGATGTGGCTGTGTAAGCAAGCGTGTGCATGCTCATGGATATCATGTACTGTTGTATGTTTATTTATGTGTGTAATCGTATATGAACAGTGATAACATCCTTTAATTGTTTGCGTGTGTCCAAGTGAGTGTGTGTGTAATCCCCTCATTGACAGCCTGACCTTTTTTTAGAGAGGTCGTGTGCCCTCACAGGTTGTCACCACACTGGAAGGTGTTTACATCTATTGTACAACCTGCTACTGTTATGGCTCTGTCAGGGTTTTTTATATTCAAGTAAATTATTCCAACAAAACTCCTGTGTAAAAACATATTAAAGTGTAAAAGTACCTTTGAATATCATTGAATTACTTTTTAACATAACATCTCTTCCATTAATCAAACAAGGATATTATAATCAAATTTGTCTGATTGCTTTATAAAAGCTGTTGATGAAAACGAGATATTGAAGCCCACCTTTTAATAAAGTAATTATCTCTATTTGCATGGGACCCATTACATGTTAATGCTCTCCTTGGCCCGATATTTCCATTGTAGTTGATAGTGTCAGCCAAATGATGACAGCCTGACACTTTTAATGTTACACGGACTGATTCAGTAGCATGTCAAAGCCGTGACCTGTCATTCCCAGGTGTTGGTGTCGTGCCTCAAACTCCCTTTAAAGTGGGATACACAGACCTCGGCCAGTTGGCAGAACCGCACTGATTCTCCCATGTGAAAAAGCAGGTTGTTTTTCTGGTTGCAATAAGGTTGCAAGCGTACTTCCAAATACTCCCACAAACATCAGAATGCTCAAGTTAGTCATCCGACACACTCAGTTAGACCCCGAGTGAAGCAGGTCGGTCATCCAGTGACCAAGTGGTGGCGTTGAGGCATCATCGGTCACTTGGAGTCTGTCAGTGACTCACCAAGGGCACAATGGAATTAGTGAGATTCTCCGCAATGTGACAGCTTGCTCTGGCTAAATGGTGTAATAATCTACCCCTCCTCTTGCAAACCTCCAGCAGCACATACACACATACCCACACACACATACACATACACACACTCATCATTCCCCTCCCTTTCAACACCCCCCTCATACCAACTGGCACAGATAACATTGTCTTAAGCTATAAAAAAGATTTTTTCCCCTCCCTCCATTGCGGTAATTATTGAATTAATGCAGATGGAGAGAGACATCTGCATGTTAAAGTGTTGGCCTCTCTCTTATGCACAGCAGATGTTCCCCTGTCATTTACTCAAATTATGCTGCTTAGATACACTGAGGGAGAGAGAGAGGGAGAGCGAGAGAGAGAGAGAGTGAAAAAGAGAGAGAGAGAGCCAAAGTTACTCACCAAGGCGACATTGTCTCACAGTCCTCAGAGTATTAGCTACCAAATTCGTTTGTCCTTTATGAAAACGCCAACTCTCCTCCTGAAGGTGTGCCCTGATTTTAGTTGTTGTATGTTATTTACTTAATCATGATTATTTATGGGGTCCTTAAATTAGTGGGCAATGCTGTATTTTAAAAAACAAGGGAGGCAACCTGGAGGCCTTCACATAGTTCTTCATTGAGTTAAAACAAAAGTAAGAAACCATGAGCTTGATTTTCTCATATTAAACATACTTTCCAGACTTACATGTGTCCACATGCAAGGTAAAACTTGTCATGTCAGTCAGACTCTGATTGTGTTCAGACATCACATCATACAAAGAGAATAGGGAGACATCTACAAACTCAGGATACAGTTTAATGTACCTGGTTATAACCTTTGTCTTTTACCTGGTACAAAGTCTGGTCATTAAGTGCTGGTATAAGTTGCTCAGCTTTAAGTTTGCGGTGGTAAACTTTCTGCAGTAATCTTGTCAGATCATAGACTGTATGATAACTGGATTTATTATCACAGTGATGTCACCATTTGTTTCTGAAGCAGAGTTTTGAAGACAGTAAGAGGCGGTAACCATATTGGAAATGCTAACTCAACCTAACTTTTGGTCATCCTACCAGAATTAGATCCTTCGCCTCCTCAGAAAAGGCTACAGTGAGCTTACATGTCTTTGGTTTAGTGGTTTCTGGTGCTTCTACAGCCAGCCTCTAGTGGGCACTCAGGGAACTGTGGTTTTTAGCACTTCTGCATTTGCTTGATGGCAGTGACACCGTTTTTAGTCCCTCATTAGCATGCCGCAGCTGAGCTAGTTCTTTTTATCTTTTTTTTTAATAATCATTTATTTAATTGAATTTTTCCATTTCATTTAAGTAGAACAACAAATAAACGAAGATATATTGAACACGACAGGCCAAAAAAATAAATAAAATAAAATAGATAAAAATAATAATAATTAAATAAACAAACAGAAATACGAACATACAATCAACACGAAAAGACAAAAATGTTTAAAAAAAAACAACAAAAAATTGAGATTTTTTTCTTTTATTATCTTTATTTAATAGCAGGTGATATCCTGTCACCTACTGGATCAGAATACATAGGCTTTTAAAGAAGTAAATGAAATGGCTATGCCCCCCCCCCCCCCCCCCAATAAATTCCATATATTGGCTGGTTATTCATCAGCTGACCAGCATATATTTTGTGCTCCTCTTTTATGAAGCAACATAAAGTGAACCATAAAAATATCCAAATCCGATCAAAATGAGGTACCTGTCAGCACTAGTTTTAGACACGATAAAGAAAAGTGGACTATAAAGACCTCCAGATTTTCTCTGACTGACTACTTGTCAGTCAGACATACTCACTGACTCCTTCTGTGCATCAGTTTCACTTTAAATTCACAATAACTGGTACTGTTTGAGTTACATTAAGCCTGAATCAAACCAAGAATCATAACAAACAAATAACCTTTCTCGTGTGCTACGGTGAGATGCGTCAAAGCTGACCTCTCATTGATAGTTCATCCTCACAGGTAACCTCTCGACCCTCATCACAGAGGGGCACCATATAGTTCAGATGAAACTTGAGGGACAACACCCTCTTGAAGATTATCTCTTGATTATTTGAAGCCCACTGTGTATGAGTGTGTCTCCAAAAGAGTGTGTTTGTGTGTCCTAGATAACAGACAGTACCTTCTCCTTGGGATTATTTCCCAGGTTGTTTCGGCCTCATCTCCCCGGATTACGTTGATAAAAACATTCTTGTATTATATTTTCTGTGCTTATTGTATTAATACTCTCAGGCAGTTTCTGAGAAAAAGCTTCGTTCCACGCCTACTGCTTTAAGGTAATCTTCTTCCACTTGAGCTTTTAAAATGTTTTTTTTTTTTTTTGGCAGGGTGGGGGGTTGGTTGTCTTTGTAAACCCTCCTCTTCTCTTGAGGCTAGATTTGCCCCTGTGTCCTTGAGATTATTGCTCCATTATACTATTCAACATAGTAAATTATATACCTTTGATATCAATGCGCTTTTGTTTTTTTTTTCTGAAAGGACTTGTACCTTGGAGGTTAATTCCCCTTATTTTGAGGTATGATATCACTTTGAATCCAAAGTTGTTCTTGTGATATCTGAATATGTCTAAACAACTTGAATATTTAAGTCTGTTTTTCCTCTTTACAACAAAAGCTGGTTGCCGGGCTTTTGAACAAAGCATGAAACCGACTTGCCAGCTGTTTTATTTATGTAATATTATGTGACAAAAATATCTCAAACTTTTGTGAGGGATTTGTTTTTTTACATTTTGGTATTTCTGTTCAAAAATAAGTGAAACCTTTACTAAAATACTAATTTAGGGTTTTCAAAAAAGGTTTTAAATCTTACACATTTACATGAGTACAACATAAAATTGTAAGATGACAAAAAATTAGAGCTTCTATATATATATAGTTTTCTACCCATTTTTGTTGCTCCACTTGAGGGTCAAGTTTGGTGTCCAAACTGTGATGCATGTGGAGAACACCAAGGCCACTTTTGGGCTAACTGAGACACAAGAACAAGCCTTGGTATGTGATTCTGACTTTGAGAAATTTGCCTGCGAGCAGTTTCAGTCTGACTAACATGTCAACATCTATTCTCAAAGTTTGGTTTAAGTCTAACTGATGCATTTAAGCAATTTTTTTTCACATCACATTAATGTACTGGCTGTTATAAAAACACATCAGAAATCTGGCAAAGGTAAACTGTTATAGAAAGCCCATCATAAAAACCTCTTTAGGATATTTAAATATAAGAATTAGATTCCAATATCATGAATAAAAACCTGCCATATCGAAAATGCAGGCATTTGCGCTAGGAATTATGGAGTTTTGTACCAAGTTCACACACTCTGAAAAAATTGCAAGTGGCTTTCATCCCCGAGCAGTGTATCATCCACCAGAGAGAGTGAACGGAAGTTTTCTTTTCTGTTTTTCGGACTATTTTTTTTGTTTTTTTTTTGTTTTTTCAGACTAATTGTTTTTCCTATTCTCTGGGATCATGATCATTTAAAAACAGACGCTTTTATTCCCCTCTGCTCGATGTATTGGAAGCAAAGATGGCCCTCTTGTTCAGTTTAATCACGTTTTACTTTCCTTTGGATTTGAGACACTGGGAGATACTGCTTTCTTAAAATCAGATGGATGGAATCGTCATAAGTTTGTCTACTTTGCACAGGCACCTCAGGATTTGTATACCCTATGTTTAACTAATAACATGCTTTACTCTCATTGACCCCGTAGTCGAAGTTTTCGAGGAACTGGAGAATCCGCTGATTTGGAGCAGCCGCGGTGGTTAACATTATTTGATTGTATGAGATTCTTGCAGGATTTCGAAGTATCTTATTTAGTCAGGAAAAAAAAAGTGGTCTGTAAAACAGAATGATGAAAAACATAGTATGAAAATCAGAACAAACATTTGTCTGAAAAATGTAAAGAGGGGAAAAAAATATTAGCACTAAAACAGAGGGGAAAAAAGTCAGAAAAACAGCAAGAAGAAAAAAATTAGTCCAAAAAAACAGCAGAGAAAAAAAAGTGTTTTCTTTTTTTTGGGAAGTGAATGCAATAGGCTTCCGTAGGTTTAACTTCAGAGTAGCAAAAAAAGGTTATCAGTAGCTGATAACCTTTAACAATATGTTATTATAACATCTTAATTGCAATTTCTCCTCCTGTCAAAGGTACCCAGTAAACACTTGATTAACCAGGACAGCCTTTCAAAGTGTAATCTAGAGACAAACCGATTAAATGGATAAAACATGTTTGAATCTTCAGTCAAATTAACTTCTCAAATCCTCAAGTACACAAATGCAGGGGACACCAAAAAGGGAAAAAAATAGCATTTTTTTTTTCTTTTTTACAGTTATCTCTTCTATCATTTTGAATTAACCATTATGTTTAAGGTTATGAGATTTCAAATAATACAATTTGAATGTTATGCCGGGCACTGGGAAAAAGTGGGCCTTTTTTTTTCTTTTCACTTGAAAGACAGGAGCAAACAAAGAAGAATGGGCACACTCATCAATAGTGAAAGTAATCACTGAATACAGAAGGAGTGGTTCAGAAGGTCTGCTGGTGTTAGTCATGTTGCTCTGTTTTGAGGTGGTTGAAAATAACAGACTGCTCGCTCTCATATGTCCAGATACAAGTTGTACCTCATTTCCTAAGAAGCATTCTGTGATTCAGCCCTTTCAAGCACATTTACCCACACACAAACACACCAAAATATTCGAGCGCTTTCCCTACCTCTCTACAAAACCCAACAATCCAGTGAAATCTCTACAACTTCCTTCTGTTCTCAAACCAAAAGCCTTAAAGCCAACAGATGCTTTCTCGTTATCATTGCCAGTTATCACTCTTAGCTCCCTCTGATAAGACTTTACTTTCTGACCCAGATGTTAAGGAGTTCAATTTAGCAGATGCACCAGAAGAGCGGACAGGGAGGTGGAGGGATGAGTGAGCATTGAAAATACCCACAGGCTTGAGAGATGAGACGTAATATGCCTTTTTTTCGGGGCCCAGTGTTGTTTCTGAAGCGGCGTTAGTGCAGTAAGGAGCTCAGCGTCTAAAGAGGCTTTGGTACGGGGGAAAGATGGGCCATATTACAGCGAGGCCAGAAGCCTGCTTGATTAATGGGCCAGGATAATCACCTCATCAAATCACTCTCACTTATTAAATCTTGTTTAATATCGTAATGAGGGCCCTCCTGAGCTGCTTTGGTAAATTCCCCCATCTCCCTGACTCTCCCTCTGCCTCTCTCCCTCTGCCTCTTCTTCTTTTCTGTTTTTTTCTGAATCATGATGCCAAGTTTCTCTCTGTCCCTGTCTTTCTCTTCTCTGTCTCTTACTCCTGCATTTCCCCTTGTCTTCGTGTCCTTTTTCCTGGCATTTGTGTTTGAGTTTTTGCACTTCCCTGTGGCTCAACAGTACACATAATTTCTTAGGGTGGTATTACTATATACACAACCTCAGTCCATTCATTTAATCTCCCTTATTTATGATGGACGATATACCGGATTGTATCATCATAAATCACTGTGTGTGTGGGTCAGGACCTGCTTGAATAGTGATACCACTTCCCAAGGCTTTGGTACACTGGCGTTTATGGAAACACTTCAGGTGAGGTAATATCTCTCCTGTCTCCTTCGATATGATTTGTGATCTCTATCTGTAGTACCACGACATACCCGGAGCTGCTTCTCAGTGTGTGTGTGTGTGTGTGTGTGTGTGTAAGGGTCTGGGATTGGCTCGGATCTCCTTCACTTGACCTCCAGGCTACCACACAGTGTGCTTCAGAAGAAAACAAGGTGCTGTTGTCTTATTTATGGTCTTCGGTGTGGCACTTGGAACCATCTTTGTAGCGTAGATGTGCTGGCATGCTTCTTCCAAGAAATGGAAAAGACAGTACTCTTGTCTTCTCTGGTATCTGGTATCTCTGGATATCGGCATCCAAAATTTGAACCCAGTTACTGCAAATGAGGATGGGAAAGGCTTTGTCTATTTTATCCTTCTTGTCATTTTGACAAAGATTTAGATTTCTACATACATCGCAACAAAGCACCGCTATCACATATTACGCATAGTTAAGTAGATGTACAATTGTAGCTTGATAAGGCAATTTAACTGGTCTACCGTATCCACCAAAGTAGGTGGTGACAAGCCCCATTGCAGCTTGTAACTATCAGCAAATTGTCACTTTAACAGTTCTGTACCAGTTGTTAGGAAAAAAAAAAATCTTTTTACATCCTATCATCATCTGTCAAAGTTTTCTTGCCTACGTGGTTCCCTAGCAACACATCCATGCTATTCAGCCATAGACTGTAAATAGAATGGACAGCGTCTGCCTCCTTGCTGGGTGAAGCCACTAAGAGAACAGCACCCTCTGTTGACAGGCTGCAGTATAGGTCCTTAATCCCACCTCCTCCAGCAATCCCTATGGAGCTGTGGACAAATTTTAGAAATTTATTACACAGAACATAAATTTTTCTCCCCCCTGCTTGCGATGTTGACATGTAGTTACTGTAAGACTGGTTTGTGCCCTGTGAAGCTCTGTTTTTAAAAGTTATTAGGGGGTTCATGTTTTCTTTGATTGACACTTGATACAGTCTATTGGCGTTCATGGATTGTCTAGCTCACCCAGGGGATACGCTGTTTGAGCCGAGCGTCATCACAGCAACTCTCGCCGACTTTCCCGTCGAATGCACACAACGCTACTGCGCAGTGCTTTTTTCAGGAAATGAAGAAAAATCCCAGAAATACCGAGAGCTTTTTGGCTTCAAATCTGTATACAGGCAGAACCAAGTTGTCCATAGTATATACAGTCTATCTATTCAACTCCCAGCTCAAAGCCAAGCATGCAAACAGTGGGACGTGCGCAGACGGATAATAAATTTTGTAAACGTCCTGACAGCGATGACTCACGTTTGTTTTGGTGCTGTGGAAGCACCAAAGATATAACCTTGATAGCAAGCTTTACTTACACGGTCAGACTCCAATTCAGACTCCAGACTTGCTGAATTGTTCCAGCCATAGTCTTTTTGCTCTACTTATTATTATTTTTTTTTTCAGTTCTTTTGCCACTCCACCTACTCACTTGCTGCACAGAAAACTCTCCTCAATTTATGGGCCTCTTATACAATGCAAATTTACAGCAGTGCCAAAACTAAGTTCTGCCATCACTGCACCTGTGTATATGTACACATTGCACTCTGTATTGGCATAATATTGGCGTCCCATTATGTGATTTCAAACCACATTACAGCTTTGTTTATTGCTCATAATTCACAACTTCGATTATTAAATTTAACACAAATGGTGATACTTATGTGACACTTTTCAATGTTCTCAAACTTAATTAGTACAGAGTGACATTGGCAGCAACCAGCAGCGCATTACTTTAAGAACAGTGGTATTAAAAGGTTACTATTTTGCTTCAGATGTCGCACTATATCCAGCCATCGACAAATGGGGCATACTGTAGGACCACTTTCCCTATCCAAAAACCATATAGACTGTGTATAGAATTGACGCTGTCTGCCTCCTCCCTGGGGGAAGCCACCCCAAGATTGGCACCCTCTGGTGACGGGCTGCAGTATAGGTCATTAATTCTGTCTCCTTCTATGGAGCTGTGGACAAATTTTAGAAATTTATAACACAGTATATACATTTTTCTCCCCCCTGCTTGTGATGTTGACATGTAGTTACTGTAGGACTGGTTTGTGCTCAAGTCCTCTTTTTTCTGTGCAGCTCCATTTTTTAAAGTTATTCAGGGGTTCATGTTTTCTATGATTGACACTTCATACAGCCTAAGGGTGTATGAAGATTGCGTAGCTCACCCGGGAGATACGCTGTTTGAGCCGAACATCATCACAGCGACTCGGCGACTCTCCCACCAAATGCGCAGAGCAGAGAGCAGAAAAAAAAACTTAAACACCGGGAGCTTTTTGGCTTTAAATCCATATACTGGCGGAAGGCTGAACTGAGTTGTCCATAGTATATACAGTATATGACAAAAACCTGCAGAGCTTGTATTGTTGCTTAAGGTTATAGAGACGCGAGGAGCAGTGAGCAATGACATATAGTCTAAATCACTGACTAGGAATAGCTATCTAGTACAAAAAACAAACGACAAATATGAGAATGGTTAGGAAATATACTTGTGAGGATGCCCCTTCCCACTAGCCTAAATCCAGAGTTGAACTTAATCTTTTGACATTTCTGAAGACAAACAGGCTTCAGAGAAAATGGTCCTGCTCCTTTTTGGCTAGTTTATTGTGAGGAAGTGTCTTTTTATGGGCAACTCCATCCAGCACCCTCATCCCAAAGTTGGACCCAATCCTCTGCCATTTCTGAAGGCAGCCAGGCAGGCAACAACTGGCTCAAGGTGACCAGTTCAGGCTTGAGAGGGAGGTTAAGGCTGCATCTTCCCCCTGAGTGCCTTCCATTTTTTGCCTTTATTGTTGGGGAGCAGCTGTCGGGTACCTGGAGCCCATCAGCGGCGCCTATGCTGGGTATCTTGGCAGCCGGGGTCCATAGGCTTTGGATACCAGAGTGAATCAATTCTTAAAGATGACTGTCTGCGTGCCGTGTCACATGGACAGGCCCAGAGTGAAGGGCTTAGGGGGGCTCTGGAGCTGGAATGCTCTTTGATGGAGAGGCTGGAGAATGAGGAGGGAGGGGAGGAAAGGAAAATAAGGGAGGGGGGTTTGTTGTGCCAAGGAATGCCCTTGACGGAGATGAAGGGGTATTGTTATTTTGCCCGTGAACTCATGTGATCTTGGGGATGATGGAGTTGCGAAGGTGATGAACATCTTGGTGTCTTTACTGTTTACATTAATGTCCAGAGAAGCACAGCGGTATGTTGTCAGTTCCTTACTAACCATGTGTCAAAAGTTGTTCTGGGATCTGACAAGTGTGACTGACAAGGCTTGGCAATGTACAGTCTTCTTGATGAGTAAAGTTTGATCAATTATTGGTAGGCTGATAAGGGTTGATGACCTACCTGGCTCACAGGTCTAACCCCCCTAATGCCGACTGAGAAACCTCAGAGAATAAAGATCTAGAAAGATGACAGAAACGGCTTGGTATTCCGTTTGTGTCCTCCCTCTCCCTCTTTAACTTTCCTTTCTTCTCACATCCTTTTGGAGAACAATACTCTTTGGATGAACCCCTCCCTACAAATCTACCTTGGAAAAGCAGGTTTATTAATAGTTCAGAGAGTGGTGCTTGGGGCAAACTCCACCAGAAGGTTAAGGATGAGGGGAGTTAACAAACAGGGCTCAGCAGCCAGCAGCCGTAGTGGCAGCAGTAGCAGCTTCTTTTTAGAGAATGAGCCTCATGCTAGTCCCGTGTCCATATCCATTTCATGACAAATGAAATACCAAAGGCCCTGGCCAGAAACAATGGCTTGTTTGGCTGGCTGGAGGCGGTATGGGAGGTGGTGGTGGTGGTGAAGGGGGTGGGAGAGGGGGCTAAGACTGGCTTCCAGCCCCTGCAGCTGTCCCGGTTGTCACTCCTTGTCTTAAGGCTCACTCCTGGCTCAGATGCACATATGTGTGTGTATGTGCGGTCCTGAGCCTCGAGAGATAGGCGACGCTCAGTACTCGGCAGCATCTGAAAAACGGCCCCAGACACAAAAGGCAAGTTGAACAGTGTTAAGACCCCTTCGGTATGGAAGCAGACCCCAGGCATGAGGTCATCATCCTTGGTTTAGCAGCCTTTGTCCTGCAGCCTGATTGACATGTGGCTTGGTTATCAAAGACAGTTGTGGGATCGGTTACAGCCGATGGGTGTCCCTCAAGATGCGAGAGTTCTCCTATAAAAATACTCGTGATAATTCAGCCGGTGGAACCTGGAAATACAGGTATTTCCACAACAACGTATAATCTGAATGGACTAAAAACTGATCTGTGGCTGATGTTGATGACATACCAATGCACAGCTTCATCGCTAAGTAATGGTTTTGCACCTCCTCTATGTTGGCCTCACCTTAATGTCAATCATAAAGTCTGCGAATCTTTTAATCTGTGCTGATAACAGGTGATAAACTTTAATATGCTGCTAATATTCTACGAGTAAGCCTGTACGTGCGTGTGTGTGTGTGTGTATGTGTGTGTGTGTGGTTACAATAGAGAGAGGCAAAGCTCTTCCTGCCTCTCTCTCTCTCTCTCGCTCTCTCCCCCTTATGTCTCAGAGATTAGCCTTTGCTCAAACACCTCCTGTTCATCTAAGTAATTAAAACATTAGAATTACTGGATTATAAACTGCTTTCCATTTAATCCAGCACTCGATGCTCCCACCCTCTTGCCAAATGGGTCAATAGGAAATATAATGGGCCTCTGTGATTTCTGATTCAGGGATCTGGAAGTGGCAAAGGATGCCAATAATGGCTATTAAAAGAGATGTGTGTTTGTGTGTGAGAGAAAGCCAGAGACAGAGAGCCCCAGACCGGCTTTGCCCTGAGTGCCATCTGTCTTGGACCCACTAGACCCAGTTTAGACTGGAAGAAGCCAAACCAGTTCAGTCTCTATCGCTGCCCCTGATGCACAGTTATGCCATCGCACACACATACACACGCACACGTACACATACAAATGTGCACCTTTTGTGACCACATCCTCTGTTAAAGTTAATCCAACGTGAGCTTTGATTTTTAGGAGGATACACAAAAGACTGTTCTTTGATCTTTTGAGAAAGTCGCCATGCACACAGGCTTTAGGTTTTTCAATCAAGACGCGGTGTGTGTGTGTGTGTGTTTGTCTGTGTGTGTGTGTGTGAGAGCCATTTTTATGACCCTATAACAGGTGTTTGCCCTTTGGGCCCTTGGTGCACTGTGAAGGCCTCCTATAAATCACATCAGGATACCCTTTGATACTTTATTTATCCTGCTATTGTCTATCTCCAACACGTTCTCGCATGTGCCCACACCTTTACCTCCATTAAGTTTTTAAGGATGTTTCTCCTTCTTTCTTTTACACCCCCCAGGCCTACCTTTCTTGGCAGCCAAAAGTGAAAGTTTGCTGTGGGGAATCACACATCCTGTCTTCTCACCGAGTGTGCAGTCTACATGTTCCTGGCGTGATGTGTTTGTGCCGTCGAATGTCCGTTTTCACACAGTTTCACCCATCACGCGGCCTGTTTTTTTAATGTGTGTGAGCTGTGTTCAGTGCAGCATGTTTCTGCCATGTGCGTGTATGTTTTGCGTGTGTGTTCATTATGGTTTGTGTTTGTGTTTCTCACAACAAGGGCTCCAAGTTGACACTGTGACAGTTCCTCGCAGAGCGACAGAGGGGCCCTGCCATCCAACAACAGAGGCTTTGTCGCTCTGCTCCTCTTGGCTTGTTATGGACTTCCTTCTCTCTCTCTCTCCCTCGCTTTCTCTCGCTTTCTCCCCCTTTTTTACTGAGCCCATTTTCTTGTCTGAAGTCTTAATTTGGGGCGCTGGCCAGTGGGGAGAGGGAAGAGAGGCGAGGGGACCAAGGGAGGGAAGAACTGGTAAGGGGGGGAAGAGCTGCGGAGTGGTGATGGCTGCAGACGGACGGCCCTTTGTTCCTCCTTTCCCAGGCTCCTCTCTTGAGCCTCCGAGGCTCCAGTTGCGTTGGAGGCTTCCAGAGAGAGAGAGAGAGGGAGCGAGAAAGAGAGGAAGAGAGGGGCTGGGAGGAAAAGGGGGCACAATGATCTGTCCAACTGGAATCTTCCATTTGCACAAAACAAATGCACACACACACACATATGCGCAAATGATGTGGAAATGGAAAGAAAGGATGGTGTGAAGAAAAAGAAGAGCAAATGAAGCAAAAGAAAATGAATCAAGCAGGAACAGAACTGTCACAAACAAAAGAGGGGCAGAGATAACATGAGGTTGATAAGAAGAAATCACAAACACAGAGTCCACTCTGCACACACTGACCACTAGGTGTCCCCATCCCTAGTGCCAAATGTGGGCAACCCAGAGTTAATCCCACACTGTGCCAGTGGCTCTGGAGCATAAGTGTTGCTCTATCCACAATAAATGAATCCCAGTGTTTAATTACTGACACATGCAGAATGAATCCATCAATTTGTGCAATATGAAAATCTGTTTTCATGGGTTTCGATTGAAAGTGGAGCCATATTCGTGTGAGAAGGTTAATTCTCAGTGCAATCATGGAATACATGCACTGTTAAGCAAATAAAAGGAGATGCACAGATACAGGAGGATTGCCATCCTCTGTAAACAGAAGTCTCTTTGTGTTTTTGATGGTAAGAACTTCAATAGCTTTCTGCAGTTTTTATTTTCAAGCCCACAGTCATTTTGCAGGAGTAGGTGTCAAAGTGGTTCAAACGGTGGTAGGAGGATCGCACAGAGAAGAAATCGAAACGAGGTCCTTGTTTTTCTTCGTCACAAAGGTTCCTCGGCATGGGGAGTTACATCAGTGCAAGTGTGTGGTGATGTTTACCAAAAAAAATACAAATAAATTCTGTTTGTTGCTGGGTTGGCGTGCTGTAAATACCTCACAAAACCTCACATTAAACCCACTTTTTATTCTAATGTAAAAACAATTTCACCTTTAAAAAAAAACAGATGCTTAACGCTTAATGGAAAATGTTCTTGAACCTGAGCGTGTGACAACAGGCAACAGCGACGGGAGGAGGGACTCCGAGAGGGACCTTGGGGACTGTGTCAACGTTTTCTGTGCTGAAGCAGGGACAAACATTGGGCAAACATTGGGAAAGGCTGGCAGCCTTTGAGATAGTGGGCCGTTGATCTAAGACTGAGAAGCTAAAGTCCACTATCTCCTGTCTGATACAGCAGCCAAGGTCCTGCTGACACACAGAGCCACAGAACAAACATTGATATACCTGAAGACAATGATCTTTGAACCCCCAGTGGGAAAGGTGGAAAAAAAACAGGAAGTGGTGAAAGTGACTCCTGCGACTTCCTCCCTGCAGGCCAAGAATGAATCAGGTGGAATGATTGTAAGTACACGGGTCATTGTACATAAAACGCACACACATTGTCGGAGAGTGGGAGGCACAGATGTGGTGCGTGTGAGCCTACATGTATGTGTGTGTGCGAGAGAGAGAGAGAGTGAGTCTTCAGATGTAGCGACAGATGGTATTTGATTACAGAGCAGACGGTCGGTGTTGTACAAAGATGCTGTCTCAGCCCAACCTAAGGAGCTGTAGCCTCCGGTTAAGGCAAGCGGAGGGAGGCAGGCGGAGGACGAGAGGGAAAAGAAACACTTTGGAGAGAGGGAGAAAAAAAAAGAATAAAAGCAAGCAAGCAAGAAAGAAAGACACAAAAGAAGCAACTCCAAAAATGAGCATCAAAAGAAAGAAGAAAGAAAGGCAGTGAGGCAAGAACAAAAGGAAGAAAAGGTACAGAGAAACGGGCAGGCGTGGTGGAAAGTACAACAGAGGTCATGATGAGAAAACAGCAAAATGACGCAGAGACAACACACGGAGCCTTTTGAAGGCAGTCAAGTATTTTTCTTAGAAGACCCCCAAACTCATAAGACTGTAACGCCATCACAAAGAAAATTTTAAAAAGGTGTAAAAAAAAAAGTCAAGAGGATCTTTATCGTAACTGTGATCCACTTTGGCTCAAATTTGGTAGATCATAAAATTAATTGAGTTTGAAGAACGGCACATAAAAACACACATGTACAGGATCAATAGCTTTAACAAGTGCTGCTGCAATAATAATATGAAGCTGTTTCAATTAAGCACGAAAACAACCAGTCTGTTGTTCAGTTGTTTCTAGGAATAGAAATAACAGTTTTAAAGTTTAACCTTTAACTTTAAATTGTTGGAGTTTGTTTCATGTTTTGCAAATGTTATATGTAAAACTACTGGAAAGGATATACAGTATATATATATATCTTTTTTTTTCTTTTCTTGCATTTGACATGTATTACTAGTCACAGTTTTTTTTTTTTTTGCCAGAAAAATAAAAATATAAAAATTACTTTTATAATTATCTGTAATGAAAGTAGTCATAAGGTACGCTTGACTTGAGATATTTGACAAGTGCACCATTATTGTGTGATGTGATGACTTTATTATGTGAGTGTTCATCTCTTCTGTAACTGTTGCTTTCAGTCTTACTAGGTGCTATCATTGGTGGTCTGTAGAGAAAACTACGCTGGGAAGTTGTTGCTCTGCCGTGAACCTCTTCATTAGTGCACTCAGTCACTCAGAGAGCAGAGAGGCACTGATTCATACACACAGCACAAAGTGACTATACAGCCAGGAGATAGCATGAGCGGAGAAATGTGCATGCGTATTTTGTAAGAGATGTTAAATAAACCATAGGCAGACATTTTTGTAACTCTCATTTTCATTTTTATTTCCAATTTTTATTCATTTTGCACAAGCTTGCATATATACTGCACATACATTCAGTTCATAGAGGGTGAAGGCACGAAAGGCAATTTGACTACTGGTTGTTTTTTGGCTGGGCCTAAACAATACTGGGGGAAAAATCTCGAGAGAAAATACAAAAATGCTTCAAACTAGTTTCAACTTTCTAGCCCACCCTCGGCCCTGTCCTGGAATAAAACATAACAACGCTTATTTGAAAGAAAAAAAAAAAAGAAAAAATGTCCAGGTCCATTTAGCTGCCATGATTTCCATTTTTGCAATTTCTCAATTGAATGTCATTGTTTGAAGTTCAAATTTCAATAGGTAAGGATTTGAGTCTTTTGAAGTTGGTACTATTTAGTGAAATGCAGTACAGCCTTCCCTGTTTGAAAAAAAAAAAGAAAAAGAAAAACAACATCAAATAAATTAGGATAAATTAAACCAATAAATTACACAAAATCTGCAAGACAAAAAGACACCAATAACAGAAAAAAGCAGCCATGTGATTTTTATTTCACAACCTGTGTGTAACTACCCAGACTGTGTTTAAACCATGGCTGCTCCAGTTGGAATTACTGCACTAGAATTGAATAATAATGTCATACAAAAAGCTTCAACAAAATACTATTTACATGACATATTGCGAAGTTACACAAAGGCAGTATTTATCACTGTAAGTCCACATCATTTATATTTACAGAAAAAAAGAGGAGCAGTGTCATAATAATAATAATCATAAAAAAAAAAGAATTACTAGTGAAAGCATCGAGAAACAAAAACCTCTTTCAAACAGGTCAGAAAACAGATCAGAGGAAATTATCGCCACACACACACACGCACACACACACGCACACACACACGCACACACACACCAAACACATGTTGCCAACGCTTAATGAGAATCATTTACATGTCAGGATGGTACTCCCAGGGGTGGGGGAGGGGCCACAGTGTTGAGAATTGTGTCACTCACTAGTTCACAGGTTCTCATAATCGGTCTTTTCTCTCACACAGACACACACACGCAAACACACGATGCAAAGCCTACAGAAAATTCCATATAAATCCAGACTTTTCCCAACTGTTTGAACCCGGTAAAAAAGGGTATAAATCACTCCTCTCCTCTCTTTTCCACAGCAGTCTCATCTTTTGAAATGTTACTGTACATGTGCCCCCTCTATGACTTTACTCTTCTGATGACAATGAGTTCCTGTCTCTCTCTTTCCCCGGGTCAAATCTAGAGCTTTGCCCGCGCCAGTCTGCCCTTGTTTTTGGATGAGACCTGGTCCACAGACTGCCAATGGGCCACTCTGTGACATCATCATTACCCGACCGCTAGCCTGATGCATCGTTCTGTCAGCAAAAATTAAAGAAACGGATGCTGGTGCAACTTCAAGGGCACTGCCGACGGGAAACAGACCCCCGTTAAAGGCATGGTAGAGAAAAAAAGAAAAAAAAAAAGACAAATTTTTTTTTCCTGGAAGAGTGGTTATGAGTCCAGTTTGGAGTTTTGTTTCCTCCCTTCCTTTTTTAACCACTCTCAGCCCATCGTAGCACTCTGAGTGATAATAGAAAAACTGTACAGCTATTCTTTGTCTCGTCCTGACCGTATTTACAGTAGCAACAACAATATTTCATACTCTTAAAACATACTCCAAGTTTATTTTCTTATCTCAAGAAGACAGCCATTCAGTGTAATAAAAATAAACTAAAATGGAAAAAGTGGTCACAAAACCTGAAAAAAAAAGAAACAACCTACAACTACTCCTCCTAAACTACTAACAAATCACTTGTTCAGAATACAGATTTAAACAAAGCCGCTGCTGAAAATACACTCAAGATTCGTGTTATGAAACATTTTCTACCAGTGCCTTCCAAAGTCCTTCCAACGCTGTATATATTTTTTCCATAGATTTATCTTTTACAATTCTTAAAAAAGCCTATATAAGTATCTCAATAATGTTATCCTTAAAATCAGACAACCACAACAAAAAGGAAACCTTGACAAAAATATTTTCAACGTGGTATTAAGGTCTTGCTAATCCATTCCTTTTTTTTGCAAACAAGTCTTCATTATCCTGAATTAATCTTTTTAGGCGCAAGGACTCTTTAACTTTAGGGCGAGGTTGCAGGAAAGGGGGGGTGGGTGTGGGGGTGGTGGGAGAGCAATAATAATCTGTGCACCAGATAAAAGTGTCCTTTCCTTTCTCCTTTGTTTATGGCGCTTTGAGACTCTGAGACTTGTGGGGCCTAGCCCATCCTTCAGTGAGAAATGTGTTCGGCTAACTCTCTCAGGGCAACGGATCTTAAGAAGAAAACTGTTCGGGGCGGAGGAGCTGGGGGACATAATGAAGGGAGTAGCTCTCCGTCTTTCTCTGTCTCCTTTTGTCAGGCGTTTTGTCTCGCTAAGGCAAGTCAGCAGGTTAAGCAACCTGGCCCTTTTGATCTTTTGTGACACTCATACCCACAGATACACACACGCACACACACACACATACACTTACTATAAGCTGATGTCGCCAATAGAAGATCAACAGCTAGTTCGCACGCTCTCTGGAAAGTATTCTGTTCTTCTCATTTACTTGAAATTTGTCGTTAAAAAAGACACTCAAGTCGACTGCATCTTTAAATTCTTAAAGAGCGTTCAGGGCAGACAAGAAAATAGAAATTAAAAAAAATGTAACTAGTGGAAAGATCTCAGGTAAAGAGGTAAAGTATGAGTAATGGGGTAAAACAAACTGGGCACAGTGGTTTTAACAGAATCTTACTGTGGGTCCTAAAAGCTGCCCATTTCAGGTGAAGGGACAGAGCTGAAGGGTTACAGGTGCGTGTTGCTTCTCACTCTGTGCCTTTGTCCCTGCTCTTTGTAGTGCTGAGAACATCTCCATTTACCCCTGAGGTGAGCGCTCACCCCTGACCTCTGCAATAAGAGAGAAGGTAGATCACTCACAGGCAGGTGAGCTCGGAGGAAAGGAACTGGATGTGCGTGCTTGTATGTGTATGAGGATGGATTCTTACTCGCGGCAGAATTAATTAACATTCTCCTCCGTCTTAACCCTCCTTGGGTTATCTCCATCTCTGTGATGCTTCTACTTGTCTGTGTTTAATTTCCTATTGTTTGACACACTGTATTTAGATGGTTACAGTATTTCGATATATTCAAGTATCAGCTGCTATTGAAATAACTTCATGATGTAAATTACACCTTGTAAGGAAAAGCCCACCATACTAACAGGCTAACTTCATCTCACACATGAGCTGTGTGGTAAGCAGTGCTTCAAAAAGACTAAACAAAACTATTGTGTATGCAGTATTATTTCATTGTTGAAGACTGGCTAGTTTAGTTTTTAAAGCTTGAGTGACTGTGTAAGATTAGTGATGTAAAATATCCAGGAAAGCACCTAAAGGCCACACTGCTTTACTACGATCTCTAATTCCTTTACGTCTGCACTGTTTCTGTCAGGGCGAGCTAGCCACTTGAGTTATATAAAGCAGCCCACTATGATGGTCCTCTGTTAAAATCATACGTGTAATCAGTTTTCAGATAAAAGTCTAAATACACAAAATCTAAGTCAAACTCAGACACTGAAAACAAAGAACAAGAGTAAAGAAGGATGGGTAAATGGTGGTGAAATATGTCAGAATCTAAACTCTTGTGGAATAATATTAATAGCAATAATTTATTTTTTTCTGCAACGGCATCAAGGGACAAACAAATCTCGAAGTGCCAATCTTCAGCAAGCAGTGATGACAAATAATAATAACCATAAACAACAATAATAATAATCAAAATAATAATGTACAGCCCATAAACACAATGCCTTACTTGCAGGGAAAAACACACTTCAAAACATGGTAGAGCTCAGTAGCTATTTGAAACCGGTCCAAGTCCCAAGACCAGGAACGTGAGTCCAGCCTAAGTCCAGTCATTAACCTCACTAGGTCTTGTTTTTGTGTGCATGTGTGTGACTGTCCTTGTTAGGGACATCTTCAGTAGCACAGTCCACTGGAAACCCACTTTGCACTTTGCAGGAACTGTTCATTTGGATGCCCAGTGGGTTGGAGGGACATCCGAGAGTGCCATAAGTAAAGTCTTTAGGGAACCCAGCCTATGTTTTTAGTTAGTGTTGATCAAAAAACAGGCCAAACAGATGAGGGTTCATACAGTCCAAAGAGAAAACACCCAATAAAATTAGAGTCTCTTCAATTCAGAATCATAGAAAAACAAAAACAAAAAATAACCATCATGATAATTATCATATAAGAACAACAACACGATAGCTAGGTCATTTAGGAACTGCCACAGAGGCTTTAGATTGGGAATGCTACTTCATAACTTTCATACATTCAAAAATAAAATAAAAAAAAAGAATTAAAAACAGGAAATCCAAAGTAAAATTGGGAAGAAAAAAGAAAAAAAACAAAAGAGAGTATTTTAAAATTCTAAGAAAATCAGGGAAACTTAAAAAAAGCGCAAAGCGTCGAGCGAGGAGGAGGAGGAGGAAAAAATTTACTCATGTAGAAGCTCTTGAAGACAGTTAGGGGACTTGAAGATCTCAGGGACCTCGCTGTCCAGTTTGCAGATGACCTTGTAGATGGCCTTCTTCCAGGACGGGTCCACATCTTTGCCAGCCACTATAGCATTGAAGAACTCCCTCAGTGTAATCTCAGCCACCTCAAGGAAGCGATCGGGGACCTGCAGAGACACAGAAGCAAAAAGCCGTCATTCATCTACGGATATCAACTTATACTTGAAAACACAAACTAAGAATTACAAAAAAAAAAAGCCCTCCAAGATTTTTAGAGGAATATTGATCCAGAACTGAACGTGGCCCAGATAACTTAAACAGGTGTATTGATACTGCTATGCTTTGCATAGAATGTTGTTGGTGATTATTTTGTTATTGCAATTATTGTGTTTTTACACCCGCTTTTAAAATCCCATCCATCGTACATCATCCCAGTAAAACCTCACCTACTCATGTGAGACTGACAAGAAACAAATATGGAAGAACATGTGGAAAAACAACAAACTGCCCTAGCACAAAGATGGTTTGTGACAGTTCAATGTTTTTTTTTTGTTTTTTTTTAAACATTCCCCCCAAAATAGAAGAATAAAAATACAGGAAAGTTATTTAATAACTACAACATACCGGAAGTTTGTACTGTATTGACCCGATTATGATGGTCCTGATTTTGAGATGAACCCCTCTAATCAAGAATAATTTTACAAAAACCAAACCTTGTTTTTAAGACAACAATTTCAAGTGAGCACAATAAAACAAACAGATTCAATATCTTGGGAAGTAAATAATCACTGTTAGGCAAATTTGCAATGATGTGTTTTAAATAAAGCTCTAATGGTACCAGCACTTTAATACCTTACCGAGCCCTTATTGAATACCTTAAGTAAGCTGCAGCCCATTATAAACGACAAGTCTGCTGGTGGGCATACCTTTCATCTGTTTTCAGTAAAATACACACACACACACACACAATTTTAAAGAAATCTCTTTGGATTTGCTTTCTCAAGCACCCTTTTTAAATATCTCTTTTGCATCAATAACAATTTTCTCTCTTAAAAATCATAGTAACTTGTCTAACTTTAGTACAACTTTGTTTATCTTCTACCTTCTAGCACATAGTGCTGAGTGACTGCTGGCATCTAACATGAGGGGTACACTCAGATAATTGGTACACTTCCTGTATAACCTCAAGATAAAAGATAATCCCACCTTTTAAAGGTGTCTTTAAAGAAAAGATCCTTGTCTTTTGTTTGGGTCAGTATGGTATAGGGATGGGCGATATGGGCTAAAAATTTATGATGATAAGTTTTGCCATTCTGGCGATTACGTTAAAAGTCCCGATAAAAAACATTGGAATTTAAATCCATGTTTTTGACTCATTCTCTCTTGAGAATCCCATAAACATTATTCTTGGATGGAATACACCAGTTGGCATTGTCAAATAAGATACTTAACAATCAGCTTATGTGGTAGGTTATGGAGAAAACTAATGACATCAAACAAGTCTGAAATGTGAAAACACTTTAAACATTTATTCAAAACTCTTATTGCACAAAGTGAACAGCAGATCCACTCTCCGATTTCAGGCATACCTGATTGCACTTATTAGCCCCAATCTTCATGACTGTTGGCCATGTTTGTTTGTTATTCTGCTCTGTGTCAGCTACGACAGTGAGTCCTTCATTCACGCTTACATCATTGACTTGTATGTATCGTATTTATCGTGAGATGGCAAATAATTATCTTGGAGGATTTTTCTGATGATAATATTCTTGCTAATTCTTGCTGTTTGAAAATATGAACAAAATACTATGACACAGATGTGGGAATGGTCCAGGGTTAACTCAAAAATTAGAAGTATTTGTTTTCAGACGCAAAAGGCTCCTATCATACCTCACCACGAGCGCCTCTCCCTGTAGCTTCAACATTTCACTCTCTCCTGCCTTCATAGCCATGTTTCATATTTTCACAGTGGATGTAAAACCATACATTTCCTGTGTCTTAAGTATCTACTTCCTTAAAAAGCTGTCAGTCTACGAGAAGTCAGTTCTTCTGAATTCTCAGGTTTCTCACACCTCCCACTTCCCCTCCTCACAACACGGCGAGCTTGACATCTTTATGAGTCCCACTGTAAATCTGTGACCAAACAAGAGAGTGGCTGAGTGAAGAGCATCAGAGAGGTGCTGGCGAAAGAGGAAGTACTAAATGCTTTGGGAACGAGGAAACACGCCGCCTCTTTAGTGTCCCTGACAGCAGCGCTCACCGACACCATGGAGATGATTAGTCTGGCAAAGATCTGTGACACCTTCCCCCAAGCCAACACTCTGTCACACACATCCACACACACACACACACACTCATGCAAGCGTGAGTACACACACCAGTGCGCACACCTCCTTGTGCCAAGGAGATGACACATCCTGTACTGTTACAGAGCTCAACATAATGCTACACACACACACACACTCACACACACACATTAGGTACCCGGGTGTATTTGGCTGAGTCTCTTTCCTCGACTCAAAGCTCCGGGGCGACGCAGCCTTCAGGGGTCACCTGCTTGGATAATGCTGACTGTCTCCCGGCCCTCCTCCCTTGATGCTCGCACACACACACACACAAACACACACACTCTTTCTCCCTCGCACACACACACACACGTACATACAGCAGCAGTAGCTTGCCCAAATGCCTGACAGTGCGCACTCCGTTTCTCTCCTCTCCTCCAGTGTCCTGCAGATACTCATCAGGAGTGTCAGGACACAGCAAGGTTAGTGGCCAATGGAACACACACACACACACACATAGACGGACATGTACACACACACACACACAGACATGCTTCTTCACATACACACACACGCACTCATGCACACATGGGACAGCCAGCCACCCCCCTCAGGGTGATGAATGGAGGCTAAGATGCCCATGTGTGTGGTGTGTGTGCATATCTGTGGCCACTGCTGCACTGAAAAGGTGAGACATAAATAAGGAGCCAGTGCACTGTGTGTGTGTGAGAGAGAGGGACAGAGAGAGAGAGAGAGAGAAAATTTGTGCTTGGAAAAGAGGAGAAGAAAACACACAAGCTAACCCAATTCCCCGAATATTAAATTCCCCTCTGAAATGGGTGTAATTCATTGTTTGGGTTGCTGTCAACTCTGAAATACTGGCACAATGACCCCGCCAAGAGGGCAACTCTGTGTGTCTGTGAGGTATATGTGCGACTTTTTCCCAGAAGACCTAGCTGACCGACCGGTTTGCGGCGCAGCACCCTGGCTGTTAGACGCAGAGAGTGCCGCATTACTAAGAATATTCCTGCATGGAATTTCTCCTGACGTTTTGACTATAAAAGGACAGCAAAATGCTGACTGCAAGGAGAAAGCAATGTCAAGGAGAAAAGGGTATTGGTATTTCAGATCCTCTTGACTGAGCGAGTGAGGCAGAGTGAGAAAGGGAGGGAGAGAGAGAGAGAGAGAGAGAGAGAGAGACGACAGGAGAAGGAGGGGGCTGAAAGGAGTCTAAGGAGAGGGAGTGGAGCGACAGCACACACAGAGAGTTATTCCTGTCCCACTAGCCTTTGTTTTGTGAGTCTTCTTGTGAGTAAGTGGTGAGCCTCAACTGTTTGCAACTCCTCCCTTCTTCCACTCCATCCCCCTCCTCCTCCTCCTCACTCCCCCTCTCTTCATATCCCTCCCTCCCTCTCTCTCTCTAGGGTCAGCTGTTGGGCCTTTGTTCCAGAGGTATTGTGGGGGATTATCCAGTGTGGTCGTTCATTCGCTCGGCTGTCCGGTAAATGGGGCCAATCGCGTGGCTCACAATCCTTCATACATATTTCATAGGGCTTTTTAACAACTTCTCAGCAGAGCCCCAAAATTAAAAGACAGATGTACAAAGGAGAGAAGAGAGAGATGGAGAGAGGAAAGGACACATAGAGTGAAGGATAGAGGAGTAAGTGTGTGAGGAATGGTGGGTAGAAAAGGCAAACAGGCAGCACAACAACGCTTTCAACCGTCTTTCACGATTGTCACTAATTTTTAACATCAACGTACAACCCTTATACCCTGAATATTTACACCCTCATCATGCCTTGTAGCATCAAAGCTAACAGGACAAACAGTGCTGTGTGTGTGTGTGTGGCACCCTGCCGTTAAACATCAATATTACTCCGTTTTTTGGGTGCAGTGTGTAATTACGTAGATATAGTGACGACTGTTGTGGATTTGTGATATTGAAGTGGTTCTAGACAGTCACACAGTGGGAAACATGGATTACCCCGTCAACAACCGCAATTTAACTTTTGTTCTACCTCAGATAAAAAAGAAAATAACTAATGAATAATACATAATGTTGTAACTTATAAGTTCTGGGCTGAATAGAAGAGAAGTCTGACATTTTCAGATTCCATCGTGAAGGATGATCAACCCTAAAATGACTGTAACACCCAGCAAGAAGTTATTTTCCTCATAAAAAAGTGACAAAAAATTTAGTTGCAATGAAAGAGCACTCATGCACTTAATGCTGATGAAATCACAGCTTAATAATCTAAAAAGAAAGTGTTTTTGTGCCACAAGGCGGGAGGACAGAAAGAATAAACAAAAACGTTCATGAAAAGGGATATCATTGTTGCCGCTGTGTAACCCAATATGATCGGCATAGACAGAAAAAAATTGCAAAGACAAATAAATGCTCACTTTCCTAACCTTTGTATTGTCTCCATCGATAAAAAAGAAAGACAAAAATAAGAGAACGAAAGAGAAAGCGGGTCATCTCTTTCTTTACAAGAGGCAGTAATGAGGCAGTTGATCACTCTCATTCACCGTCTCCCCCTTCTCCCCCACAACTCTCTACTCCATTCTCTCCACCTCTCTCCATCTCCCTCTCTCGTGACAGGTTGCTTTGAGACAGAAGGATAAGCTCTTTTTCAGAGAGCGGGAATCGGATTTCCTGCTTTTTGATGAGATAATAAAATATGACGGGGGACAATAGGAGCCTGTGGACGGCTTGCTGGGAGCTATTCACTCCAGCCGCAGCAGCCTGCTGTCTTAAGACTGCTTAGACAAACGTTTAAAAAGGTAGCCAGAGGCCCAAACCCTTGAATAAGGGCTACTGTTAGAAACACACACAGAGGGTGCAAGTGTGTGTCTTTGCGTGTGTTTCGGTCAAAGCCTGAGAAATCTCTTCTCTCTCGGTGACTCAGGGTTGGCTGTTTGTTTGGCCAACATGTCTCCCCCCCCTTTGCTTTTGGGAACTGTCAGGAGATGTATTGCACCTTCTATTTGCACAGTGTTGGCCAAACAAGACAAGACCCTGGAAGATAAAGGCTGTGTGTGTAAGTCAGTGTGTGCGCAAGCGAGTTGCAGCCTTGAAGGATGAAATGCAGGGACACAACATAAGCCCCCACAGCCGGCCAGGTTAATTCCTAACCCCAGCTCGGCCTGGGAATACCAACACTTCCCATGCTTTGTGGCCATTGTACATGTTTGTTAATCCATTTGGGATGTTTGTCATTTGTCAATTGTCTGATTTTCCTGCTGCTGCTGCCGCTGCCAAAAAAAATAATGCAAAGCTAAAGAATCTTGTTGAATCTCCTACATTTTCATTCCTGCTGACACTGACCAGATTTGGACACACTTGTGACATCTCAGTGAGTCAAACCAGAGTTTCCCGAACCTCGAACACGCACTCACACATGGCCCCCGTGCCTCACATATCTACTGTGATCAATAATCTACAAAGGCCTTGATAAGCCCTTGGACCACACTGTCACTTTAGACAAACACAACCCATGTCCCCCTTTCTTCATACCCCTTGCTGCACTTGTCCCTAACCCCCCTCTTCTCCCGCTGATAAGACAGTGCCACTGCTCCGAAAAGTCAAACCAACACAAAGGGGAAAGAAAGAGACGAGCCACAGTGAATCCTTTTCGTGATCATTTTCTTCCTGATACATTTTTTTAAAACTCTTCCTCTTTTCCCGAATCCGATCAAATCTTTTATCCCTGACACGGGTTTCATTTCATTTTCGCTCTTGCTTGAGTGCCTTCTGGAACGGGAAACAGGCCTCAAGCTGAGCAAACACCAGCCACCCTCACTCCGCTGATAGCCTTGAGAACATTGAGCCTTGAAGGGCTGGTGTATATCCACGTACATTTCGGTGCGTGTGTGTGCACGTCCGTCTTGCTGTCCAGATTGTGCATGAACGTATTTGAGCACAAACGCTAGCGTCACATGGACTCTTCTCAAGGTGCACCTCCGCCAGGGAGTCAAGGACGGGACAGGGTCAAAGACGCTGATGAAGTCGCTCTCCTATCCTATCTTCCTTGTTTCTCCCTACACCTTTACTCGCCTCAACCCCCCACTCCTACACACATTCTCCCACATACACACACAACTACACACACAGGCTAATTCATATCATATCAGGGCCTCTTTGACATGTCTTTCCTCCCCTCTTGCGATACCTTAGCTCCGAAGATGTTGGAGGTCGCAGCAGCCGTTTACAGCTTTATCAAGCGAACAACAGACACAGGCAAAAGGAGACTTACTCAGAGGAATTACTAACAGAAAATCACCGTTCAAGCCCTTGTTTAAGGACAGAGAAAATCAGTGAGTGAGCGTGGAGGACGGGAGGCTGAGAGCAAAAGAGATGCAAACCAAAGGGGGGTCATGGAGCACTGTAACAGGGCCTCTAGAGGTCAGGAAGTCAACCCAGCTCTGAGAGCCCAAGAGAGCAGGAGGCAGAAGGGAAAGAAAGGAGCGAGGGAGTCTGGAAGATAGGAACAGGACATCTGGAGAGGAGGAGAGCAGAGGGAGGGAGGGAGAGGAAGAATAGAAGGGTAAGAGGGGAAGGAGGGTGTGGGTGGGCGGGGGAACAATAAAGGAGAGGGGAGGAAGGAGCCGAAGAGCAAAGGAGGGAGGATGGAAGATGGATAGATAGAGGGAGGAAGGAGGAAGGGAAGGAGAGGACAAGATGGCAGGAGAAGAAAGAAAAATAATAAAGTGCAGATTGGATTGAAAGAAGAACAGTTTGCCACCGGAGAGGAAAAAGGGAAGTGTGTGTGTGTTTGTGTGTGTGTGTGTGTGTGTGTGTTTGTGTGTGTGTGTGTGTGGGAAGGGGGGGTTGCTTTGACACATCTGCAGCTCTGATGCACGCCCTGGTCATTTTGGCATGAGTCCCTTTGCCACGCTTCATTAGTCTCACTCACACACACACACGCACACACACACACACATATGAAGGGAGACCAAAATGGTCCAGAAATAATGACATAATCTGCAGCTGTGCCACAGAGCAGGCTGCCCCTCACAAGGTGACCAGGGACAGAAGGAGGGAGGAGAGGGGAGAAGACGAGGAGGGAGGAGGAAGAGGGGAGGGGAGGGAGGGGGTCGAGTCTTGGACTGGCGCTGTGAGAGGATGTGTTTGTGTGTGTGAGCAGGTGAGAAAAAGAGAGGGGGGATCATGTAGTTCTTTATGTTTAAGTGATTCCTTACCACCCCTGGTGCCCCCAGGCTCTACACACACACACACACACACACACACACGCACGCACACTCACACATACACATACACCGCTCTGGTCATTTAATCAGTGTGCAGAATAAAGTGGCGTATTCCCCCGTACACACACACACACACACACACACACACACTTTTGGTTAAAGAAAAGACCTGTCAGGCTACGTCAAACTGGGGCCTCAACAGCTCGCGGCTATTCACTGAGAGGCAGATGATCCTGCTCAGTCCTCTTGCCTTAACTCTTATTACTGTGATATAAAAAAATGAGTGAAAATCAGAAAAAAACACTCGTGGTAAAGTTTAAGAAAATTATCTTTAGATTTTAGTGACTCTTTGTTGTCAGGAGAGTAGTGACAATGAAAACTGTTCAGTCCTAGTGAGCACTTTTCCGCTGACATAACAATTACAAGCATATAACCACCATTCACAAGATATTCAAAAACTTTTTTAGAAATGGAAACTTTACCAAAGTCTGAAAAAAAAAAAAAAGATTCAGCATCCATGTCATCGTTGTTCAGGCACACAAACTAACACCGTAGACATACAGTGCTTGGCATAAATGAGTACACCCCTTCAGAGTTGCCAGAAAACCTTCAGTTTCTTTTCAAAATCAACATTTTCTATGTCTGACTATAAAACAAAATACTCCCCCAAATATAGGCCATTGATTGCAAACAGGATTTTTTAAGTTGTATTCAAAAAAGTATTTTTTTCAACATAAAATCAGGATGCAAAAATGAGTACACCCATATCACCCATATTTTCATTTTATGGTCAATAAAATGTTATGTCAAACTCAGCCTTGTCAAAACGTTGGAATTTGTTCTTTTGCTCATCTAGATATTGAGTAACACATTACTTTTAATATGGGGTGTACTGACTTATGCTGGCTACTGTATTAGCATGAATTATAACAATGGAAAAAGCTACTTTGTGCAACCTGGGGTCAAACACACGACGTGTAAATCCAGCTCGGTGATGCAGGAATGCAAATTTTCCTAAGCTATGAGAGCATATCAAATTTTCTTACCAAACTCCCATGTCTATGTGTGTTTTAAGGTGATAAATATCTAATTGAATATAAAGTCAGCCTCATTTTAACAGTTTACGTAAAGAAAGCGGGCTAACACACACAAGATTACTCACTCATTGGTTAACATGGACTCCATTCATACACTGTGCCTTCCATGTATGATCGATGTACATGTAGGTAAATCTGGTGTACTCAAGTCCTTGTTCCTAATGATAGAATAGAGGACTAGGAAATGAGGGGTGGAAGCAGTTAAGGGAGGTGTGTGTGTCTGTTTGTGTGTGTGTGTGTTTGTGTGTGTGTGTCTGTAGTTGACATAAACCCACTGGCAAATTGCTGTATCGGTTTTATTTTTGGCTGCTCTGAACTTAAATCTATACCCCCTGCTTTTTCATCCCTCTTCTTCTATCTTCTACGTCTTTTTGTCTTCAAACACTCTTCAAAGGGAACCCTAGAGCCTTTTTTCTGAGAACATCACACCTGTGCGCAAGTGGGTATTTTCAGATACTTAAGTATGTGTGTATACTATGTGTGTATTTATATATATATATATATAAATAAATATAGATATATATATAGATAGATAGATTCGTAGATACAAAC